>OZ021722.1:28179094-28709094 GCA_963978545.1 Linyphia triangularis
CCTCGTCTCCATTGGTGAATAGAGCAAACAATAAGGCTAACTCGTATGGGTATAAGCAGCAGTAATATTAGTTTATTAAATAAATAAACATTTTTATTTTCAAATGCTAATTACATAACGGCTGGAAATTATACTTTTTAGTTGTTACTCTTCTAATGAGGATTTGATGATTTTTTTTTTAATAAAAGGCTGATTATTATTGGATACCGACAAGCGTATACAAAAAGCGTATTTTTCTTCTACACACTGTATATTGTAACTATAAATCAAATTACCCGATAGTACTTTTTTATATGGGTCAATCTTACTTTTAGACGGTATTTCCCCCCCCCCCCCCCTTAAAGCTTTTCCCCTCTTTATAGAAAACAAAATTGACAAATGATAAACCAATTTAAAGGCCAGTAGCCACCGCTTCAGACTAATAACTTCCCAATTAACAGTAGATTACTACTATGTTAAAGAAAAATGGGATAATACAATTGGGAATATACAATGGGGATATACAATTCAAGAATTTTATATCTCTCAAAAATAGAATACATGAAATATCTATTTCCCATGAACATCCAAAAAAGATATTCCTCTGCTAAGAGGAATATCTCCGAATCTTAAAGGCACATGGGCCTGAGTAATAATTACTAGTGATTGGACATGCCATAAAATGGAAATACGAATTTGATATACAATTGAAATTAACTAATTTTTGTGTTATTATCGGGAAAATGTTTTTATTTCGAGGTAAAAAAGAAGATTGCACCATCAACGAACAGATAAAGAATGTTGGCGAAACTGATAACTTTTACACCGCAATAAAACAAAGACGCCTTTTAATGAACAATATAAAAAAACTCGGATATGGAAGAGTTAAAGGCTTATTAAAGGGGTAGAGAAAGGCTTTGAAGTGTTTCTCTATCGAGAAGAACAACGCAGGGCCACACCGTACTTTATAGTTCCGATAGATATAGATATAATAAATTCAATGAATTACTTTTTACATTTGATCTTTTATTAAACTCAATGAAAATAGCAAGCAATTCTTAATCTTGAACCTTGTCCCACAATTTCAGGATAAAGCCAGTTCGATGCCCTCTTGCATTTCATCCGTCCCTGAGATAGGCACTACCTTATTATTATTTCGGTGAACAAACTCAGTTGATATTGAAAGCGAGGGTGATGCACAATAGTAGGTCGAAACAGGTCGATTGCGCGCTTAGAAGGCCAACAGAGGACATGAGAAGGGCACACAGGTGACTAAGTTTGTAACTAGCAATGTAATATCACGCTAGGTTGCCACAATATAGATATTTTAGGGCACGATGGAAAAAGTGAAATGGATTATTCCAATCAAAAGTTTACCTTGAAATATTCCCGTTGGTAGTATAGAAATCGATTTGAGTATCCGGTGAAATTGTGTTACTTGATTCTACACTTTTACTGGAAAATAGTTCGGCTGTAAAATGAATCAATTTTAAGTCAGCGAAATTTTACCAAAATTCAACTTAATTTATTATATATATATATATATATATATATATATATATATATATATATATATATATATATATATATATATATATATATATATATATATATATATATATATATATATATATATATATGATTTTTTGATGAGAACTTAAATAACTTAAAATTACCAATTAAAATTTAAAAAGTCTTGAATATAAGAAATATGTCAAGAATGTCAAAGTAGTAAAGAAATATTTATATACCATAAAAAATATAAGTAGTTATGAGAATAAGTTTTCTAAATTCATTTTTATCAAACTTAAAATATTTATTAAGGTCAACAACAATGTGTAACATTTTGCAACAAAAAAGGATTATAACGACGTTCAAAAAATGCTTCAATGCAAAGAGAGTTAAAAAAAATAAAAATAATAATAATTGGAGCCTGGAGAGAATGAACTTTCACAAACTAGAATATATTAATGTAATAGAAACAACAAAATATTCATGAAAACAGGTTTTTGGCGATATTTAGCAACAAAGAAAAGTTTGGAAAATTGAGTTCTTGGTAATAATTTCGGTAACAAAATAATTGTCAATTTCTAGTTTTAGCCATGAATGTTGAACTTCCACATGATAGATAAACGAAAACGTCATTGTACAAGCTTGAACTAGATCACCGAAAAATTTTGTTCAATGGCTTCATTAACTCGTTTACCCAAATGAAAACTTTTCCTTTCGATATGTGGGAGGGGGAAAAAAACTGCTACACAACAATACTTGTAGGTCTGATCGGGGCCGACAGACTCTTCCGAAGGTTAATAGAGGACACAACGGGAACACTTAAGGTGGCTAACAGGCCACGAATTTATGCCATATATCGAGAAGAAAAGAAGATGCGAATGACACGGTCACTGGGGATATAGATCTCTGTGTCAAGGGCAATCCCTATTCCAGGGTGATCATTGATCAGCATCCCTATTTGATGTGAATGGACTCGCCCCGGTATCACTAAAGTAGGCTAAGGATATTAAGTTTAGGGAAGCATAATGAGACAGGCCGCAACATCTTAGAGTGACAGACTCAAATCCCTTTGTTAAATTTACTTAGACCTTGGTATTATAAGTCAAGATGATTCAGTTTAGTATAAGGTTAGAAATGGCGACCTTAACATACTTCGACTATGGTGAATTTATAGCGCTCACAAATAAGCAAATACGTGATTTTTTCCACTTTTAATTGAATAAATTTAAAGAAAAGTCACAGGTGCCATGAGGTTCTGTAATTTTTTAGTCTTTTTTAAATGGTATATGCATATCTTGTAAATAAAAGCATTTTCAAGTCGCCAAGAATTGAATTGAATTAATACACATTTATTTTTCTTAATTTTTCTAATTTAATTAGACCACAAATGGAAAAAAAAAAAAAGGGATATTAAACAAGATAAAGTTAATTTCTGTTCCTTTTCAATCAGTAGTTTTCAACTGTCAAACAGAAAGCAGCAAAAGAAAAGATTTTTTTACATGAACATTTCTATCAGTTTTCTAAAAATACTCTTAAATAAGTTTGTTTTATTGCATTTAAATTTGGTGACAAATCATTCATTATGAATCTAATTTGTTCTTTTAACTTAAGATGTTGGAAGCGACCGTACTAGCAATTTTACAGAATGCAGTTTCCATTATAAGTAATCGGGAGCTTTTAAGATCGAATGAATGTTATATGGGCCAGGTGGTAGGAGTAAAAAAAATGTACTTTTACCAGTACAAAAGAAATGCAAAATATTTTAGTAATTCAAGTAGTGTAAGCCCTAGTTAAAAAAAAATTGTTAGATGTTCTTTATAAACCAGACTCTTATAAAATTTCAATAATAAATTGACATTCCTGCAAATTTAGAATATTGGACTTGCACCACTCACGAACCCAGCGAACTCGGACCATACAAACTCCAATACTTAAATTGAACCTAAAATCATATTTTACTACAGGTATATCTTTATTTCTGTCATTAAAAAATCCCCGCCATGCATCAACTATATAAGAATTCTCGTCCACTGAAGCTTGACGGCAAGTAAGGGAAATACTGCTGACAAAATGAGGAACTTTTATTATAATGACAAATTCTTAAGCCTACTTAAGAGGTAATATAGAGCGAATCAATACACATCCTTGTGGTGGGTGCTGATCACCCTACAAAGGATCTGACCTTGACACAGAGATCTATATCCCCAGTGACCGTATCATCCGATATTGCTTTTCTTCTAGGTACCTGCCATAAAGCTGGTGGCCTGATAGTCACCTTAAATGTTCCCGCTGTGCCCTCTAAATAACCTTGGTGACGACCAGGTGACCTCAGTTCGGCCTACAATATGTACCCTTTACTCGAAAAGAAAAGAAAATTGTTATTTTACTATTTTATTTTAAGAGGTAATTCAAGGTTTGCTACATTTATGACCAATTGAAGACAAAGGAACTGGTACGTGGGGAAAGGAATTGTTCGAGGGTTGAAAGGTGGTTTTTGTGGACTTACATGATGGGGAGAATTCCTCAAGAAAAAGAGTTTCATTTATGGCGTTAATATTGTGCCGTGCGTTTTGCAGGGAAAACATCCAACATATCATCACTTTATTCCCCACAAATTACACTTAGCTTTTCTTCTAGCCTTTAGGCGATTCCATTGGTAACAAAACCTTTGCTCTCATCACCGACAAAGTATGACACGCAATTTGGGAACAAAACAAAACAAGTACACTACAAATCACTAAAGCAAATTTTTAGATTAGCATGATATTAAAATAAGTAGCAGTATCGGAAAAATGTATAAAGCGAAGTGAAAAAAGTTTATCATTTCGCTGCAGCGGAATTGATTTCTGGTTAGAAATTTCCTTTAAGTTCTGATTTTTGAAGGTCATTTATTTAATGATTGTTTTAAGTACAACAACTTGATGCATTTACACGATCTCCCAGAGAAGAAGTTATAGATACGGGTTCGTCTTTTTTACTGCGGGAAAACTGGCAAACGGTCTGCAAATTTGGTTCCGATAAGGTTCCAATGTACATTGAATGATTAAACTCTTAAAAAACTTAAAAAAAAAAAAAAAAAAAAATTAACTTAAGCACTAAACTTACACACTTAAAAGTTTATCTCGTTTTTCTTTATTCGATGTCTTATCTCTTCAACGTTTTTTTTTTTGTTTTTTTTTAATTTATTTAATGACAAATTATAAGAAACATCATTCTTCAAAACCGTTTTTAGTACAACCCCGCAATCAATAGAATAATCCAAAACCCTAATGCTCCATTTACCAATTTATGGAAAGAAACCAGTTGACAAGATAAGAAAACAGAACGTACAATACCACCAATCATTTAGCGCATCAACAAAACCAGGCAACCACCCAATCTGATTTGATAACAAAAAATTCACCTTAATTTCCACAATCCACCCCCAGTATTTACGCAATGCGTACAAACTATGCACTTTATGCGCCGTTTCACACATCTCGGGGTTTATATGTCACGAATTCGTTCTACTGAGACCCATGTTGCTCCATTTTAGTGGAGTCGGGACCTCAATCGGGTGTCCCATCTGTGATCGGCGTCACCATTTCTGGCACATCGGAAATGAAGTGAGCGATACACCTACTAGAATGAACTCTGCCTAACCTCTTTCTGACTTGGATTTCCTGATGGAGGGACCTGCCATTCGTATCGCGGAAGGGGTTGTGGAAAAAGTCAGGGCGTTCTGTGTTTTGGGGACAAGGAATTGGATTAGGAGTGATTGGATCTGGAATTGAAAGTGGGTGGATGAGGCTGATATAGGTGAAAGGAGTGGAAAGTCAAACTTCCGGTTGATGCGTGTCCCTAAAAACGTTGAAAAGGAGCTGCTTCCGTATGTGTTAGAGATAGATATGAAAACAGCAATGAGGTTTGAAATAAGGGATTGAATAATAATCTTGTAGTAAATACAGAGTTTCTGCCAAAATAAAATGTCACAAATCCATGACTTTTCAAGACAGAAGCAAATAATTTTTCATGACTCAAGAAATCAAATCACAAAAAATAATAATAATAATGATAATAATGATCTATATGAATTTTACTAACACGAGTATAGTAAGTAAATCAGTGTACCATAAAATGATTTTTATAAAGTTTTATTTTAAATTAAGTAAAAAATCCTTGTTTCAGTAACTTCCAAATCAGAAGAAAAAGGGGGAAATGATCCATTCTTTGATATTTCAGTGTTAAAAAAGCTAATCAATCTTCAATAATAAAGAAATACTTGAAGAAAGAATAAGTCAATAATAATAAATTATATAATCAAAAATCAAATGTTTTGATATCAACAATGCAAAACAGAAGAAAGAAGATGGGAAAAAAAATAAAAAAATAAAAAAATTTAAACACAAGCTTATCAAAACTGTTTATTTTAGTTTTCATACTATGAATTTTTTTTTTTTTTAACCTATGAGGTTACTTGTGTGATGTTACAAATTTGGAGTACAGAAATGTTTTTATTCGAAGCGGTTTTTAACTGTGACTGCTGTTTCCGACAAAACGTAAATAAAAACATAGATGAATTTTCGATGAGCTGAATAGTGATTATAGCGTTTATGACGTCACAGTTACGTGATTTTACTAATTAGAAATCCATGAAATTCATTGTATTTCCATGACTTATTGTCATTCTTTTGCTCAAAATCACGACTTTCCATGACAAAATTTAGCCAATGTCCAAATTCATGACTTTCCATGATATTTCAGGACTTTCCATAGGAGCGGAAACCCTATAAATATATGATCAAAATTTAAAATAAACTTTATTTAAAAATTGTGATCGTATCTGAAGTCTATAAGAAGATAAACTGGATTTTTTTATTTTTTATTATTTGATTCAATCTTAAACCAGTCTTACAGTCGCGTATAACCTAATAAGACTAAAACGAAATTTCAACCAATTTCTAAACGAAAATGTAGCGCAGTTAATATCAGGAATAAGCATTTTCCTCTTGAAATTAGAAGTCTTAAAATAGCGATTTTTCAGTACAGTATAGTCTTCCTGTGAATGTTGAGCTATAAAATAATTCAAAATTATAAATAAAAACCAACACTATACCAGAAAAACTTGTTAATATACAACAAATAAAAAATAAATAAAAAAAAGTAACAACATAAATATTTTATAATACATTTAGAGTTAATTTCTAAATTGAATAAAATATCTAAGATTTTTTTTCACACAAGTTTTTTCTTCAACGTAAGACTTTCAAACTGAATCAGTTGTTAGAATACTTGATAACTTATTTAAATGTAATTTTGCAGAGAATAGAAACACCTCTATTAATTTATAAGGAATATTAAATGGTAGCTATTAAAGAGAATTTGAAATTGATATATTAACTAGTACTTGTTACAAACATGACCAGGAAAACACAAATAGATGAAAAATGAAGGACACAAGCCAAAAAAGCTTCATATTGATTAATGACCCTTTCTTTCAAAACGCATATTAGAGACCGTTAAGTTATTATATCGGCTGATTAATCATTTTGTTACATATTTTTTGTTAATTTATTAAAGATCGATGGTGCTGCTACCTGGTGGAGGAAACTCAAGTTATTATATGAGCTTATTTATTTTCTTCCGTCACTGGAACCGTTACTATGCTTCATAATAAATATATTTGTGTTTAATGGGGGGGGGGGGGATAAGTAGAGACTAAACATATATTTTTAAATATTAATATATGGAATGTATAACATGAAGCATCATTTATTAAATGTATGTATTAGGGGAGTTTATATCGAGCAACAAAAAACTCTAGTATCGTATTTGTACGCAATGATCTCTTATAACTAGAAAAAGAAATATTAATTAAATGGGCATTCTCATCATTTCTTTCTTTCTATAAAAATGCGGCTTTTTAAAACTTTTTTATGTACCTTAAGAAATTTTTTGGAAATTTTAGTTATAGGAACTGTCGTTGAAGTTTCAAAAGTTAGATTCATGTATATATGACCCTTTATGAGGATTTTTATAAATGTATTATATACACTTGATAAAATACTAAAAATTTAATACTAATAAAATAAATTATATACAATTCGCTTTTCCTTCATTAATTAAATAAAAGATATAGATAGCATTAAATTTTTTTTCTTACGATACATATTTGGTACTTTAAATCCATCAAACAAATAAAAATTTCATAATATTCAAAACACTAGGAATAAGAAGTTAATTTTTTCAGAAGCAGGAGAATAGAAGCGAAATTTACCAGCATGGTTTTTTTATATATATATGTTACCTAACTTTATTGAGGATGATATGAATAAGACAATAAAATTGTTAGTCTTTAGTAATATAGCAAACTTCACTCCAAGTCAATAATTACGATTTTTAAGAACAAAAGTAGTTAAAACTGAATACGATGAACGAAATGATTAAACTGCAAAATTTAATTAAAATATAAATTTTTATATTAAAAAAAAAAAAAAATAGAGTTTAATGAGTTAATAGAGTTAAAAATTTCATAATATTCAAAACACTAGGAATAAGAAGTTAATTTTTCAGAAGCAGGAGAATAGAAGCGAAATTTACCAGCATGTTTTTTTTATATATATGTTACCTGACTTTATTGCGGATGATATGAATAAGACAATAAAATTGTTAGTCTTTAGTAATATAGCAAACTCCACTCCAAGTCAATAATTAGGATTTTTAAGAACAAAAGTAGTTAAAACTGAATACGATGAACGAAATGATTAAACTGCAAAATTTAATTAAAATATAAATGGTTATATAAAAAAAAATAGTTTAATGTTGGTAATAATTGATGCAGGTTGGTATTTACATGTAACAAAACTAATTACAAAATCAGTCAAACAGTCAAATTAAATGAATAAAGCTTACTGCATGTTATGCCTAAAATAATAGCTTCACCTAAAAATCTCAGTTTAAGGATGGGGCACTCATGCACATGATTTGTCTTTCGATATTTTTAACAACTACACCCCACCAGTCAACGTTCTCAGGGGAAGAGGAGGGTCAATAAACCCCCGACCCCCAACCAAACAAAACCTTGAACCCACACACAGTGTCCTTAAACCCCAATTGTCCGACCTTTCCCAAACAGCCCGGTCACAGACTTTCCACCAGAACACATCGAACCCAATTGCCGAATCCTTGAACTTATACGAGGGGGTGCAAGGGGGGTCATAGACACCACAGTTCAGGATGGGTCATCCAACTTAGCAGGAACGGGGGATGCCCCTGACTCAGGCAAGGATCGGCCTCGAGTCCTATCAATGACCTCGTGTTCAACCTTGCTTGGTGAAAGGGATGACCGCGGATCACGGTGGATGGAATGATGCTGAGGGGATTGACACCTGCGATTTGGGAGAGTCTATTGTCGGTGGTATTGGTAATGTGAGACGGGGTTTAGGTGCAAGTTGGGTTTGGCCTATGGTGTTGTCGGGGGAGGTACGGTAACGCAGTTTGAAAAATAATAGGTTTTCCGGGTTTTTGAAAGATTTCTTAGAGATTCAATATAGTTATTTATTATTTTATTAAAGGATTTATTAACTTTCTTCTTTTTAATAAACTAATCGATAAATTCCATCTGACTGAACATTATTAACTTCGTATATCAATAATAAAAAAATAATCCCATCTATATTTCATCCATCAAGTTTATGGATGAAAGTTTTAAGATCCATTCTGAAAGGAATTACCAGCTATGCAATAGACAAGAATTGGAACCCGAGAGCAAATCCTTATGCACTGTCAAATTTTCAAACATTACAGAAAAAATGCAAACTTTTTATTGATAAATGAAAGATAATTTTACAGCCCTTTTTACTTTCAATTACCCACATGTATACACAGGGTAATGAAAGTAGAGTATTTGGTCACACACACACACACAAATTTTTTTTTTTATTTTTTTTATTTTTTTTACCTTTTAGAACATCTTGATTTCAAAAATGTGATCAAGAAAAAATGTCTGTCTGTGTGTACGTGGTCAGCAAACCTCCCGAACAAATTCACCTACGATGTTCAAATTTGGTGTTTTGGTGTGAGGTATCACCAAACTGGTCATTTTTTCTCAAGGAATGATGAAAATATAAAAACAGAAAATGGCACAAATCCACGTCAGTAACATAGTGTATTCGAAAGTTGTGCGATGTTCCACATCTCTAGTTTTTTATTTCTCTAAAGAAAAATGTATTACCTTTCAAATTTTTAATTTGTTACTTCTACGTTAAGATTTTAAAAAATGAGCTTTCAGAGATCGAACTGAAAATTAAATTTTTACAATATATTATTTTGGTATGTAATAATTTCATTTATATTATATTGTTCGAATACTTTTTTTTTATCCTCATTTTTATTAAAATTATTTTTCTTTTCTGAAATTATGTTGCCAGTATTGAAAACGGGCTAAAAGCCTGAATGAATAAAATTATGTCTATGTGTAGTTTTCCTTCTTTTTATAGCAATCTTTATTAGTAATTAGGATGCTCTTTTAAGAAGACATCTAGTAATAAATCTTATAAAAATGAAAACTAAAACCATCATAATGAATTAATATATTGGCATCATAAATTAATTTTTGGATTTTGAAATATTTTGTCCTGAATTGGGCAAGATGAAAAACCTTTAATTGAAATAAGCATTACCATTTTGAAATTATTAAAACACAAAACCACCTCCAAAGAAATTAAATTACCAGTTTATAATTAAACACCCATATCAATTAAAGATTTCAAAGGTGTAAAAAATAATATGTACAGCTACTGTTTATTATAGTACAGTATGTGGCCGAAACACGCCGAAACTAATAAGAGACAAAGAAAATTCACGCAAGCCCGATTGTAAGGTAAAAATATTAAAATAAAAAAAAGGGTTAACGTGTATGTGACTCAGATGAGAAGTCTTTCCCGATTCGAATTCAGAGAGGGGGTTGTGGGCCAGCGCAGGGTAAAAAAGGGGGACAATGGAACATGGAGAGCGGGCAATCAGGTCACTGGAGGTCAAATCAGAATAAATCTGGGTTTCGGGAGCTCTTTGACTGGGGCCAAGGCACAATTTTGGCGAAACAATTACTTGGGGTGTCGAAAGTAGAAGAACTGACATTATGTAAATACACAAGTAAATAGATCTGATATTTTTTTGCACTATATATTATATGGGTTGTGATAATTTAGCTCCACCTCCTATGAGTCAGTTTGGATTAGAGAAATTATGTTGTGAGTTAAGATGACTTATAGAGTTCAATTATAAACTAATAATAGGTATTCCAAAAAAACTAATTAATTAAAAATATATCAGTAAATGTCTCTTGACACGAGCAGTTTATGTTCCCTATCTACTTATTTAAAGCCATGATAAACTTAAAGAAAATTAATAAATAATGTTCACAGGTTGAAAATGGGTAAATTCCTGTTGTGTTAATAAAAAAAGTATCAAAATAGTAGAATATGAGATGGTTTTTTTTTCTTGTTCCCCCCCCCCCCCCTATTTAAAATAAAAAAATTACTATACTGTCTGATTTTCCAATTATTTAAAATTGAATTATTACAAACGAACCATCTCAGAAATAAAATTTATAGGTTTTTATTATTATAATTTTGGAAGAAGACAGTATATTTTTATTCATTTTGCTTCTACAAATTAGTTAGCAGTGATTTCAAAAGCATGCATAGTGAATTCCTGTTGAGGGGAAATAAGTATGGGAGACGAGATGTTAAAAAAATACAGGTCATTTTGGTGATGAACATAAATAACATAGGAAATAAAAAAAATCAGGAGTTAAAGAGTATAGCATAGCGCTAGTATAAACTGAAAAATTTTTATTAATTAATTAATTTATTATTTTATATAATCCGGGCATGAAATGTTTTTTTCTTTCTTTTTTCTCAGTAAAGCCACAATGTTTTTTCAGCTATATTAAAATTAGCAACCATATCCAAGTAAAATAACTTTTTTAAATAAATAATTTTATTTCTATCACTCAAAAGAAAGTATCTCTTAATTAATTTATTTATTATTTACAAAACCTATGGATGAAATAAGTACTTTTCTAAGAAAAATCTTTATAAAAAAAATCGGTAATTTTCCAATTAAATACAGCAATCATAGCCAAGTGATATTTGTTTTTACAATAAATACAAATTTTATTTTCTATTGGTCAACAGCTTTATAAGACTCTTTTCTAACGACACATAAGTTATTATCAATTAACCATTAAATTCGGCATTTGGACGGAGACTTTTCTGAAAAGTACAATAAGATGAATTACGTTTTTTTTTAAATGGAAACCCCTATGTCACTGACATCATCTTTAAATCTAACACGCCCAGTCGCTTCATACCAACCACCCCCAACATAAATTACGCCGAATCATCATAAATTATGCGTGGGACTCATTACGAAAATGAGGGTAACCGGAAGACCTCCCCTCCACAGTCAGCAAAAAGGGGCCAGGGCAGTTCAAGAGATGTGGGATTGAGGTCCACCAAGGGCCAACTTCCCGAACAAAGTGGGCCACAAAAAGGTCCTTCCCTTTATGTCCTCCGCCATGACAGAGAAAACCGACGGACCGGAGGAAACCATCTGACGAAATTCAGATCATCTCAATTTCTCTAGGTGAAAACCTGATTTCTTCGGGGTTTTTATTGTAATTTTGAGGTGGATTCGAGATTTTTTTATTAGGTTGATGGTCTTTTATTTTGGTATTGGTTGAGATCATCTGGTGGTGGGTTTTTTGGATACTGGGAAAGATGTCATGAGGGAAAGGGTCGAGGAATACTTTCGATTTGAGACTGGGTAAAAGATAATGACTGAAGTGGAGCAGATAATTTTGTTGTCAACCTCGGCATAGTTTAGATTGATAGTGGTCTAGTTTCCGGGAATGTGATTGAATTAATATGGATTTGTAGAACATTTTTATATCAATATATTCTTAGGTAATCAAATTAGATTAGAATAACGGTTAAATATTTTTCTACAACCAAATAACACCGAGCCCCATACAAAATTAATAAACGCAACTTTCTATGTGTATGAATATAATTTATGAGATGCATTTTCATTCATGCATTTTTCTTTATCAGTTTTAATGCTTCATACCTGCCATACGCAATTCTAAATTAGTGTTCTGAACTTCTAAACTATTATACATTAAAAGTGTGAAAAACTTACTTTTAATAATTGCATGCAAAATAAAACTATTAATAAACCAAATCCTTTCATTGCACTCAGGTATATATTAAAAAAAATATATGATTTTTTTTAAATTTTTTTTTTTGTTAACATTTATACCGAATCAATTTCTAAAAAAAAAAAATATTTAGAAATTACTTTAAAAAGATAACTCATTTAATAAAAAAAAAATTGATTCTTAGACTTGTTACTACAACAATACGACGGAACTAAATAAAATCTAAGATGAAACCCCTATTATATTCTGCTATAATAGTTAGATTAAGCTACACCTTGAAAATATTTCATTTTCAGACGTACCTAAAAAGTAAATTCATGATATATCATATCCCCTAAACAACAACTCCATTCATAAATACGTAATTTCTTTTCCGTGTTTATACTTTTTTTTTTATTGAAGAAGTTTCATAACTATCGGTCACAATTTTATATTAATTTATAACTAATTTTAATCAACATTCTGGGTTAATCAAGAACCTTACACTTAAATTACAATTTAACCCATTTTGTGAGTGTTCGACAAAAATTTACTTCGCTTCAGAAACGGTTTGATAAGTGAACAGAGATAATACAAGATAATGCATAGCTCACTAATAAACACAACCAAAAGCCTCGCTACGAATACAATAGGTTTCACAAACCAAGGTGAATAGGATAAGGTCACATTCAACTTGGATCCATACCCTTGGTGAGCGATGCACCGACCTCTTAACCTTGGCATCCGACATTTTTCCCTCGACGGTCGGGCGGTCACGAACGTTTATTTCTCTCCCCGGGTCACCCGAATTCGGAATCTGGAGCTCCCCGGGACGATTCGGATCGTCTGAAGGCCCCTTTTTGACCGTGAGAGGGCCTTTCTGGGCCATCAGAGGGCAGTGTAGGATATGTAGGTGTTTGGGATCTATTCTGTTGGGGAGGAGTAATAGGGTTAGGTTGTTGTTTTGTTGTTAAGGTTGTACAGGTGAAAAATAGGTTGAATTACCCTGATATTTCTCCGATAATTCTCAGCCAATCGTACTTTTAGGATATTTTATAAACAAATAAAGAGCCAATTATCAACAAAAGTTTACAATTTATCATTCAATAATTTATTTGGTCCCAAAATAATTAAAGTTATTGATGAAACATACGGTAAACACTCACAAATGAAGATTTTTCCAAATTTTATAGAAATTGAAAAGAATTTTTTAGTAAAAAGAAACATTTGACAAAATTAGGAGGGGAAAAATTTTATTGAGAAAAGTTATCCCATGCTCTTGTAGCATTTCTTTTGCTTCTACACTAACTAATGTAATGAGAAGCTTATATAAAGGCTTTGTGATTCTGTCTGTCTGAAATCAACATATCTATTGTCTGATTATAAGAATAGCTCCCACCAGGTTGTCTGTTGCAGTAGAAATAAGACTTGCTTAATTTTCCACGAGGAATTCCAAGAGAAACACTTCTAGATTTGCTATATTGTAACCCTTTTGGACGCCAATTTACTGCAAGCATCACCACTATTCTAAATCGACGCGTTTTGTTTCTACAGCAACAGCCACCATCCAGACTATCTAGCGGGAGCCATTCTTCTGATAAACAGATAGTACGCAAAACTACAAATGCTACAGACACGTATTATACGGTACGATGTCCTGAAGTTGGGTAACAACACACATACAAAATTTATTCAAGTTTAATCTCCCTTCCCCTGCCATATACGGTAAATATTTAAAATTTAAGTAAGAAACGGTTGCATTTTGCAAAAAAGAAAAAAATTAAAATTGTTGAAAATATTAGCATTTTCTGAGAACTAACATTAAATAGCATTAGGAGTATGGAGAGAACTTATAAATATTTAAAAATTCATAAAATTAACCAAAATATGCAAGCACAAAAGTTCTGATCATCGATCTATCTTATTTCGAGTTAACATTTTAACTTTTGAAACGTATTCAAAAGAGAAAAAAAAAATCATGCCAATCAAATTCCATCTTCACTTTCCATCGTGCTACCGCCGGACGAATCCACTCGCCTCTTCCATCCCTACTCTCCCATCGACTCGTCCAGGAGAGAGTGAAAGTGATGAGGAAAGTGAAAACGGGGTCAATAACCACGAGTCAAGGTCGAGTAGTGAAAGCAGCGAGCAACAATAGGGGGAAATACGGGTGAAAAATAGGGGGAATCGGTACCGTTAACTTGCCAGCGGGAAAGGGAAAAATTAATGAATTTTTCTCTCTTCTAGTGGATTACAGGGAATGTTTTTTTGCTCCGAAACATTTTTGATTTTTAATTTAAGCAATGCTTATTTTCACGTATATGTTTTTTTTTTTGTTTGTTTTTATGAACAAATGTTTTTGAATGGTTATTATTATTTTTTGCACCTGAAAAATATATTGTAAAACAAATTTCCACACCTGAAAAATATATTGTAAAACAAATTTCCATAGAATTTTTTTTTTTTTTTTTTTCAAAATGTCATATAAATATAAATTTTGTATTGCTAATTATTAAAATTCTTATTTCCTTTTCACAGCTGGCGAAATTATATACCTAATTATTAGAGTATATTTTAAAATTATTTTTCGAATGATACCAAATGTAGAGAGAAATAACAAATAGAAGAGGTATAAATATGTGGTTCAATTTGTTTTATGCAGCTGGCTGAAATAGATGCCAGCTGAATTTGAAAGAAATGTGGGCTACTTGGTTATGAAGAAAAAAGTAATTGAAGAAAAAGAAAGTACAGATATCAACAAAACTAAAAAACTTTATAATATTACAGCTACAGCTTTTATCCTATAAAAAGAATGCCGGCATATTTATATCAACCCGACGGAAATTTAACTTTATCTGACCCTGATTAATATCTGCCTGTCCATCCAAAACAAAACAAAAAAAAACTTTTTAAACGATTTGAATAAAATTGGAAGCATAGTTCATCCGCTGCTGAACCAAATAAATAAAGGCGGCGCAGCGAAAAATTAGGTAGGAATTTTAGGGACAGTTTCAAAAATTTCAGGAACATTTTAAGGATAATTCCTAAAACGTTTAGGGGTAATTCCAAAAAAACCAAAAACAATTTTTTAAAATTTAGGAACATTTATCTTAAAGCTGACATAGGCCCACAGACATTCTTTATAAAGCATTTTAATACTGGGAAGAAAACTGCCAATTTTCAAAAAAATTTAATAATGAATGATTAAAATTTCAAAAACGATGTTTTCCTCTCGATGATTATCTGGGGTTTTTTTTTTTGCGGGTTTTAGAGGAAAATCGCTGATTTTTTTTTTTTTTTTATTTAAAGGAATTATACAAAAATTTAAGTACATTTTTTTTAGGAATTTGAGGGAGAAAAAAAATGTAAGGAAAATTAGAAATTTTAAGACGGATACGACTCCTAAAAATATAAAAAATATACAAATTACTAAAATTTTTGATTTTTTACTAAATTTATATTTTTTGAAAATTTCTAAAAACAATATATTTTTTTTTTTTAATTTTAATTTATTTTACATTTGAGAAAAAAACTTTTTTCCTCAAACATATTACGTTAGGTGATACCAAACAAAAGCTACAAATAAAAGTAAATTTTTGTAACCTTCGAAAAATTAGTATTCCTACCTTTAAATGGAATACTTCAGGTTGAAATATCTTTAAAAGAAAAACAAGAAAGTAGAAAGTTATAAATACAAGATACAAAAATATTATTGTTACTCAGAAATATTCATGGCGCCATCTACTGTAAAAGACTGAAAGCCATTTTGCTATTTAATAATTTTTTAATATAAGACATTAAATAATTAAATTAGTATTAAAAGATTCACTGATATCGGTGTTTGTTACAAAAATCTCATATTGAGAATTAAAAAGTGTAGAACAGGCGAGTCAAAACCTAACGATCATCTTTAATCAGTAAAGAAAAGTAAAAATAAAATGTAGCTAAAGGAAAGAAAACAATTAAAGAGCTTTGTGGATGAATATGATGATTTTTATACATTAAATAAATTAATCCAAAGTTTTTCATTTAACCTTCCCCAAAAGAGAATTTAAAGCAACTTTTCCTGCCGAGCAGTGCAAAAGACAAACAGGACTGACCCGCTAAATGTGTTTCTACCTTTGTATTTATTAGTATGCGGGGAAATGTCACAACAGGGGCACGTAGCAAAGTACTACTTGTAGAGTTTGACCGAAAAGAGAACTTCTTATTTTAAAAAGTTTAAACATTTATATGATGAAAAATAATTACGTTTCGCGAAATTTTTAAATAGATTTTTCAAGATTGAAATGCATTGGAATTTTTTTTTAAAGTTCTCTTAAATTTTGATAACACTATTTTCGAATAGTAAAATTAAAAAACAATATTTTAGGCAGAATGGTAAATTAAAACATTTGTAATTTATAAGTTTCAATATTGAATTATATGTACCAATATGGAAAAGCTATTCTAAAAAATTATTTTCAACATATATGTTTTAGGGTGTTCGGATAAAAAATTCCATTTACATTAAAAATATATAAAATCCTCCAAAAAGAAATTTAAGTACCCTTTTCTTTGCGAATACCATTTGAACGACGATAATTACCCTTTTCTTTGCGAATACCATTTGAACGACGATAATTTTTCGATAAATTGCTCGTGATATTAGAAAAAAAAAAAGAAGAAGAAAAAAAATGGAATTAGTCAATCTATCTAGTGATACTATTACTTTTTCTTGATGAATTTAAACAATTCTTATGGTATGACCACTAATAAAACAGAGAGCTGTATCCTTAGAGTGCACAACCAAAAATTCTAATAACCACAAACTGCCCCAACATCAGAATCCATTCAATAGAAAAGTCATATTGTATAAAGTAGTCCAAAACAAAGTACGCGTACTTCTTCAGCATATAACCCAGGTGAACAGGACAAAGTCTTATAACTAGTGGGGGTCGAATCCTTCCAAAAATCGAGGTTTCTACTTCGAAGTGGGTCGTAGTCGGTGGTTTGAAGGTCGGTTCGGGGCCGAGTCCGCAAGGTGAAGGTCCCAGACGCGACCCGGACTTACAAGGTCAGCAGATGAGCAAGTAGAATTCACGGTCGATCAAAGTTGTAGACAAGGTGAGACACCTTTTTGGAGGATGACCGTGAAAAAGCAGGGACCTTGGAAGTAGTGTTACGTCGAAGGGGGCGGACGTGACATTCACTTTTATAGAGGAAAGTGGAATGTGATTGGATTATTGTCCAATCGAATGAGCCATCACTGGGTTGATCGCAGTTCTTATTCTCGATTTTTATGTAGTGAAGTGAGTGTAGTGTGTTGTCGTGTTGCTAATTACCTAACTTATTTGAAGGGTGGTAGGGGGGATCTGATTCATACGATTCATAAAATCTCATATTTGAATTAAGATATATATTTGTGTCACTGATCACTTATTAATGATTGGTTAAAATAATTAACGAATTAATCTATTAAAAAGATATTTAAAAATTATTATTGCTTTTACTAACGCACATTTTCAAAATCAATTGAAAGATCTTTGTATTTTCACCTTCCCCTTCGTATAAATAGTCACTTTATATTATACAAGTTTAAAACACACATAAAAATTAAAAATATTTTTTGAAATTCCTTTTTTCAAATTAAATTTTTATTTAGTTCAGCTCAACAATGTTATCTTATATTTTTTAACTTAAAACCTATACAATATTAAAAAATAAGCATAAAAATTCAGATATTATACATTTTTTTAAAAAAGTCATTATTTTAGCTAACGATAATAAGTAAAATAATTTAATTTACAAAACATTATTTAATTTTTTCTTTGTTATTCAGGTACACCTAGCAACAAAATCAATCGCGACCTATCAAAGGACTATTTTGTGTGAATGTTTGTGGAGTAAACTTTACATAACTTTAAATAATTACTTATAAAGACTGCTAATTCAAAACGCTCACCAACATAAATTAAAAACACAAATCATGATAAACTAGGGGTGTGGGACATCGCACAACTTTCAATTACACTATAATACTGACTTGGAATATGTCATTTACCCTATTTATGTTTTCATCATTCAAATAGTAAAAATGGACAGTTTGGCGAAATTTTATGCGATAATGCTTGTATGGGACCTTAAAGAAGGAAAGGAAAAAGAAAAGGGAAAAAAAAGAGAGAAGAAAGAAAAAGAAAAAAAAAGGGGGGGGGGAAATACACCACTCCCAAAATGCTGATTTTGACGATATATTTATCGATAATTCTTACATTATCCTTTCTTGTAAGTGAAACTGGGAAGAGAAGAAAAAACGTTTGTTGATGAGGTATGCTCAATGAAAGAGAACTGTGTTTAAAGGCATTCGTTTTTCAACTTTTTACACCATTAAAGCATTTTTACGGGAATTTCGGAGGTGGGGATGTTTAGAACACCTTACGAGGCATTACCACAACGATTTCGAACAAAATGGTTAGAGCCGTTTTATAGCAATTACTGGAAAATATGATTTTTCCAATGGCAGCTACCTTATGCGCATGCGCGATTTTGACGAAAACCTTAATGGTAGCTCCTTATGCCATCACCAACCCTCACAGCAAATTTGAACATCCTAGGTCAATTTGTTCGGGAGTTATGCTGACCACATACACAGATTTTTTATTTATCACTTTTTTGAGATCAGGATGTTCCAAAACGTGGAGAGAAAAAAAGAAGGAAAAAAAAAATCGATTTTTTTTTTTTTTTTTTTTTTTTTTTTACCGAATACTATACTTTTATTACCCTATGTAATACATATGGGTAATTGAAAGTAAAAAGCAATTCCCCGATTTCAATAAAATTCCTCGTTCTCATATATCAAAAGGCACACTTGTTTATAGAAATCAAATGAACTGTGGATCGATCCATTCCCCGATTACATAAGGGAGAAAGAAGCAACTAGTGCGGCACACAGTTCGTCGAAGTGGAAGATTCCACTGCGCAATGAATGAGAACTGCGTCTCAAGGTGTACGAGTATATTATTCAATTTTTCGAATTCCTACTGTAATTAGAAAAGAAACCACAACCATATCAATCCGTTTACAATATTAAAGGTTATATAACGGGAGTATCGGCACTTAATTCGGATAAAATTCGTAACATTGTCAATAATCATAATACAAAAAAAATTAAATTAAAAAATATATATGTTTCAAATAAGATTTTTTAGTTCTAACTTACGCGTCCAATTAAAGCTTCAGGTAGAAAGATGTATGAAATTCGTTTCTTGAGTGGCAATACGTAGTTTTGTTTAAAAATAAACACGAAATACTCACTATTAACTCAATAACTTACCGAGGATTGAAAAATAATAACCAATCATAAAATCAATAATCAGGAATATCGAAGGTCATCATCCATTTCTAAGAAAATTATTTAGTTACTACTAATTACCTTATATTAAAGAAACCAAATAATAAAAATTTGTGGTTAGAAAATTCTCAAATAAAAAATAATTAACTCAACTCCCTCGGGTACATTCGTAAATTATGTGCTTCAGATAAACAACACCAAGATGGACACGGAACACTCAACCTGAATCGATTTAAAAAAAAAAAAAAACTTTCTCCCAAATATACCACTCTCTCTCTCAAATCTACACTTACAAATCATTCAAAATCAAATCAAGGAAAAAAATTAATTAACAACAAACAATTCACCGTAGGGAGAAAAAAAAAAGATTTTCCAACTCAACCCCTTTTCCCTCTCGCCCAAATCCGAAATGAACTATTCCCCAATCCACCGATACTTGGACCGATCCATTTCACCATCCCGAATAGGGGAGATAGAGAAGAACGAGAGCAACAAGTGAGCGTCACCAACTCCAAAAGCGAAAAGATTCCGCACACCTGTCCTTGACCGCGCTTCAACCGCCCTTGAATATGCGCGCAGTGTCTCCTCCGTTCCATTTGCTCGCAGCCGTTGCCCTAGATATGCTCGCAGCTCGACCCACTGACACCGACGTGCCAAGGTGAGGTGCCCAAAGGGTTGGATTGGGAGAAAGGATTGAAGATGGGATGGGGGATGAGCGGAGAGGTGAGATGTGCTGTGATTTGGATGGGGATTGTTGGAGATGCGCTTAATGGAGGGGATTGGTTGATCGGGTTGGATTTCATAGCGTCTTTGTGTAGATGACTGGGCTACAAAATGGATTTTTACCTGACAATTAATTCCCAGTCGTAAGTAAATTTGCCATAAGGTAAATGTAAAGAGTTATAAGCTTAAACTAAGGTGACTCATTACACCCTAGACCCGTAATGTTAAATTGCCTATTTTTAATGTCAACTTTTTTGGAAAATTCATAAAAATTCGTTTAAATTTTTTTATAAAGGTTAAACACAGATCTTATATAATATACCGAGGTTAAAGTTAGTTAAAAAATATTATCAGAATTTTTTTTCTTCTTAATTTTAATCAATCAAGTTATGTATTACCATTTCTAAAAGAAAAGTTAATAGTATATTTTTACTAGTTCATTAAAAAAAGTACTTTGAAGTTTGAAGTATCACAGTTAGAAAAAAATCAAAGTAAAAGAAACTTTTAGTTCGGAGAAATGAAATAACACCAAATACTCTCCGAAATATCTACTCAGAAATTAAAACATTCCCCTACACGTTTTATTTAAATAAGATTTTTCATAAACAATAACATTTTCAAAATTCAAGTACTCATCTTACTCAAAAAAAGAATTATAATATTCTCAACATCATAAATATCAATAGAATAAACTCGATCTAGTATATTTCCAACAACTTTTCCAACACAATCTAATTTTTACCTAACTTTTCCAAACGTGTAAAAAACCTAATCAAATAGGACATATATGTCAAAAAGATTCATTTTCAAAAAAAGTCATTTTTTAAAAAATAAGTTTGGAGGTAATGAAAAGTGTAAATTATACCGTAACATGAAATTTCTAACGTTTACCGAAACAATTCTCCAGGTAAATGGCGCCAAAATAAGCATGAACGAGGAAATGCACCTTCAAAAACAATGATACAAATTTCCCTGATTTTTCCGAAGTTTTTTTTTAAAAATTCCCTGATTTTTTCCAGAATCAGAAAGCTAACTAACATTTTCCTGATATCCAGGTTCTGAGGCCACTCTGAATAAGTACCCAATTTACTTTTAAAATGAGTGCTGTCTATTTTTAAACACCTCATAATAACAGTGTACACTGTAGGGGAGGTATGTAGCCATGAGACAAGCCTTTTAAACGATATGCGGAAGTCTATCAATTAAATCAGCCAGCTGGTGTCTCTTGCAGTTATCAATGAGGAACGAAAGACCTCGCGCCCAAATAGACACCAGAGATGCCTTAACCATTTCCAGGCCAAGGCAAAGCAATGGCAAAAAATAGTGCAGTAACAAATTCTCTAGAAGATCGACTTCCTTTTCCTTGACACAATAAAATACAAGGTTTACACTCCATGCAACTAGGGAGCCCAATGCCTTTGAAAACATTGGCACAAGTTATTATGTAATAGAAAAAGAGATTTTATTGAGTGTATTAATGTTCTCCAATATTACAATGAAAATGGAAGGCTGTAAAGTGCCTCCCTCTACAGTTTAGTAGTGTAGTTTTATTAAACGATTTCATTGGCTTCAAGGAATATTTAGGTGATAAATACGAGGCGCTGTAAATACCCAACTAATTTTTATTAAAGCATTTTTTTTTTTTTTCTTTACGATGAAAAATTTGTGAGAAATAAAAAAAAGTCTATGTTTCGACTCTGTGAATTTTCAAAAACATTTATGGGAAAGCAAAATAGTTAAACATTTATGTGAAAATAAAATACTAAATATTTATGTGAAAATAAAATATTTTAACATTTACGAAAGAAAACATTATAATTTTTACACAAGTTTGTGGAAAACCTAATATTTATTTTCAAATAAAATAAAAAAATAAAAAAAAAAAAAAAAATAAAGTATGTAAAGCAAAGAAACTTTTTCATATCAAAACATACAATCCAATAAAAGTATTCAAATAAAATTTTCAGGGTGCATATACTTTTTTGGAAGTGAAATTCAAGGACTTTCAAGGCCCTTTTCAAGGATATTTCAACAAAAATCAAGGCCCTATTTTACCGTTGCAGAGTCGATACCAAAATTGAATTTTTATAAATTTTTTTTAATTAACGAAGTTGCAAAAAGAATTAAAATACTTATTACTTAACAACTAAGATGCAAACACATATATTTATTGATAATTATACCTCTTACCAGGATAAGGAAAAAAACTAGGTTAAAAAAAAAGTTTTTTTTGGGTTTAAACCAGGTTTTTTTGTTTAAACCGGGTTAATTCTTTTCTAATTACACGTACACATATTTATAAATAAAATTTGTCATTAACTAGAATAATTAATGTTTAAATAATAATTAACATTCTTTCTGAAAATAATTTAAACTAAGTAAATAAACAATTATTGCTACTTATGTGGACATTCAAATCACATTAAATTTTAGTACTTTATTTAGAGATACTATTCTTTAAACAGGGTTCATACACATTTTCAGAAAAAAAATTCCCTGAGGTTTCCATCTCGGAGTCGATAATTTTTAGCCACAGAAATAGATATAGCCATCATTTTCACAAGTTCTTCGATAACTCGAAAAAAAGCGAGTAATTTTTTAAACCCCCTCCTTCGGCTTTGAGTAAAAATACGATTTTGGAGCAGCAAAATGTGGTTTTGGAGCAGAAAATTATTACATTTAAATTAGTGATGAAGCAAATATTTTTGTATATTTCAACCTTGATATTTCAAATTAATTTAAAGTAAAAAAAAGGTGTAACTTGTTCATAAATACGTTTGCATTCTAAATTTACATTTATTAATTTGATTGCATTACTCAAAAAATAAATTAAAAAGCATGGCATTTATTAACCTCTTTGCCAACAATTAAAATATTAGGAAGTTTTCAATGATGACATGATATCATAAGGTTCGGGGCACAGCATGGCCCTAGTGTTGCTTTTGCGCCACAAAACCTAACCAACCAATCATAAGGTTCGGTTCATCACTGAAAGTTTTTCGAAATAATCTCAGTTAGAGCTACTTTTAACAACTGATGAAATAAGATTTTTTTCTTTAAAAACTCTAGTCTGCCTAGTACCAATTACCTATAGAAGTTCTTCCCAATAATCCAAAATAATTTAATTCGATACAAAGTACTTCCCCCCCCCCCCCCAAGCAAAAAAAGTGAAACAAGGCTGCTTAGCGGCAAGCATTAGATTTCATAACTTGTTTGGACTGATAGCTTCACTTAGCAGGTTTTTTAGGGCTATTTGTTTATTGGAAGATAATTTTTTTTTTAAACTCAAACAAATTAAAACCTCTAACTGAAATTAGACAATTATACTAGCATTTAACATAAAGAAATAACTTCTAATGTAATTAAATAATAAACTAAAACAAGGCAAGCTGAAAAATATTAATTTTTGTAGTGGTTTGTTTTCTCCATTGTCTAAATGGATTATAGAGGGTTCCCATGTGAAATCTCAAGGTCAATGGAAACAAAATGATCTTAAGTCTGTGGTTATTTGGTTAGTTTTTTTTTTTTTAAATATATGCCAAAAAAATAATCATGCACTCTTAAAGTACTAAGAAAAATATTTATTATTTTTACTTACAAACAGGCAAGAAAAAAATATCCAAATTGGATGCATAAAGATTGATTTCATGCCTTCTACAGTTTGAATTTAAAGCGCGAATCCCTGGTTGGTTGGTTAAAGTTTAACGGTGCAAGGGGCATACTGCCGCGAATCCCTGATCTTTCCTATCGCTAATTTAAAGGAACAAATATTTGTAAATATAAGAAATCCTTACTTTTTTTTTAAATAAAGACATAGCTTAAATCCCCCATTCAAGTTCTTCGTAAAATTTCTAGTCTAGGGTACGACTTTGCGCTTTTTCTGGGAATTGGCTACAATAAAAGAATGACGTAATATGCGTTTTCCCGTTCGTTGCCAAGTCAATAATGATCCAACATCCAGCGTTGCCAAAAAATCATTTACTAATAGTCACCAATCCTTCCAGATAATCAAAAAGGCAAGTTCAAAATTCAAATCCCGTTTTACCGATGACTTAGAAATTAAGCCTGGAAATGTTTGGGGAGGGGGGCTGTCAATTGGATTAAGTTTAGAAATTAAAAAAAATATTCACGTTTTCTTTTAGCTTAAAGAAAGCTATAATTTCTTTATTATTGAAACCAGGCAAGAGTGCAAATCTAAACCAGATGCACAAAGATTGCTTGTGTGAAAAATATAATACTTGTATTCTATTTTTAGCACGGAGTCTCAGTAAAAAAAAAAAAAAAAAAAAAAAAAAAAATCATGTATTCTATAAGTATAAAAAAAAAAAAGTATTAATTTTCTATACCTAAAATCAGCCAAGAAAACAGATTTAAATCAGATACACACTGATTCATTTACTACTTCTTTATAGTTTGAAAAACCTACAACAAAACTGAGAGATTGTAATATGTATTTTCAAGTGCGAACCTTTTCCGGCACGTTAACTGACGAAAAACGCCCTTGAAGGGCAAAATACTCTTTATCGCTTTGTTGGTGACGTTTCATGATAATTTTGAAAAATTTCGAGACAAAATTCTAGCCAAGTAGTTTTTCAAGTCAAAAAATGATTTTTTTGGCGCAGTTCGGCGCAATTGGAACAGCTCTTACATCCCTGTAATTAGAAATTTTTTAATGAGCTCAAAATAAATTTAATAAAATTGGAAGGTTCACGGCTTTAAAGTAGGCCATTTTAGTAATTGATATAAAAAATTACATACTTCTACAGAAAAAGAAATTCTTCTTTCTTTAAATAGGAATCGACATAAATGAAAGAATGATATAAATCATAATACAATATCGAAGCGTAACTGCTATTTTCTCTGTAGGCGATATACTCCTCCGATAGTTAGTGTCGGGTTTTTGCAGTCTGGAACATAATTTCTCCACCAACTCGTCGAAGCTCTCAAACGACATCCGGAAAAAGTTGAAAATTTTTACTTCGTCTTCCCTTAACTGCGGGTAAAGACAGAAGAACATACCGAATGTTGATCGGCTCTAAACAATGGGATGAATCCACATAGTGCGATTAATTCAATTCTTTTTCCTTCGATATTTTATATACAAATATGCTAATCACGCTCTTTTTCATTACATTTTGAACAAACACAAAATCCTCTCAGAGGAAAATTTTGGTCGTTTGAGAATGCACCTAATGAGGGAGAGAGAGAGAAAAGCGAAAATATCCTGCATATCAAATTACACCCTCTTTCCAACGGATACTCATCGTGCAACTTTTTGTCCCGTTCGGGGAGAGGTCATAGTGACCGTGCCGTTCCAGGGCCGCTCGGGAGGAACCGATTCAAGTGTGATTGACAGATCCGCCAAAAGTGAACCGGCTAGAAAGTGTGACGTCAGAATAATGGTAATACGGGAACGAGAATTTTATGGTTTTAGAATTGAAAAGGGGAAATTCAAGGACTTTCCAGGCTTTTTTAGAAATAATCCTATTTTTCCAGGCTATTCAAGGCCTTGAAAAAAAATAATGAAATTCAAGGACTTTCCAGGTTTTCCAGGCCGCGTACGCACCCTGAATTTTAAAGGGTCATGTTTTTAAAAAAATAATATTATTTAAATTACTTTCTATTACGACATCAATTTTTTGCTCGTCCTTTTTTTTTTCAGACATAAAATTTTTTTGGAAAGGTTTATTTTTTTTTTTAACAAAACTGGATTTTGAGGAAAAATTAATAAAAACGTCCAGGTTTCTCCAAAACGAAATATATCCTGGTAAAAGACAAGAACATAACTTCAATGACAAATCTTTTATGTTTCTATTCAAAATAGTGTGCACAAAAATCAGAGAAAAATATTAAAAATCCAACTTATAAAAAAATAAATAAAATATTAAATACAAGGAAGTGACGCAAGTACAAAAAAAAAAATCCATTTTGGTGTATGGTACACACAAAAAAGGGTAAGAGGTGACTAATACGAGAAATCTTTCACAAGTCGAATTCTGAGTGAGTTGTGGAGCAGATCAGGACAAAAAAGGGGGACAATGGAACATGGAGAGCGGGCAATAGGGTCACTGGAGTTCAAATCAGAATAAATCTGGGTTTCGAGGGCTCTTCTACTGGGGCCAGGGCACAATTTTGGCGTAACAATGACTTTGAGTGTCAAAAGTGCGAAATAAGGGTGTTTTGTAAAATGTAGAGAACTACACTACATGAAAACTAGGAGAAGGTTTACAAACATTGTTAAAATGAATTTTGAAAATTTTCGTTTGCGAGTCAACAATTAAATGCGTGTTTGAAGCTTTAAATTGTTTTTTTAATATCCGTAAATTACATAAATTTATATCATATATCAGAAGCCAAAAGTACAGTTGGAAAATTTTTCGCCAATCTTAACACTTTCATATCCAAAGATTACATTGAAACATACATTACATCAGTTCAGAAATACCTTTTTATAATTGGAAATGTGCTGTTTCTGTTGTATTTGTTAATTAAATCATGCCACGTAGTTACATTTCCTACTTCCTACTAAAATACATTTCCTACTGCCTCTGACCGAAAGACACTTTTAGATTTTTTCCCCCTTTCAAAATCATGCAATGATTTAAAAATAATTAAAATTGCGAGTTAATGAATTAATGAAAATAATTTATCAAACAATTAAAAAAATAAAAGGTACACAAACTCATCACGAACAAAGAGATAAATAGAACTTGAACATGAATACATTTTTTGCATGGTCTTTCAGAAAGAACTCTCTAAGTTTGAAATAACAACTACAAAACAATAAGACAGAAAGAAGATACAAGGGATATGATGGACAGACAGGTATGGAATTTCAAATACAACGGTTTTCAAAATTAGTTACAGTATTGAAATGTGGGAAAAAGCGCCCTATCCTATGATCTTTTTATTGGATAGTACAGACCAAATTATCACTTTTGCCGAATGTGGTGGTTTTGCAAGACACACAAACGGGTATTCAGTACCCCATATTCACCATGTTTGTTTAGTGACAAACTCCTCCGAATGAAGATGGACCTCATCGTTAAACCACATGCAGGAGTTATAATTTACTCACATTATCATTTTTGAAAACCGGTGTACTTAAAATTCTATACCTGTCAATCCAACGTATCACTAGTCTCTTCTTTCTATTTCTCACTATTTTGCAGTTATGTTATTTCATATTTGTGTCTTTTCTGAAAAACCCACTATCAATCAATATAACAAGTTTTTGTTGAGATAATAAAAAAAAAGCCTATCAAGAATTCGAATATTCATAAGCAGAGAGTTCCACAAACGAACAGTTGCGGTGCCTGAATACAAACTTACGAAAACCAGAAATTAATAGGAACATTGAAAAAATTTTAGTATCGGAATTTAAGAGAAGAAATGCACTTTAAAATGTCTATTTAGATTTTATGTTTGAGACAATTAGTATTCTTTTTGCGGAAGAAGACAGGATAATTGTGTGTCAAAATTTACGTTCAAATCATTGTATAAGTTCCCTCATTTTATCAAACTTCTAATATTGTAAAAAGGCGGAAATTAAAACGATTTATTTAGTCGACTGTTTGTGCTTTTGTTGAAGAGTATGATGAACAAAAAACAAAACACCAACAAAATCTCTCCTTCCCGACATCAAGAACTCACTCAACAAGTCTGAGCAGTCCTCGACTACCAGTCGAGTCTTCCAGCAAGGACACGCAATAATTGTTTTCACTTTTCCCCAAAAAAAGGGAGATTTCGACCCACAAACCCACAAATTTCCTTCGATTGAGGAAACCAGCGTCCTCCGAGGACCCAGATCCAAGGAGTTTGGCCTAGATACCCGCGAAAAGGACCTCCAACTTCCGATTCAGGAACATAACCCGATCACCAAGACATCCTTAGCAAGCGATGCGGGGTGACCGCTTTAGTGTCCTTTGGTGATCCAATTGTTAGACCTCGGATTGAAACCAGGGATTTCAAATCAAAAACCTATTTTGTCAGGGGAAAGTGAAACAGATTAATAGATTAGGTTAGAGGGTGTGATACATTGGTGGCTTACTTTGAGGCTCTGCGCGATGACACCATACTAGATATACCTGAAGTGTTGCTAGATTTGTTAAGTTGGATTTGTATTGGAATGGGCATTGATCCAAACAGGTTATTTTGATGGTGCATAAGATCACTTTCGTGTTTCTTGTTTATACGAGGCATTAAAAGTTAAAAAGCGCTGTGTACAGGATTGTTACATTTAAAACATGTTTAAAACACTGAACTGTTTACAATGTTTGATCCTTGTTTAACAATTCTCTTGGATAGCAATAGATGGTGCTGCCATACTGAATAACAGTATTGTTTTGGTTTCGGAAATGTTTTCAGATGTCGATCTATGAGCAGTTGCATAGAGCTGCATGTTCACCTACAGGTTTAGAACGAATGTCTTCAACATTTGGTTTTGTACATGATAAAATTCGGAATCGGTTGGGTGTTGCTAAAACTGCTAAACTGTATTTAAAATATGCAACAAATAAATGTCTTTTCGAGTAACAGCAACAAAACATATATTTTAAAACGGCAAAAAGAAAAATTATATTTTTATGTTATCTTTTGCGTATGTAAAAATTTTATGAAATCCTAGTTGTTGTATTATATGGGTTTTACTAACTTTGGACATAATTTGGATATCGTAGGACGTTTCTAAATGATATTGACTAACATTCCACTTCCCAAAAAGCACTTCTTCTGACACGGGACCTTTCAAAACGTCGAGACAGCTCTTGAGAACCACACTCGATAATTACCTCAATGTCCATTGCAAATTGAGTGAGAGAAAATAAAAGTCTTGTGGATTTAATATTAGAATGTTTTGGATGCATAGAAATTACAAGAATACAGCAACACCGATACCGAAATTTGTATTTACCAAAACATCTTTGATGATTGTATTAACTTTAAAGGTATTATTCCAATATAAGTATAAATGAACAATTTACCCAGTTTATAAATTTGATTTTCCCTCATAGAAAATTTATAAATTTCCCATACTGTAGACGTTTACTTAAACATTTGCTGTTGATGAATGAGAGACCAACTGTTTATTTAAGTTTACGCGGTTGTATTTTTAAATTTGCACGGTTGTAAAATTTACACGATTGCACACTGAAGTATACACGGTTATATACTGAAGTAAGCACGGTTGTATACTTAGCGATGCCACCAATTTCATACATCACCGAGGTCAACACTCTTAAATGTTTAATAATTGAAGTAAACAAACATCCAGCAGGTTTGTCCGCCTACGATTAAGAAACCTTTTCACTTGCAGCGGCTAAAAGAGAAATGAAAACCGGTTTTGTGGTGGCGACAGATGCGTATGTAAATATTACACAACTGATGACAGGTGTGTGATTTACGGGGAAAGGAAGCCGGGCAATTACCTACCTCGCGGCATGCAAATTGGTGGTCAAGGTCGCGAACTGAAAGGGTTACACTTTCTGTTATGTGTTCCAATGCTGCGGGCTGGTGATCATAACAAATAGGGTTGTGTGAAAAAGTAAGGACACGCACTGTGGATTTTTAGAGGAAATAAAGTGCTGCAAGTTGCTCTGAAATTAAATTCAAAAGCGATGTTTTGTTTTAAAAATTTTATTTATAAAAAAAGCAAAATTAAACACGTATTTTTAATAGTTTAACTTTACAATTTTATAAAAATTAAATGAAAAGTTTTTTTTTTTAATTTCTCTACTTTACCAATTATCACGGATGGCATGAAAATGGATCGCTACATATGAATTTTAAAGAGTTATTTATAAATATACTGACTTTAATTATCTAGTGTATAGTGTAACATATATGCTGTACAACTTATCGGTAAGAAATCTTGGAACAGAAAAAAAAAAAGCTTAGTAAGCACATTATGCTGCACATATGCTACACAACTATTTTAATTATTTAATTAAAGATGCACTTAAGATTTTTTTGCATGCTTTTTCAGCAGTTCAGGTGCAAAAAATAAAAAATATTTAATAAAAAAAAACATTAATAGCGGGTTAATGTGCTCCATATATGAGGTTTCAATTCAGCAAGTACATTACACTAGTATTCCCAGTTAAATATGGGTTTATATAAACTAATTTTTTCTTTTTGAATTTTACTCTCCACACATTCCCCCTTCAACATTTACAACATGCAGTAGTTTTTCAAACAAAAACTGTGAAATAATAAATTGAAACAATAATTTCAAGAAAAGAATTATTTCAAACAGCAACAATCAATATATCATGAATTTACAATGAAAACTGATCTAGTCAAAAGCAGTCGAAAATTATTTACTGTAGAAAAACTCTACGAAGAACTATATTATTTGATTTGATCAAAGTATAATATTGGGTTAAGCAGAGAAAAAACTTCCAATTAACATAAGCGGTTATTCCTGACACAGATCAAAAGATTTAGAAAATTATTTATTCAGTATTCTCAAATATAGACATGATCAGACGATATCTGAAATACTAATTTATATAAAGTTTTTAAACCGGACATCATAAGTTAAACGGACCATATATTTATTTTTACCATGATTAATTAAAATTGACTTAGTTAAGTGAGAATAAATCTGCCGGGAACAAACGAACCAAGTCTAGTTTCATTTTTACCCACTGCTCTACATTCCATTAAACAACAACTTACAGCTTCAAAATCCACTCTCACAATCATTTTTTATTGCGCAATTCCCTTCAATCCAAACTCATATAGTGTCAAGCCAACATTAGCCCTTACTTCAACCTCAATAAACAACAAGCAAATCCTTAACAACAAACGGCACCAAAAAAAAATCAATAGTGAAAGCCCACTTTCATATTTTAAGGTCATAGCCTCATCAGTGCAAGGACAGATCCACCCCCCAGGTCAAAGCCATCACCATGGCCCCGGAGTGACTTCGATTTTCTTGTGGGCATCCCACTGGGACACATTTGCACTGGGGTGGCCCACTTTGCAAACGGTGACACACAAAACTCCCTTGGGAAAGAGTAGGGGTTGGTTCGTTTGACCCTCTTGAACGGCACTGATCCAGTTAGTGCGATTATGAGGACACTTTTTTTCTGTTAGAGGTAAATAGAAAATAAAAGAATTGTTATTGAGTGACAATAGGGAAAAGAGGTCGAGGGATTGTGTCATATGAGAATAGGTTGGAAGTTCAGGAATGTAGTAGCGAGGTATACAACGAACCAGTTTCGAAATGAGCAATAAGAACATTTGAGTTTTTTAATTAAGTTTCAAATGGAGTTATTTTCTCTCTACCTCTTTTTTTTTTTTTTTTTTTTTTTTTTTTAATTTTCAGTATTTGCTAAACATTTTAGAAATAAAAACTTTTTAGTTTTTAGCCATTTATTTCAAGAATATTTAAGTATTTTTGACCGTATTAAATTTTTTAATGTTGGCCAGACAAATTACAAAAAAAAATAAAAAAAATTATTTTCTGATTCTAACTTTCCTTCAAATATTGTCCAATTTGTAAAAGCGGTGTGCCATTTATATCAAAATTAACATTTATTAATTGGTGAAACGACCAATTAATAACTATGTGAATTTATTATAAAAGACAATAAAATCGAAACAAATATTTTAGTATATACAAAATTGAAGCTTTAGTAGTTAAAATTAAAGTTATTATAAAATCATGACCCTATTGAAAAATAAAACAATCAGGTTTTTGAAATCAAACTTAATTTTAAAAGGGAAAAACCTATTAAGAAACAAATTGAACCCAAATGTTTTAAATTATCAACATTCATGTTCTTACTTTACAAACATTTTACAGAAGTCCAAAATGTTATCGAAAGGACTATACTAAACTCCAACTTAACTTGACATCACTAAACGATAGATCTTCACTGTGCTCATAGGTAATTAATCCATTTTAGCGGAGTGAAGACATAATTCTCGACAAACCTTATAGCCTTTTGTTCTCTACAGGGTTGTGGTTTGGCGAGCATTATGCTTTCAAGCAGCCAAAATGGATTAAAAGCCTATGAGCACTGTGACGATCTACCGTCTAGTGATGTCAAGTTAAGTTGAAGTTTAGTATAGATAGATCAGGGTTCCCACTCGAATCACAGAATGAAAATCACTGACTTTTCAATGACTTTTAAGGACCTAAATAATGTTTTTAAGGACGTTTGAAAATTTGTTTTCAGGCATCATGTCTATTTATAAATTTAATAAAATATATTCTACCGAAATAGTTACAAGTTAGCGCATGCGTAAATGCAAATATGTCAGAGAATTATGATACGGTGCAGATAAGTGGCTGTCACGCGGGGATAGCAAGTCTGAGTTGTATTTTTTAAAAATTTGCTAATAAGCACATAGCATCCGCAAAAATTAAGGACTTTTAAGGACCTCTAAGCATTTTCAAAGACTTTTAAGCACCTCTAAGCATTTTCAAGGCCTTGAAAACAAGTTAAAAAATATTAAGCACTTTTAATGACTTTCAATGACCGTGGGAACCCTGTAGATGACTAGGGAAGGGATTGCGAGATGCGGTATACAAGAAAAAAAAACAGAAAAAAAAAAAAAACAGACATAAACCACAACGAACAAAAAACATTAAAAAAAATATGAGAAACTTTCGCTTCATTCATATTCATAAGACTGCTTCCTGATACAAATATCTTCCTCGCAGACGTATAACAGGTTTCAATGATACGAGGAAGTGACAACATCAAATGCTGTAAATGTACTTTCACTGCGGTAGTAGACGGATTGCAAAATAAACGTGCAGCGGTTGCAAGAAAACGAAAGCAATAAGAAAATGGCAAGCGGGAAAAACAAATACTTAACGCCTTGAAATAACAGAATAAATAAGTAATTCAGAATTAATAACAAATTAATGTTAATTTTTAAAAACTAGCATTTTTTATTTTCGGAAAGCAGGAAACGTTATTAAACTTTAAAATTGGAAAGCTAAACTTTCAACCCCATTGTTTGGCCACTTTTGTTTCAATTCGCTAAACAATGTTTAAACGATATTAACAAACTTTTTATTTTTTTATTTTAAGAGGATGGACATCTTTTTTTATTTGAAGCAGTAAATCTTCGGGTTTGCTGTCCGGTCTCAATTGTAAAATAAAAGTACAAATGGACCAAATTTAAGTAACGCACTGTAAAATTTTTCATCACGAATAAACATAATAAAATATTCATACAAACATGTCGAATTATATAATAAAATAACTTATAACATTTATAGATAACTCCGAGTGATACCAAACAGTCGTAGATTTGCAATCATTGAAATAAAATAAAAAATAAAATCAGATAATCCCAATTTTATAGATTTATTTGTTTTGAAAATGTATTATCCCTAACGAACCAAATATTTAAAGCACGTTTTAAAATGAAAACTTTAATTTACTTTGAATAGTACAAATCTCATACACAAAATCTATGTATCCTGTAGTATTTTCTCCGAGACAACTTAGTCTAACTAAGTCATCCTAAAATTTAACCACTCTACGATCCTAAGAAAATAAAATAGTAACAATAATAAGACACTTAATAAGAAACATCACCGGTACATTGACCAACATACAGTAACCAGTACAACATATATTTCAGGGATGAGAGTGATCAGAGAGCAAAAAGGAGGAAATTCAAAATTTGTTAAAAAAGCTCACGGAAGAAATACACAAAATTTCAATAATTTTAAAGATACGATGAAATTTCTCATACTATATAATAATTACATTTCAAATATTAGCAGTTTGTGAAATAACCTGTGAGGGAAGCGGAGCCAAGAGGGAAAATCTTTTATTTAGATATGAGGGAAAGCGTACTTTTTGCAGGAAAAACTGGTTCAGATCAGAAAATGCGGATCCTCGAAACAGGGACAAAGAGAAGGAAAATGTTACATAAATAACAAACAAGGAGGAAAACTCTCATCTCTGATATCTTCAAGAATCTGCAACAAAATATCCAAATAGCATCCTAAATATGCTCTACATTTCATTCTTATGGAAACTAATGCCTCACAATCCAATATTCATATCCTGCTTTTAGCCGAGTTTTGGTTTGACCGTCCGACTTCGGAAACCTGGTTCACAAATCCACGCAAAGTATGCGGTAACCGGCACGCTCGTGACCGTGACTCTCTTCAGGAAAGACGGTATGACCCCCCGAAGAATCTAGATTTCATTACGGGTCACAAATTCGTGGATTCCTTTTTGTGTGACACAGCGTACCCTAATAGCCCACAACTTTTGGTGGATTGCATAGATTGGAGGGCACAAGTAAAATTGATCGTCTTTGAAACACAAATAAAAAACTGTATTATGATGGAAAAGGAGGACATTATACAAATATTACACAAATTGATTTTTTTATTCCACTCTAAAATATGGGGAAAGTCATTTTTTTAGGTCTGTTTAACATCCACCAAGTGATGGGAAACTTGGAAACCCAGAGCTTTTGTAAATTTGCATATTTTAATTAAAATAACACAACTTGTAAGTTATCAAGAAAAGTAATACGAGCTTTAAATTTTTCATTTGAATAGAAAATTGATGCATAGATATCAAACATCTCAATTTAAAGAAACAGATTTCCATTTCTGATAAATCAATGGTTGAACAAAATTTTTTGAGCAATTGCACTTTCTAACATATATTCTGTACCTCCTCCCTCACCCTTCCTACCCCTACAAATATACCTCCTGTCTCTCTCCGTCTACTGTGAAGAAGAAAAAAAAACACAACAGAAACTAAAGTTTTAATTCTAAATTAGCTTCAGATCTAAATTTTTTGGGAAATACAAGAAATAACTTAGAATCTAAAAAAAACGAAAAAAACATGAACCTTAAAAATAATGTTTGGTATTTTTATTAATTTCATAAGGAAAGAAAAGCTGCACTCAATTTAATAAGTTTGGTGGCTTTACGGCAAGAACTTTGCAAAAGAACATCCAACCTGTAGCCTAGGAACGAAATAAGTGAAACACGCATGCGCCACTCTACATGACGTCTTCTCCAAAGAAGAAATTCATTCGTCGAACAGATTAAGCTATTTGGTTACCATGGAAACGGTTCGTGACGTCAATTGCCGTCTTTCTCTCGTTTTATCCCTGACCCACATTATATCAAGAGATGATACACAATTACACATGCCCTTGAATTTTCCAAGCACCCCTCTCTCGTCCAAATAAAAGTACCGCATTTGGCATGTTTTCGCCGTTAATTTCATTGAAGGCACAGCATTTAAATCAAAATATTTTTATGGCAAGAGATGATACTATTTTTTCTTCTTAATATAATTTATAAGGAAAAAAAAAAAAAAAAAAAAAAACTTAAATAGAAAAATTTACACAAAGGAACATGAGGTACAATTAGAAATACAAGTGATATTTTACCAGTCAAACTTTTAATACAAATATACAAATACAAACACAATACAAATTACAAACAAAAGAATACAAATTATCGAATAACTGTTATGCCTAAGGTAAAACAGTGGGATGCACGAACTGGAAAACTAGTTTCAATGTTATTATATTAGAATCTTTAAAGTAGAGGCAATTAAGGGAGAGAAAAGCAAAGTGGGAAATGCCTCTCTCTTTTGAAAAGTTTTGGTGATTATAGAAGAATAGCCTTATGCGCATCTATCCAGTATTCTTTGAAACTAAATTAGTATAATTCTCTGAAGAGGAAAAAACGAATTAAAGGAATTTAGGAAACCAAACGTTTGTCTTTAAAAAAGGTATAGAAGGTTAAAAAATTTTGCAAATAAATTGACGATTATTTTGATATAAGAATTTAAAGACAAAACTACTTACAATGGAAGAAAAGAAAACAAATATTATCGATTTTCAAATTATAAGTTATACCATATTACTTATAATTATAATAAGTAATATACCCATAGTCGAATTCGTCTTAAATTGGAAAGGAGAATTGAGTAAGTAAAATTTTCCCTTATTTTCAATTAAGTAGATATTCAATAAAATAATTTCAATTTAACAAGGAAATCTCACTTGATCAAATTTAATATACGAAGAAAAATCTTAGTTAATACAAAATAATCCTCAGACCTGTACCGTAAATTGTTTCATTTAAAAAACAGATTCTTAATATATTAGTTTAAAAGTCTCCTGAAAAGATTTTCTTAATCTACAAATTGTACAAAAAATTCCAAGAAATCCACTTTTCATAAAGTTGGATTTCCAATTTACAACAAAATTACAAAATTGAAATTCATGGCCTATAAACACAAAATATTAATTAGTAAATTATAGAGAACCCACATACAAAGCAAACCCTAACAAACTCATCAAGAAACTTTCAAATACTTAAAAAAAAAAAAACAGTTCCACAAAAATAAAAAAATCTCCCACACCAGATTACAATCACGCCAAACGGCCAAAATCTCACTTATATTTCTAATCCAACCCACCGACCACCCCCACAATAATTAACCTCTCCCAACGGACCCAACCACTTCCCAAACAGCAGAGAGGAAGGGTGGCAAAGTGGCCTTGTCCTTCCTTGGCGACATCCTTTTGCGGGCAGGTAACCCCCACAGGTGTATCGGCCAACCTTCTACCTGGGCGGATGAGCCTCACTTGGCCTTGACCGCGCCCGGGTTGACCTTGATACGCAGATGATATGACCTCGAAGCGTCCTGGGATGACCCCCTTGAATAGGAAGGGGTAAAAAGGATGAGGGGGAATGACCCTGGGAAGCGCAAGAGGATGGGATGCGCGGGATGAGATTGTGATTGGGAGAGGATTTGGCGTGTTGCAAAGGGAGAATGTGACGGCTCGGGTGTCATTGATGATGGATATAGTTGTGATGGATTTTATATTATGTATGCATAATTTATTAATGAGTTTAGTAATTGAATTTATTGTTTAATAAATATAACTCATTTAAGTCAATAAATAGAGAAAATTTTAGTTTTTAATTTAAATAAATTTCTGAATGTAAATTTTTTCTTCAAGAAATACAATATAATTTTTTTTTTTTTTATAATTTTTTTTTTTATAATTTTTTTTATTATGGATATGGGTCCATAAATATAATGATTAATTTTTTAGCGGAAATAATAATTACATTTGTTAATGAGTATAATACTAAACTTATTGATAATTTTAATTAAGTATTTATTGATTAATATTATAGTTGATTAATACTATTTCATCAATAAACATTCACAAATGCGATACAAATTTATTCAAATAAATGTATTAATAAATATAATAATTAATTTTTGATAATCGAATAATACATTAATTTAAAAATTTAATTACTGACTCAAATTAATTTATAAATGAACATAAATAATTTAAATAAATTTAATTGTTAAATTAATTTATTAATAATAAAATATAAACGACAATTTGATTACTTCAAAATTGATTTGACATTTCGAGACGATAAAGCATCGGTTAAAATGTTCAACCGGACAAGACTACTTCCAAGTGTTGTAAATTTAATCCATTTGAGGGTAACAGTATACGTACAATGAATAGAGGCTCTAAAAGTATTGGGAATAAGCGGATGTTACTTATACTTTTTATTGTCTTATTTATAAACAAAACACAACTGTTCATTTATATTTAAGATTCTTTTTGCAATAGAATTTTATTAAAATAAAGTTTCTACTATTTATAGTTTTTAATTTGTTTCAATTTTTTTTTTTTTTTTAACTGTTATCCATTCTTAAATATTTATTGCTCTAAGCCTTTACAGCATCCCAATTTATTTTTCTTCCTTACAACTACGTACACTCTTTTTATGCATCCTCTTTTACTTTACAAATCCTATAACAACTCAGTGACCTTATTACCTCAGTGACCCCTTCCGATAAACAAAAACAACTTTCTCAAGATAGCCACCTCCCCCACCCAAAAACTAAGATCTCATAAATAAAACCACTTTCCTCATCTAGAAAACGAAAGTCGAGACACAAAAATAAGTCTGTGGATCGATGAAGCATCCGTGACCATGAATCGGGGTCAAACGTGCTGACGGGGCCAACGGAAGGAACCCCAGGTATCAGGGTCAAGACACGACTCCCATGTGGGACAAGGGGCCGGAAGCAAGGACCCCAAGTAGGACAACAGAGGACGAAAGGTGAAATAAGGGGCTTAAGGAGTCGACTGGCAGTAAATTAGGTTGGGGAGTAGTAAATGTGCCGGCCTTTAGTGGAACAAGGTTTTCATTATTTGTGGAAAAAGAAAATGGAGTGATTTTCTTTATACTGTTTTCGGTGGGGGAGGTAGAAAGTGAATGGAGAAAATAAAGGTTAACTCTTTCACAGCCAGGAGGTATCAATAAGAAGTGTGATGAAATAGGAGCTGGTCAAGCCAGAGATTAAGCTGGATGCTTTTTAAGCAAAATGCTAAAGAACTTTCTTAAATGATAAAATTAAAAAAATTTATTTAGCTCTTCTGCTAAAATATTTAACTATGAAATTAACAAAACCACCATTTTTGTTTTCAAAAAATTAGTCATCAATCTTTAAAAAAAAAAAAAAAAACACAAGCTGAAGGTTAAAGAGTGTTGTTCCAGTTAATATTTGATGAACCAGTTTTATATTTACAATTCAAAATTATAACACTATCTTAAAAAGAAAATTGTGACTTAAGATTTTATACTTAAGAAATTTTGTACCCCAGCAGGTTTGGTCGGGTAACTATTGATCAGATTTAGCGTAGCGTGGATTTTGACCTCCTACATTTTGTATTGCAATTTAAAAAGACTTTTGGTATTTTTCTTTTATTTTAGACGTAATTTAATACTTAGAAAATACAAATTTTAAATTTAGTATAGGACAGTAATGGGACTCTCCACCTACGTGCTGTGTGGGCCAATTTAGAAATCAATTTAGAATTTGCTGGAATTTGTCACTCTTTTCGAACTGTTCAAAGCTCCCACTGTTATAAAGAGTGATTCGAAGTGAAAGAAACGGAACATAATTTCTACTGGTGAGACAAGATGCAGCTGTGCATTTCGATGTGGATTATTTCCCATTAGAGACGATACCACATGACAGTTTCCTCTTAAATACCTCCCATACCCCCCCCCCCCCCATCTCCTCTTTATATTCAAATTGCTCTCATCAGTTCAAATCCCATGGTGACGATGCTTTGTACTAGCGCAGTAAAAACGCCGAGTACCACAAACCACGAAACAACTACGTTCCATAATCTATTTTTTTGCTCTAAAAACCATCGCCAAAACGAACAATACCCTTTCGACACAAATCCGATAACCTTACGCAACCACGGCCTTTCCTCACCTATAAAAAAAGCCAACCAAAAGTTCGCCAAAAGCAGCGATCCAGTTCAGGTCGGGTCGCCAGAACGCGCTCGACCGCAAAGAAAGGGTTGTCCCATCTTTTCGGACGGCGCAGTTTCTTGAACCTCGTCAGAGACGCGCGCCCCGGTGATGATATTAAAGTGTAACGGCGGACAAATTGAAGGTCAATCGGCGAGCACATGACGCAAGACTAGGGTCAGGTGAACTCGGAGCTGCGTTTCAGATTTTTTTTTTTTTTTTCTTTTTTAAAAAACGGGAGAGGTTGTTGTATTGTGGCAGATGGAGTTGTTGGAAGAGTCAATTTTTGCAGGGGCGGTTTATTTTGTGGTTGGGGGTGTTGTATTTGTGAATGTTTTGGAAAGAAGTTTTCACCATTCTAAACTGGAAAGAAAGTGGTGAGCGGAATTAGGATTTGTTTTGGAATTAACGGATGAGGGAAAACTTTGTTGGTTAATTGTTTCAATTTAATTATTATCCAGATCTTTCTTTTAACAAAACAATTTAAAATAACCTCAAAACATGTTGAAAATAGAAAAATTCTCCAATTAATATCTATTCATAATACTAGTTATATTTCACATTTGACTGGTTAATTTTTCACACTGTATTTCCTTTTTAAAGAACTTCTGCACACATTTTTTAGGGTGAATTAATATAAGTGTACGTTTGTGGTATGAGTTATTTCCGACGTCCACCATTCTAAACTCAGTTTTCCATTGCAGTTCATCTCACAGAAGAAAAAACCCGATTTCTACCTTAAATTAAAAACTATCACAAAATTACTCTATTTACGCATGTTACATTTTCCATTAATGATTACGTTTCACAAAACTGATATGAATTTAAACGTCAGATGCTAAACAAGCCTTATTCCAAATTTGGCAATTTTTGTACCGTTGCTGATAAGGTCCTAAAAAAATTAGTTTCTTTTCGAACCATAACATGGCAATTCCCTAAAAAAAAATTCTAAATCGTTATACAAGGAATCCAACAGAAAGCCAATCTTTTCTACTCTTCTGTGAAGTTGCCCAATTTTTTTGCAAGCTCATTTGGCTCTAAGGCGCAGATTCGCCCCCTAATAAAAATTATTTTTGAGTTTCAAATGACAAAAAGAAACCAACTCTTCAAGGATTGAATTGAATGTTACATCCCCAACACTTCTCAAGGCAAAGCAATTCTAATCGTACGTAACGTAATCTAGTAATATGCGGATGTAGATGTGAAGGGTCCTTCAAGGATGCAGCGAGGTCTCTGGCACAACGGAAATTCCTGATACGGAAAAAAAATGAAGGTGACCGTCTCTTGGATACAGCTACAGTATCCTTGAATCCGAGGTCTTTTTTGTTACCGATAAATATAGGTGATTGCATTGACGCGCGCAGGACGTCACACATGTAGATTTGTGTAAGTGTACGAAAACTCCTAACTTAAGTATAATAGGCGTTCCTTTGGAAATGCAAGTACATGTACCTGAATACTAACCTTTAAATTATATCCATGCTATTCGTACAATTACAATGTGAATTTTTTAGTTTTTAGTATATATAATAAAGTGGAGTAAAATTATATCAACACCTCAAAAATAAATAGCTAAAAAATATTAGGGCAATTCCCTGCTGCAAGCACGAGACATTTTAGATCCTTTTTTTTTGTACTCATAAACAAATTAGAATTCTAAAATTATTATGAATCTAGCAATTATTCTTTTGTTTTATATAGCTCTACTTGGTGACAAAGTTATATGGAAAAATAATTATTTTAACTTGGCCAAATATGCATTTATATCGTCTGACGCACGGGACACGAGTAATATGATATAAAATAAAAATATAACTATGAGATTCATCTTAATTTTATAATCCTTATCTGTTTACGAGTAGAAAAAAGAGCTAAAATGTCCCGTGCATCAGCCAGAGAATTGCCTATTAGTGTTATTAATTGGACATAATTTAAAACTAAATTAATATAACACATAACCAATGTTATAACATTAAAAAAAATACTAAATAACATATGCCACAAAAACGTTAGTTATAAAATAAACGAGGAATAGAAATAAATGAATATTAGATATTCAATTCTACATTATCAATTTTAAAGTGATTTAAATTTAAAGAGGAAAAAAAAAAGTCGTGCAAGGAAAGAAAGCCTATAAATTTAAATTGAAAATATTATAGTTACAAATTAAACATCACATTCGAATTATTGATTCCTAAATATTAAATTTGATACAGTTCAAATTTGAATTCTCTCTTGTGAAACGAACTTAATTAGATTTCTTACACTTAATATTTTTTTTTATCGTTTTGAAAATATTGAATATTAAAAATTTCTGTTTCAATAAATATTGTTCTTAAAATTACACCGCAGCTTATTCAAAGATAATTAAACATTACCTAACACTAATAAACATCCAGTTTAGCGGATTACAGATGTTCCCATAGCAATAACTCCTTCCCACTCACCAAAATGCTAAGTTTTGCACATTTCTATTTACTCATTAAAATATAATAACACTTCTCTTAAGATATACTAATGTGTTTGAAATAAATAAAGGATATGTAGTAATATACTTGTTTTTAATTAGCAATCTATGAATGGAATAATTACTATACGAGTTAAGCTCATCACTGACTCACTCACTCTTTAACGATGCATATTTTCCTTTATTTCTGTGCACGTAATATAGACATTAGATTGTCGTATAAATTAAAATTAATTAGATGCGCGTGCATCCTTTCATTTATTTCTATTCACGTGATAATGAAATTACATTGTTATTGTTAAAAAATTTCTTCTCAGAGGAATGTTTCAATTACAAGATCATTTCTTTTCACAGTTATAATGAAATTGGAGTATATATATATATATATATATATATATATATATATATATATATATATACACGAAATATCTATTGAAAATTACATTTTTATTCCTGATTTTTTATATGTATATGAAATGATATTTTTTTCACAATTCCTCAAAATTTTACCAAATATATATATTTGGTAAAATTTTGAGGAATTGTGGAAAAAATATCATTTCATATATATATATCAAAAATCAGGAATAAAAATGGAGGATCAGGAAACATATTGAATTAAAGTGTTTGTTTTATACATCATTTTTCAAAGAGCGTCATTTACAACTTTCTAGTCAGTTACTGAGTAACATTGCTTTAAGTTTAGTTATCAAGGGTTTAAAAAAAAAGAAAAAAGATCGCCAAATCCCTGAAATTTCTAGAATTACGAATTCTATCCCAATGATATTTTTTCTACAATTCCTCAAAATTTTACCAAATATATATATTTGGTAAAATTTTGAGGAATTGTGGAAAAACGACTCCCCTCCCCACGCAAAAAAAAATTCCTCAATATTTACACGACCCCTCACCCTAAGTAACCCATCCCTCCCACCAGGTAAACCACAGGTGCGTTTCGTTGGCCCCGCCCACAAACGCACTAATTTTTTAATATATACCACAATTTAGTGCTAAATTAGTGCTTTCAGAATCCGCCATTAAAAAAATTAGTGCGTCAATATTTACCGAGATATACAAAGAAATGCGTGGGCGGGGCCAACGAAACGCTAGCCCCGCCCACAAACGCACTAATTTTTTAATATATACCAAATTTTAGTGCTCAATTAGTGCTTTCAGAATCCACCATCCAAAAAATTAGTGCGTCATTACTTTTCATAAAATTCAAGGTTAATTGAGGGTAGGCGGGCAAAATGCTGGCCCCGCCCACAAAAGCAATCATCATTCATTATATGTTAAAATGTCGGGCATAATTAGTGCTTTCAGAATAACCAACTGCCAGAAATAGTGCGTCAATATTTTGGCCAAAATTTACCATTTTGTAATAATAATTCACTAATCACTTCCGTTTCGTTGGCCCCGCCCACAAAAGCAATCATCAATCATTATATGTTAAAATGTTGGGCATAATTAGTGCTTTCAGAAAACCCAACTGCAAAAATTAGTGCGTCAATATTTTGGCCAAAATTGCCAATTTTAGCTTATTGCCGAATGTACGCGAGCCATAAACCGATGTAAATTATCACGCACTAATTGTATGACCGGTGCCAAATTTTAGTGCTCAATGAGTGCTTTCAGATTCCCCAACCGCCAGAATTAGTGCGTCAATATTTTGGCCAAAATTGACTATTTTGTAATAATTATTCACTTGTCACTTCCGTTTTGTTGGCCCCGCCCACAAAAGCAATCATCAATTATTATATGTTAAAATGTTGGGCATAATTAGTGCTTTTAGAAAACCAAATTGCAAAAATTAGTGCGTCAATATTTTGGCCAAAATTGCCAATTTTAGCTTATTGCCGAATGTACGCGAGCTTTAAACCGATGTAAATTATCACCCACTAATTGTATGACCGGTGCCAAATTTTAGTGCTCAAATAGTGCTTTCAGAATCCCCAACCGCCAGAATTAGTGCGTCAATATTTTGGCCAAAATTGACCATAATGTAATAATAATTCACTAATCACTTGCGTTTCGTTGGCCCCGCCCACAAAAGCAATCAACATTCATTATATGTTAAAACGTTGGGCATAATTAGTGCTTTCAGAAAACCCAACTGCAAAAATTAGTGCGTCAATATTTTGGCCAAAATTGCGAATTTTAGCCTATTGCCTTATGTACGCGAGCCTTAAACCGATGTAAATTATCACGCACTAATTGTATGACCGGTGCCAAATTTTAGTGCTCAATGAGTGCTTTCAGATTCCCCAACCGCCAGAATTAGTGCGTCAATATTTTGGCCAAAATTGACTATTTTGTAATAATTATTCACTTGTCACTTCCGTTTCGTTGGCCCCGCCCACAAAAGCAATCATCAATTATTATATGTTAAAATGTTGGGCATAATTAGTGCTTTTAGAAAACCAAATTGCAAAAATTAGTGCGTCAATATTTTGGCCAAAATTGCCAATTTTAGCTTATTGCCGAATGTACGCGAGCTTTAAACCGATGTAAATTATCACGCACTAATTGTATGACCGGTGCCAAATTTTAGTGCTCAAATAGTGCTTTCAGAATCCCCAACCGCCAGAATAAGTGCGTCAATATTTTGGCCAAAATTTACCATAATGTAATAATAATTCACTAATCACTTGCGTTTCGTTGGCCCCGCCCACAAAAGCAATCAACATTCATTATATGTTAAAATGTTGGGCATAATTAGTGCTTTCAGAAAACCCAACTGCAAAAATTAGTGCGTCAATATTTTGGCCAAAATTGCGAATTTTAGCCTATTGCCTTATGTACGCGAGCCTTAAACCGATGTAAATTATCACGCACTAATTGTATGACCGGTGCCAAATTTTAGTGCTCAATGAGTGCTTTCAGAATCCCCAACCGCCAGAATTAGTGCGCCAATATTTTGGCCAAAATTGACTATTTTGTAATAATTATTCACTTGTCACTTCCGTTTCGTTGGCCCCGCCCACAAAAGCAATCATCAAGTATTATATGTTAAAATGTTGGGCATAATTAGTGCTTTTAGAAAACCAAATTGCAAAAATTAGTGCGTCAATATTTTGGCCAAAATTGCCAATTTTAGCTTATTGCCGAATGTACGCGAGCTTTAAACCGATGTAAATTATCACGCACTAATTGTATGACCGAAGCCAAATTTTAGTGCTCAAATAGTGCTTTCAGAATCCCCAACCGCCAGAATTAGTGCGTCAATATTTTGGCCAAAATTGACCATAATGTAATAATAATTCACTAATCACTTGCGTTTCGTTGGCCCCGCCCACAAAAGCAATCAACATTCATTATATGTTAAAATGTTGGGCATAATTAGTGCTTTCAGAAAACCCAACTGCAAAAATTAGTGCGTCAATATTTTGGCCAAAATTGCGAATTTTAGCCTATTGCCTTATGTACGCGAGCCTTAAACCGATGTAAATTATCACGCACTAATTGTATGACCGGTGCCAAATTTTAGTGCTCAATGAGTGCTTTCAGAATCCCCAACCGCCAGAATTAGTGCGCCAATATTTTGGCCAAAATTGACTATTTTGTAATAATTATTCACTTGTCACTTCCGTTTCGTTGGCCCCGCCCACAAAAGCAATCATCAAGTATTATATGTTAAAATGTTGGGCATAATTAGTGCTTTTAGAAAACCAAATTGCAAAAATTAGTGCGTCAATATTTTGGCCAAAATTGCCAATTTTAGCTTATTGCCGAATGTACGCGAGCTTTAAACCGATGTAAATTATCACGCACTAATTGTATGACCGAAGCCAAATTTTAGTGCTCAAATAGTGCTTTCAGAATCCCCAACCGCCAGAATTAGTGCGTCAATATTTTGGCCAAAATTGACCATAATGTAATAATAATTCACTAATCAATTGCGTTTCGTTGGCCCCGCCCACAAAAGCAATCAACATTCATTATATGTTAAAATGTTGGGCATAATTAGTGCTTTCAGAAAACCCAACTGCAAAAATTAGTGCGTCAATATTTTGGCCAAAATTGCGAATTTTAGCCTATTGCCTTATGTACGCGAGCCTTAAACCGATGTAAATTATCACGCACTAATTGTATGACCGGTGCCAAATTTTAGTGCTCAATGAGTGCTTTCAGAATCCCCAACCACCAGAATTAGTGCGTCAATATTTTGGCCAAAATTGACTATTTTGTAATACTTATTCACTTGTCACTTCCGTTTCGCTGGCCCCGCCCACAAAAGCAATCATCAATTATTATATGTTAAAATGTTGGGCATAATAATTAGTTCTTTTAGAAAACCCAATTGCAAAAATTAGTGCGTCAATATTTTGGCCAAAATTGCCAATTTTAGATCATTGTCGAATGTACGTGAGCCTTAAACCGATGTAAATTATCACGCACTAATTGTATGACGGGTGCCAAATTTTAGTGCTCAATGAGTGCTTTCAGAATCCATAACTGCCAGAATTAGTGCGTCAATATTTTGGCCAAAATTGCCAATTTTAGCTTATTGCCGAATGTACGCGAGCCTTAAACCGATGTAAATTATCACGCACTAATTGTATGACCGGTGCCAAATTTTAGTGCTCAAATAGTGCTTTCAGAATCCCCAACCGCAAGAATTAGTGCGTCAATATTTTGGCCAAAATTGACCATTTTGTAATATTGATTCACTAATCACTTGCGTTTCGTTGCCCCCGCCCACAAAAGCAATCATCATTCATTATATGTTAAAATGTTGGGCATAACTAGTTCTTTCAGAAAACCCAACTGCAAAAATTAGTGCGTCAATATTTTGGCCAAAATTGCGAATTTTAGCCTATTGCCTTATGTACGCGAGCCTTAAACCGATGTAAATTATCACGCACTAATTGTATGACCGGTGCCAAATTTTAGTGCTCAATGAGTGCTTTCAGATTCCCCAACCGCCAGAATTAGTGCGTCAATATTTTGGCCAAAATTGACTATTTTGTAATAATTATTCACTTGTCACTTCCGTTTCGTTGGCCCCGCCCACAAAAGCAATCATCAATTATTATATGTTAAAATGTTGGGCATAATTAGTGCTTTTAGAAAACCCAATTGCAAAAATTAGTGCGTCAATATTTTGGCCAAAATTGCCAATTTTAGCTTATTGCCGAATGTACGCGAGCTTTAAACCGATATAAATTATCACGCACTAATTGTATGACCGGTGCCAAATTTTAGTGCTCAATGAGTGCTTTCAGAATCCCCAACCGCCAGAATTAGTGCGTCAATAATTTGGCCAAAATTGACTATTTTGTAATAATTATTCACTTGTCACTTCCGTTTCGTTGGCCCCGCCCACAAAAGCAATCATCATTCATTATATGTTAAAATGGGCATAATTAGTGCTTTCAGAATACCCAACTGCAAAAATTATGTGCGTCAATATTTTGGCCAAAATTGCCAATTATAGCTTATTGCCGAATGTACGTGAGCCTTAAACCGATGTAAATTATCACGCACTAATTGTATGACTGGTGCCAAATTTTAATGCTCAATGAGTGCTTTCAGAATCCCCAACCGCCAGAATTAGTGCGTCAATATTTTGGCCAAAATTGACTATTTTGTAATAATTATTTACTAATCACTTGCGTTTCATTGGCCCCGCCCACAGACGCACTAATTGTCTCACATATGCAAACATTTAGTGCTCAATTAGTGCTTTCAGAAAACCCAACTGCAAAAATTAGTGCGTCAATATTTTTGCCAAAATTGACCATAATGTAATAATAATTCACTAATCACTTGCGTTTCGTTGGCCCCGCCCACAAAAGCAATCATCATTCATTATATGTTAAAATGTTGTGCATAATTAGTGCTTTCAGAAAACCCAACTGCAAAAATTAGTGCTTCAATATTTTGGCCAAAATTGCCAATTTTAGCTCATTGTCGAATGTACGTGAGCCTTAAACCTATGTAAATTATCACGCACTAATTGTATGACCGGTGCTAAATTTTAGTGCTCAATGAGTGCTTTCAGAATCCATAACTGCCAGAATTAGTGCGTCAATATTTTGGCCAAAATTGCCAATTTTAGCTTTTTGCCGAAAGTACGCGAGCCTTAAACCGATGCAAATTATCGTGCAGTATTGTATGATCGGTGCCAAAATTTAGTGTTCAATGAGTGCTTTCAGAATCCGCAATCGCCAGAATTAGTGCGTCAGTATTTTGGCCAAAATTGACAATTTTGTAATAATAATTCACTAATCACTTCCGTTTCGTTGGCCCCGCCCACAGACGCACTAATTGTCTCGCATATGCAAACATTTAGTGCTCAATTAGTGCTTTCAGAATACCCAACTGCCTTAATGCCAACAAAATTACCAACTATTGTGACTTATATTTATTTCGCGAAATGAAAACTGAAAAGTCAGGTATTGAAAAAAGTATTGAAGAGGCAGTTCCGTCTTTACCTCATTGCTTTGTCCATCCAGAGCCACCTTGAAATATTATTTAAAATAGAAGTCCCCAGTTTTCAATTACTTTGATAAAATATATGAAATTTTTTAGAAATAAAATAGTATAATTGTAAATATTTTGGTCAAGATACTGACCGACTACCAATGTAATGGTATGTAAATCTAATACTCTTTTGCTATTGAGTTGCTTCTGAACTCAATAAATGAACTACGGAACCCAGGAACTACGTCTTGGTAAATGTATTCGCGGCTGCCTAGTCTTGACTGATAAGGTAAACACTTTTATCGGTTTAGTCCTCTCCTCCCTTGAACTCTGACCTCACCCCTCTTCACATCCCCCAATTCACTTTTTCCACACGTTCTTTGAGAGTTGAAAGAACAGTGGGGTGAGGGTTCATAGGGGAAGCAAAATCGAAGGAATTAGGGCAAATTTTAAGGATTAAGGGTGGCTTCATATGTGTTGAGAATTATGCTTGTGATGGAATTCTTTTAGCTTCTTTTTCTTCAATCTACTCCTATAGAAATAAGAGCATTGAATCGAACTGTAGTGTTTACAAAGCAGTTGAAAGTATACGAATATATATATATTTTTTTTATTACAGAGGTGTTATGACGCATATTTTAGGCTATACTGGAACATCTTTTTGGGGTTCCATTCAACCAGTATTATTTGTAGGCTCCTACGTTTTGGTTAAAATTGTGGTATTTGCATCAAGAGAATACACAAAGTATTTCTTACTTCTGAAATTGCGCTTTAATTTAGGAATAAAATGTTTTTTAAAGGTTTAAGTTACGTTTTTTAAACATATTGGTCATACATAATTGAGTCATCTTTATTCTCTTTTGTCTACTTCATAATTCGTATTTTTTCTCCCTTTCTTTTCTGCCCTTCTTTTTTCAAACTGAGAAGTTATTGTGAAGGGGCTGGTGTTCTCTATCCCCCTCCTCTGGAAGCGCACTGGTGTTCCGAGTGATTACTCTATTTGCTTATTTTTTTAAGAACACCAAATTTATTTTAAGAAATTTTATTAAATATATATTTAGCTAAGTGCATGTTTTCCTTCAACATACTATAAATCTTTCATCAAAAATGTATGAAAAATTGAGATCAAAATTAATAATAATTGGACATCCATGAATTTTTTTTTTTCTTGTGAGAGCAAGGGGTTTCCTTCTTCTCACAAAGAAAATTTCATGGTGAAAGAAAATTCAAATGTATCTGAATCCTCATGGTTTATTTCAGAATGTGGTAATTTATAAAGCAAATTTGTGAAGGTCAATAATTTTGCTCTGGGCTCAGTATATTGTTGCGTGGAAGGGTTCGAAAGATTTAAAGCCAAAGCAGATCAAAACTTGCAGAAATTTCTTCCAATGTAATTCTTCACAGATTCTCTTACAGCTCCAGAACTTCTCGTTCTAGTAGACACAATACAGCTCTTTTTACAACGATAGAACATAAAACAGCAGTTAAAAACTCGACAACACAACTGCTAAATCGCCGCAAAAGACAATGCAATGCAGTTCGCTTTCGGAACTCAGTATCAGTAATTCCAGTCAATTAATGGACTCAGCTAACAACTTACGGACTCGAAATCAACTACTCCCTCCATCACCCGCTCTCCTGAGCTTTTATAGGGGAGAAGAACATACGTGAACCATCTTGAAACTCCTAGAGATAGATATTTGGAGAACTTTCCAGATCGTAGTCAAAAAGTCCTATACATGTACATGGCGACAAAAATTAGTCGCCAAAACCGTCACCAACTTGGCGAGATTGCCATTACCATAATGTTAAATGCCCCGCTCCTTAAAACTCGCTTCCCATAGTTACCTCTGTAAAACTCGTTATAAAGCACAAGACCCTTATTGCAGGGAAGCCAAGCTCAGACGAACTATTGCACTGCCTTATGCGAAATGTACATAAATTTTCCTATTTACAAAATTAACACTACGAAATATTTACAAATATGCAAAAATTCGTAGCAATATGGAATCATTTTTAATCAAAAAGGAATTTTTTTCTCGTATTATCATCAATCACAATTTTGCAGTAGAATTATGTTTATTTAAGTGACTGTGAACAAAAAAAGAGAAGCCAAAAGGAGCTGTTAGCCCATCCCAACAGTATTCAATACTAAGCACTATTTTATATATTCTTCAAATGAAGCAATTGTAAAATAATTGCTTTAATATTCTATCACAGTTGAATTAGTTTTTAAGCAGAAATATATGTTACACTCAACTTTGAAATAACATTTCTGAATAAAGCACGGGAATAAAAAATATTTTAAAAGGTAAGACATATATCTAATATAGGAAACAGTAATTTATTTTCGGAGTTTCATTGCTCAGTGTTTTGAATATTTTAGAAATATTCAATATAAATCAAGGTAAATATTTACAATCTATTAGTATAAAAAATAAAGTATGATGTCATGTATAGTGTTTTCTTGCTTGTTTTATTTTAATTTTGGGAATGTTTGCATTCATTTTGTATGATATTCTGGTCCACCTTAATTAAACTGCTATGCAGATAAAGTGTAGGTGACAATTACATGAACCAGTATTTTCATAATGTATTTTCCTATTTGATGTTGTTGTTATGAATGTTAAAAAGATGTATTTTTTGCCAAAAAAATAACAAGTACTAATGGTGGAATTATAAACTATATACCTATCAAAAATACAAAAATCATTTAAATTTACATTGAGAGCCTATTTTTAATCTGTAGATAATAGCAAAAGTACTTGAAGTATGAAATATCTAGCTCTTATAAATAAAAACTTTTAAATTTCTGTAGAGTCCAATTTTTATAGCACTAAAGGAATTGTTTCGGGAGGGTTGATATCCTTCACATACCATGTCCTATCACAAGTATGGGCCACCTAGTTACAAAAGAGCAAAATTGCTAATGGTGCACATCACTCTACATTTCAATCTTGACTCGCAATGGAATAGAATGTTATCTTTTTGAGATCCGAACATTCTTAACCAAAAATGACAGACAAATATCATTACTTCTGAAGACAAACCAAGTTGTAACTTCTCATCAATCCACACTTCAGAACAAGTGTTCGACCTTCTTTTCGATAAAAGTAATCCGACACGTGGGGGATAAGAGGGGGGGGGGGGGCTATAAATGTTTCAAGTAAGAAGGGGATATCTACGTTGCACCCAAATAACACAGACCTCCCACTACCAAGCACCAACATATAAAGCTGATCCCGGTCGGAGTTTCGCTCATCTCTAACAGTTCAAGAAGGGTTTTAGAAAGGCGGCTCGGCAAATTTCCAAAAAAGTTAGTTGAGTCCGTTAGTTGACTGGAATTACTGAGTTAGCTGTCTCTCAGCGAGCATTCAGAGAGTTCCGAAAGTGAACTGTATTGCATTGTCTTTTGCGGCGATTTGTAGCAGTTGTGTTGTCAAGTTTTTAACTGCTGTTTTGTGCTCTATTGTTGTGTAAAGAGCTGTATTGGGTCTACTAGAACGAGAAGTTCGGGAGTTATCAGAGAATCTGTGAAGAGTTATATAGGAATAAATTTCTGCAAGTTTTGATCTGCTTTGGCTTCAAGTCTTTTGAACCTATCCACGCAACAATATATATGTAATATTATTTCATATGAATTTATTACATCTTAATATCCATGGCATTTTATTTGTAAAATTAATTTTATTTATAGAAAAAAAAAATTCATGTTTATATAAATTTTCTTAAAACGAAAATTTTTTTTTAAAAGGGGCTCATGTATAGTAATGAAAAATTGAGTTGATGAAATGAGTTCTGTTCCTATTATTAGGATCTCCTACTATTATTAGGATTATTTCTGCAAAATTTTCTTTCAAAAGCATCCAATTTTCAATTTCAGATGGCAGCATTAGAGAAATAAATGCCAACCAATCAGCGAGCTGCATTATTTTCCCTTGTTCGAATGCAAGTAAAGGTAGCTAATATGCGTCCCTGACATTGTCTCTATTGTTGCGTGAATGGGTTAGAAAGATTTGAAACCAACGCAGATCAAAACTTGCAGAAATTTATTCCGATATACTCTTCACAGATTTTTTTAGAAAACCTGAACTTCTCATTCTAAAAGACTCAATACAGCTCTTTACACATCAACAGAGCTCAAATAGCAGTTAAAAAAACTTCACAACTGCTACAAATCGTCGCAAAAGACAATGCAATACAGTTCGCTTTAGAACTACTCTGAATGCTCACTGAGACTCAGTATCTCAACTCAGTAATTCCAGTCAACTAACGGACTCAATTAACTCCATCACCCGCTCTCTTGGACTTATATAGGGGAGGCGAACCTTCGTGTATCTTCTAGAGATAGATATTTGGAGAACTTTCCAGATTGTAGTCGAAATATCCTATACATGTACATGGGGACCGAAAATGTCACCAAATGGTCGTCAAGTTTGGTGCCCAAAATTAGTCGCCAAAATTGTTGCCAACTTGGCTCTATATCGCCAATTTGGCAAGATTTCCATTACCATAATGTTAAATGTCCTGCTCCTTGTAAAACTCGCTTCCCAGCTTTATCTCTGTAAAACTCGTTATTAAGCATTAATAGACACATTGCAGGAAAGCGAAGTTAAGACGAACTATTGCACTGCCTTATGCGAAATGTACATAAATGTTCTTATTTACAAAATTAACGAATATATTTACAAATATACAAAAATTCGTAACACTATTATAAAAGTCGCAGTGCTTCGCGTAGGTAATTTTGTGTGATAGCAATAATCTGCCGGAATTTTACGAAGAATTTTCCCAGAATTTGTTTCCGACCAAACGGTATAGTGGTTAGCGTGCTAAATTCTAGATCGCGAGGTTGCGGGTTCGAGTCCCGTGTTAGGCATGGGTGTTTATAAATGTATTGTTATTACTAATTTCTGTATATTTGTAAATATTTCGTAGTATTAATTATGTAAAAAAGGAAAATGTATGTACATTTCGCATAAGGCAGTGAAAGAGTTGACTTCACTTCGCTTTCCTGCAATGCGTCTCTTAATGCTTGAAAACGAGTTCTACAGGGATCATGCATGAAAACAAGTTTTACAAGGGGCAGGCTATTTAACATTATGGTAAATGGCAATCTCCCAAGTTGGCGACGGTTTTGGCCTACTTTTGGTTGCTAAATTTGGTGAGAATTCGCAAAATGTCGCCTAACTTTTCGATCATTTGGCTACATTTTCGGTATATGTATAGGTACATGTATCCCATGTACATGTATAGGTACATGTATCCCATGTACATGTATAGGACTTTTCGTTTACGATCTAGAAAGTTCTCCAAATTTCTCTCTCTGGAAGGTTCGTGAAGATTCACCACTCCTATATAAGGACGGCCGTGAGTAGAGTTAGTCAGTTCTTGGATTTTGAGTCACTGAATTAGTTGACTGGAGATACTGAGTCTCAGTGAGCATTCTAAAGTGAACAGTATTGCATTGTCTTTTGCGGTGATATAGCAGTGGTGTTGTCAAGTTTATAGCTGCTGTTTTGTGCTCTATTGTTGTGAAAAGAGCTGTATTGTGTCTACTAGAACGAGAAGTTCTGGAGTTGTAAAGGAATCTGTGAAGAGTTATAGTAGAATAAACTTCTGCAAGTTTTGATCTGCTTTGGCTTCAAATCTTTCGAACCCATCAAACTCAACAATAGTATATATTTCATGTAATGTGAATTTTGATGTCCTAAGTTTATTTTTAACTATGGAATCTTTCTGGTGATATTTGAATGGCATTCGAAAATGTCAGCCGAACAAATAAAATTGTATTCTATTGAATCCGTATCTATGATGATATGCGCGTACATTCCGCAATAAGTTGAAATTGACGATTTTGGCCAAAATATTGACGCACTAATTTTGGGGGTTGGAGATTCTGAAAGCACTCATTGAGCACTAAAATTTGGTATATATTAAAAAATTAGAGTGTTTGTGGGCGGGGCAAGCGTTTCGTTGGCCCCGTCCACGCATTTCTTTGTATATCTCGGTAAATATTGACGCACTAATTTTTGCAGTTGGGTATTCTGAAAGCACTAATTGAGCACTAAATGTTTGCAAATGTGAGACAATTAGTGCGTCTGTGGGCGGGGCCAACGAAAGGGAGGTGAAAAGCGAATAATTAATAAAAAATGGTCAATATTGGCCAAAATATTGACGCACTAATTCTGGCGGTTGGGGATTCTGAAAGCACTCATTGAGCACTAAAATTTGGCACCGGTCATACAATTAGTGCGTGATAATTTACATCGGTTTAAGGCTCGCGTACATAAGGCAATAGGCTAAAATTCGCAATTTTGGCCAAAATATTGACGCACTAATTTTTGCAATTTGGTTCTCTAAAAGAACTAATTATGCCCAACATTTTAACATATAATAATTGATGATTGCTTTTGTGGGCGGGGCCAACGAAACGGAAGTGACAAGTGAATAATTATTACAAAATAGTCAATTTTGGCCAAAATATTGACGCACTAATTCTGGCGGTTAGGGATTCTGAAAGCACTCATTGAGCACTAAAATTTGGCACCGGTCATACAATTAGTGCGTGATAATTTACATCGGTTTAAGGCTCGCGTACATAAGGCAATAGGCTAAAATTCGCAATTTTGGCCAAAATATTGACGCACTAATTTTTGCAGTTGGGTTTTCTGAAAGCACTAATTATGCCCAACATTTTAACATATAATGAATGTTGATTGCTTTTGTGGGCGGGGCCAACGAAACGCAAGTGATTAGTGAATTATTATTACATTATGGTCAATTTTGGCCAAAATATTAACGCACTAATTCTGGCGGTTGGGGATTCTGAAAGCACTATTTGAGCACTAAAATTTGGCACCGGTCATACAATTAGTGGGTGATAATTTACATCGGTTTAAAGCTCGCGTACATTCGGCAATAAGCTAAAATTGGCAATTTTGGCCAAAATATTGACGCACTAATTTTTGCAATTTGGTTTTCTAAAAGCACTAATTATGCCCAACATTTTAACATATAATAATTGATGATTGCTTTTGTGGGCGGGGCCAACAAAACGGAAGTGACAAGTGAATAATTATTACAAAATAGTCAATTTTGGCCAAAATATTGACGCACTAATTCTGGCGGTTGGGGAATCTGAAAGCACTCATTGAGCACTAAAATTTGGCACCGGTCATACAATTAGTGCGTGATAATTTACATCGGTTTATGGCTCGCGTACATTCGGCAATAAGCTAAAATTGGCAATTTTGGCCAAAATATTGACGCACTAATTTTTGCAGTTGGGTTTTCTGAAAGCACTAATTATGCCCAACATTTTAACATATAATGAATGTTGATTGCTTTTGTGGGCGGGGCCAACGAAACGCAAGTGATTAGTGAATTATTATTACATTATGGTCAATTTTGGCCAAAATATTGACGCACTAATTCTGGCGGTTGGGGATTCTGAAAGCACTATTTGAGCACTAAAATTTGGCACCGGTCATACAATTAGTGCGTGATAATTTACATCGGTTTAAAGCTCGCGTACATTCGGCAATAAGCTAAAATTGGCAATTTTGGCCAAAATATTGACGCACTAATTTTTGCAATTTGGTTTTCTAAAAGCACTAATTATGCCCAACATTTTAACATATAATAACTGATGATTGCTTTTATGGGCGGGGCCAACGAAACGGAAGTGACAAGTGAATAATTATTACAAAATAGTCAATTTTGGCCAAAATATTGACGCACTAATTCTGGCGGTTGGGGAATCTGAAAGCACTCATTGAGCACTAAAATTTGGCACCGGTCATACAATTAGTGCGTGATAATTTACATCGGTTTAAGGCTCGCGTACATAAGGCAATAGGCTAAAATTCGCAATTTTGGCCAAAATATTGACGCACTAATTTTTGCAGTTGGGTTTTCTGAAAGCACTAATTATGCCCAACATTTTAACATATAATGAATGTTGATTGCTTTTGTGGGCGGGGCCAACGAAACGCAAGTGATTAGTGAATTATTATTACATTATGGTCAATTTTGGCCAAAATATTGACGCACTAATTCTGGCGGTTGGGGATTCTGAAAGCACTATTTGAGCACTAAAATTTGGCACCGGTCATACAATTAGTGCGTGATAATTTACATCGGTTTAAAGCTCGCGTACATTCGGCAATAAGCTAAAATTGGCAATTTTGGCCAAAATATTGACGCACTAATTTTTGCAATTTGGTTTTCTAAAAGCACTAATTATGCCCAACATTTTAACATATAATAATTGATGATTGCTTTTGTGGGCGGGGCCAACGAAACGGAAGTGACAAGTGAATAATTATTACAAAATAGTCAATTTTGGCCAAAATATTGACGCACTAATTCTGGCGGTTGGGGATTCTGAAAGCACTCATTGAGCACTAAAATTTGGCACCGGTCATACAATTAGTGCGTGATAATTTACATCGGTTTAAGGCTCGCGTACATAAGGCAATAGGCTAAAATTCGCAATTTTGGCCAAAATATTGACGCACTAATTTTTGCAATTTGGTTTTCTGAAAGCACTAATTATGCCCAACATTTTAACATATAATGAATGTTGATTGCTTTTGTGGGCGGGGCCAACGAAACGCAAGTGATTAGTGAATTATTATTACATTATGGTCAATTTTGGCCAAAATATTGACGCACTAATTCTGGCGGTTGGGGATTCTGAAAGCACTATTTGAGCACTAAAATTTGGCACCGGTCATACAATTAGTGCGTGATAATTTACATCGGTTTAAAGCTCGCGTACATTCGGCAATAAGCTAAAATTGGCAATTTTGGCCAAAATATTGACGCACTAATTTTTGCAATTTGGTTTTCTAAAAGCACTAATTATGCCCAACATTTTAACATATAATAACTGATGATTGCTTTTATGGGCGGGGCCAACGAAACGGAAGTGACAAGTGAATAATTATTACAAAATAGTCAATTTTGGCCAAAATATTGACGCACTAATTCTGGCGGTTGGGGAATCTGAAAGCACTCATTGAGCACTAAAATTTGGCACCGGTCATACAATTAGTGCGTGATAATTTACATCATTTTATGGCTCGCGTACATTCGGCAATAAGCTAAAATTGGCAATTTTGGCCAAAATATTGACGCACTAATTTTTGCAGTTGGGTTTTCTGAAAGCACTAATTATGCCCAACATTTTAACATATAATGATTGATGATTGCTTTTGTGGGCGGGGCCAACGAAACGGAAGTGATTAGTGAATTATTATTACAAAATGGTAAATTTTGGCCAAAATATTGACGCACTATTTCTGGCAGTTGGGTATTCTGAAAGCACTAATTATGCCCGACATTTTAACATATAATGAATGATGATTGCTTTTGTGGGCGGGGTCAGCATTTTGCCCGCCTACCCTCAATTAACCTTGAATTTTATGAAAAGTAATGACGCACTAATTTTTTGGATGGTGGATTCTGAAAGCACTAATTGAGCACTAAAATTTGGTATATATTAAAAAATTAGTGCGTTTGTGGGCGGGGCTAGCGTTTCGTTGGCCCCGCCCACGCATTTCTTTGTATATCTCGGTAAATATTGACGCACTAATTTTTTTAATGGCAGATTCTGAAAGCACTAATTTAGCACTAAATTGTGGTATATATTAAAAAATTAGTGCGTTTGTGGGCGGGGCCAACGAAACGCACCTGTAAACCACCCTTCCTTATCCCCACTGCCCAGATCTGATCTCCACTGAGATCCGAAAGGATTGCGCCACACCCCGCTCCTTTCTTAACCCATCCTCTCCAAACAAGGGCGCCCAAAGTCCTCTCAGAGGGCGAATAGATGTCAGCGGGCTGCAATATGGAACATACGATGTGGAACAAGGACGGCCCAGGGTCCCGCAAGGTTAGGGAACGGGGCCTGGAAAAAGGCTTATAAAGCGACAAGGTCAGAGAGCTTTCATTGCCACTGGGATATTTTAGTATCCCAGGCAACCCTCCCTCTGACACTGAAACTGGCCCAATGGCAAGACAGTGGCCTTCGATAAAGCAGGTGGTTGCTATTTGTGGGGCGCTGCCATGACGACCGATCATGAATATCGCACACGATGTTCATTTCCTCTGCCCTTCGGAATAATTTCTTGGACTTAACCCTGGAGACAGAAATGCGTGGGTGTTTAATGGAAGACAAGTGTCTTGAGAGGATTGTGACGGTGAGGGGAAATTGTCTGGAAGCAGTATTGAGAAAAATGGACCTATGGCAGCCAGAAACCGACTTATGACAAATCAATCAAGAAATTACTATTTTGGAATCATTTGTGTAAATTTTTTTCATCATCTATGAATGAACCGACATTTACAGTGTAGATTTTACGTAGGCTGAATTTTAAATATAGATAAATGATTATTCTAGGATTTGAAATAGGGGGGAAAACTGAAATAACTTCACAAAAAGAAGTCGCGGTTTACTATCTAAAAAGTAACGCAATTAATAGTTAGTGGTTGGTTGGAACGACCTATTTTTAGCACAATAACGTCTAATCATACCGGAACCTACAGCTTAACGTGGATTCCGAACCACAACGAACATCCATGCCTAACCTAGGATTCGAACCCGGCACTTTCGACATGCGATGCTACAAGTATTATAATTTCAATCTTGAATTTTTTAGCTATCGTTAAAAATACACCGAAAAATAAATCCAGAGTAAATTAGTTACTTAAAAAAAAAGATGACAGTTGAATAAAAAAAAAATTCTTTTTAATTTCGATTAATGGTTTTTCTCCTTTGTCGGTATATGTGACAACTATTATTCAACGTTTTATATTCCGAACGCGACCTACGCACATGAAAACTTATTATAGATGTTCCACTTTTTCTCTTTCGAGTACGAGATACTAAATTTTAAACCTCTACACAATAATAAAAAAAGCTCTTTATTTACAACATTTAAATCATTATAAGAAAACTAAATAAAATTAACAGTGGAGAATAAAACCTAATTTTGATAATCATTCAATTGGCCTTGTTAGTCAGTTCGGATTGGATACAAAAAAAAAATTGTGTTGCTAATATAATTAGAATCTCTAAAAATGTTACCTTTATATTATCTTTTTATAGTTTTAAATTATGTTTGTCTAATAATAATTCCTAAAAATATAATTTTTTCGACAACTTATATGTTTAATACAAAGTCATTCAAAAACTTAGTGATAATATCACTTTCATTTTCACTGAGCCGTGGTTAAATTTAAACGCTACTTGACCCAGATGAGTTTCATAGAAAATTGCCGTTTTGAAAAGGTGGTGCTGCCCTCTTGTGTACAAAATATGCTTATAATAGTCTTTAAAAAGAAGGAATGTATCATTAAATGATAAAAATAAATATTTAAAAATATAAAAATAAATACTCCAAAGCTGAAATTTGTCAAAATGTAAATTTAAAGTTAAAAGCAGTCGACGTTTAAACGCGGAGTAAAACACCTCCTATCAGGAATTTTTTATCATAAAAATGTCATTATATAAACTACCAGCTAATCGATGATTTAAACATGGATAATTTTATTAATTGAAATCTCAAAAGAGAATTTTCACATAATTTAGAATCAGTTTACATGCAAAGAACAATTTTTACAAAAGAAATCCACTATATGAAGACGATAATAATTATATTATTTTAAGAATTTCGTATTATAAATATCCTTTTGAATTAATTGGGTTCATTTTTTTTAATCAAAACAACACAAATGAATATATCTAACAAAATATTTTGTTCCAATTAATTAAATATTTAATAAATTAAAGAAATATCGGTTTACTAATTTTGATAGAATTCGATAAAATTCTGAAGTTTAAAAAAAAAAAAAAAAAAAAAAAAAAAAAAAAAAAAAAAAAAGAACGTATCGAATAAAACTTTAACCGACTTAAACTCCAAACCTTTATTAATTATCTAGTTTAAAGCGAATTAAATACACAAAAGATTTTAAATGATTCTCTATAAAAAGTATCTTCTACTGAGACACGATGATCCATAAAAATAATAATTTTGACAAAAACATCAACAGATGGCAGCACGGATATAAAGAAAGGTTTCTGTTTGACTTTGACACAGTTCAGGTGGTTTCGGATTGGAGGCCGTCCCTTCAGATGGCCAAGAGAGTTCGAACTTCCGTGATCCATTTAAAAATGAAACAAGCATACGCAAACATGTTTTGGTATTGTACAATAGAAACTTACCAGGTGTTTAAGAATAAACATAAAAATGAGACGAAGTGTTGTGGAAATGTAAAAAAAAATAAACATTGGATTGATAAAATATGAAAATAGTGTGCCTGTGTGACAAACCGCAGAATGCATTCAAGGTGAGTAGAAAATTTAATTTTACTTTGTATGAAGCTAATTATCGAGTTATATTTGAAAAACGTGAAGGGGTCTAATTACTTAATCTTCACAAGGAAATAACAGCATTTCCTATATTTATCATATTTTTTTTTTTTTTTTTTTTTTCATATTTTATCGTTATACTTTTCATTCATTAACATTTTTACACAGTCTTATATAGTCATTGTTCATCTAAACAAAATTTTAAGATATTTATTTACATATAAATAATTTTTTAATATATTACACCCACGGTAAAATGTTGTATGTTTCCGCTTGGAGTTTATGGTATTGCTAGGGAGATGGGGTGGGGGGGGGGGGGAGGCATTTTCATAACAACAAGATAAAGTACAGAAAAAAAAAACAATGTAGCACCTCCCCCGTGCACCAATGCTTATTCTTAAATATATATTCCCTATATATATATACGAGTAACTTTTTCTCTTATGATTAACTTACGATGCAAATTAACATAATAAATCACATTTCAAATAATCGGGTATACACCTACAAAAAAAAAAAGATCAACGTTTAATATTTTTAGGTACAAGGAATTGGGCAAGTAAAGTATAAAGTAAACAAAAAAAAAGTTATTTGCATATCAATTCAAAATTAAGCTATAAGTGTAAATAATAAGGTATTGTACCTCTAAAATGTTAATGCGAGATTAGATCCTTTTTTACGTTGTGAATGAAAAAATTAAAAAACTATTATAATGAATAGAAATTTTTAGAACAAAAAACAGAAACTAATAATAGATTAGAGAATTTCGAAAATTATTTTATACATCCTCGATATTTCTAGAATTATCAAACTTATTACATGAATTCAGCATTGTTCTACCTTTTGAAAAACAGTTTATCGAACTAAATTTAAATTTCTATAGGATTTCTAGAAAATCATATTCAGCGTTATCTATATATTTATTCGTAGAAGAAATAATAAACTATCATTTAATTTCAAATACAGATGTTTTAATGTGGTCAGGTTACTATTTTCCAACAGTTTGTCTCGAAAACTTTTTTTAATTTAATAAAAATAACATTAAATAGTAATTTAATAAAAACGTTGACTCTTCGTTACAAAAATTTTATGTTTCAATAAAAGATTATCTAGTTTGATTCTTCTTTCTTACGTTAACAAGCAAACCGACATATGTATTGATAACTATATTTGTCAGTAGATGGCACCACGTCTTTGAACTTGTTAGGACTTAAAATTGTCAAAATCTTCGTGCGTGTTCTTTTGTTTATTTTACAAAAATCTGAAAATGGGATATAGCATGTTTTTTAAGGTAAAAAAATTGCACATAAAGCATTTCTTAGGTGTGATCTCTTCCCCCCCCCCCCCACTCCCGAATAAATGTGATTTATGGCAACGGATTTTATTTTAAGTTATACTTAAATTTTATTTATTTTATTGTCAAATTGTCATTTGTATTTAACTTAATTTTATTATGATTTATGTTTTCATTTTAATTTTATCTTAGTTACCGTATGTTTGATTTTGTGGTTTTTAAGATCGCCAATTATAAAAAAAACCATCAAATGTCCCATATTACACATCTTCCGTTTTTCACACCTATCATTTACTTTTTATAAGGTTAAAAAGCAAGATATACCAAATGAAAATTTTCCGAAACCACAACAAAACATTATTATCATTTTTACAAATTATGACAGAAGGCCATCATACATTTTTTCTTTACTTAAAATGGTTGCAGTGCTTGATATTGATCTGACATTGTAACTCCCCGTGTATCTTTTTTTTTTTTTTTTAATTTTTTATTTTATTATTATTATTATTTTAAATTGACTGCTGAGGAACTAAAACATCAAAAATGAGAAATAAATTGCATTCGAAAGGATTTTATAAAAATAAAAGTGACGGTACATGTACAATTGTACATTGCCATTCTTTAAGGGAATTGTCAATTATAACAGTTTAAGACCCATTTGTTTCTGAACATTTTGCACAACTTGGAAGGTAATAAATTACAAGCATATAGATATTTAAATGACAACTTTTGCATTTATAAAAATTAGCACAGGGCATATACGTTATTTTTTTTTTTTTTTTTTTTTTTTTTTTTTAATATACTCAGTAATGGGTTTTAAATACGTTATTTAATACGATAAGTTTTGACAATAATTTAGAGATGTGTACAAATTTGATCAGCACTTTTTAATATTTTTTTTTTTTTTAATTTTTTACTATTGTTCACCCGATGACACTATCTATATCGATGGATGACGCACGAAGAAATAAGGCGAATAAATCGATTTTCCTCATTTATCAAGGTCGGTTAATTATTTCAGACGACAGGTGGAGACATACTTCATACATATAAACATATTTCTTGCTACGGCTTTCCGCAGTAGGGTCAGAAAAAAAAAATGATTGATCTCTGACCCATTGCTTCAGTATGATTTATTTTTTGGCACTGTCAATAAACTATTCAACGGACATAATCAGACAGAAGATAACAGCGAGAGGAAGGGGTATTTGGCTCGTCCTGATGTAATTAATGTAGCTAAGGGCTACGATGTTGTACGAATGGTAAATTATTGGCACTCAAAATAAAATGACAAGTTCTTATTATTCAACGCGTACCAGAGCGCAGCCTACGCATTTAGAATTGATAAGAGGAATTACTTTTTTTGGAAGCTCAGTAATTAGATATAGCATTCCATTGCTGAGATATATTGAAACTAGATTTGGAAAGCAGGAATTATTCGTGAAGCTGGTCGGTCTAGTGATATGCTGTGTCTAAGGTTGCAGAGAAAAGTTGAAAAACACTTATAGTTAAAACTGGACTGCCGAGCAGCACAGAGGAGTACATTATAAATTTGACTATTAAAAAGAACTTAAGCCATTTTCAAAACCCATACTTACATATTTTTTTATTTTTTTTAGATTCTGGTTATACTTTCCGCGCCCTCTTTTTTCTTTTTACCTTCAATTACCCATATGTATACGTAGGGTAATGAAAGTACACACACGGTAAAAAAAAAAAAAAAAAAAAAAAAAAATATATATATATATATATATATATATATATATATATATATATATATATATATATATATATATATGTTTTTTTGTGTTTTTTTTTTGCATTTCTCTACGTTTTGGAACATCCTGATTTCAAATAAGGGATCTTGAAAAACAATGTCAGTCTGTGGTCAGCATAACTCCCGAACAAACTGACCTACGATGTTTAAATTTGGTGTGAGGGTTGGTAGTGGACATGGGACCTACTACTAAAGTTTTCGTCAAGATCGCGCAGAAGCATAAGGTGGCTGCCATTGAAAAATTCATGTTTCAATGATTGCCAAAAAAACGGCTCTAACGATTTTGATCAAAATCACTGCGGTAATGCATCTTAAGGTGTTCTAAACATCTCCACCTTTGAAATTCCCTCAAAAATACTTTAATGGCGTAAAAGGTTGAAAAACGAATAGTTTCAACACAAATCCACGTTAGTATTATAGTGTAACTGAAAGTTGTGCGACGTTCCACACCCTTAATTGCTTATAGCACTTGAATGAACAGATTTGTTTAAAAAGTACATAAAATTAAATTTAGTAGCAACGCACCCCATTGTTTGATTTTCCTGAGAAAATGAGACATTATCTACACAAGAAAATTTTCAGACGCACAGTGTACTAATTTAAATTTGAAGATAACTTGAGGATATAGTAAGAATAAAGCAATGACAGTTGATGCATGCTTTAAAATTAGTACATAGCCCTACTGATAATGTGTTCCCTTAGACTCTTTTATCTTTGTATAATAGTTTTTCCAGAAAGAAAAAAAAAATCAGAACTATAAACGCCTTTATTTTTACCTTCCCCAAATCCTGATTTAGTAATGAAGAGCTATAGAAAACTTATAACAGTTTTTAACTATTCTTAAGTCTGCATCGCCCCCCCCCCCCCCTTTTCCCCACTCTTCCCCTATGGTATACAGGAAATTTCGAGGATACTCGTTCAACCATCATTTTAAGTAAAACTGGAGTAAAAATTTAGATCTTTTACGTAGAAACTAACTACAGGGTGTCTATAAAAATTTGGACACATTTTAAGGTTGAATAGTTCATAAAATAATGAAGATATAAACAAAGTTATGGCTAAAACATTACGTCTTAACACTTTTTGAGTCTACCAAACCATTAGTGTTATCAATTTAAATTTATCTTCATTATTTTATGATTTCTTCAACGTCAAAATGTGTCCAACATTTAGACACCATGTATTGTTTTGTTAGTACTGTAATTCTTAAATTTGATAAAAAAGAAATAACATAACCCATAAAAACAAAGTTTTTAATATCAATCCTTTATATGCATTGGCAATTTTTATATTCATTAACACAGCCCTGAGTCTATTGTCAACGTGTGGTTAGTGTTTGCATCTAATTTTAAATATTAAAAACACCCCTATCAGCAAAATATGCGGCAAACTACGTTTCCAAATTTATTTATTAAAAATGAACGTGAATTTATTTATTCAAGTCCAATTATCTTTTATTTATTCTGATTAAAATAATTTTGCAAACAGGAAAGAATTTCAACAATGATAACAGGATTTATAAGTATTCCAAAACGATTATAGCAACGTGTAAAATAGCGATCTTTTAGTGACAGTGATAGCCCCCAAAACTTGATAAAATGCAGTCATCGACATCGAATCTATCTACCGAGTTTCAATCCGATCAGATAACGGCAAGTGGGTTAATTAGGCTTTTTCAGATTGGCCCGGCGGCCACAGCCAAGAAACAAAATTGAAGTTAAAATAATGGGATTAAAAACATACATCCAAAAATATATTACATTTAAATGTAGACACTTTTGTGGCTATGCTTTAAGGAACATTAGAAGTTCATCCATTTTATGTACCCCTACCGTTGTGAGACGCATCTCACTCACGACCTGGAAGCAGAATGTTCGCCTATATTATACAAATAGATGACGCGATCGAGCCTCGCCGTCGCTCTGCACTTTCTCTTATCAAAGTGAACAAAAACAACGGCGATCGTTAGATAGTTTCGTATTGGTTTTCTCCCATTGAAGATGAAAATGTAGATACTTTCGCCTTTTTAAAAGAAATTAAATGATAAGACAGACGGTCGAAAATTTCGGTAAAATGCACTTGTCTTAAAATAACAATTAACTGACTTTTTTACTAACTTTAATTGCTCTTACTTATTGCAATAAAAACACAACGATTTCTAATTTTGAAATATGATAGCCAAAACAAATTCAAGGATCGTAAAAAGTTAGGATTTTTTTTTATTATTATTATTATCACTCAGGCTTTAATCTGTCAAATGCCTGAAACTGGTATCATATCTAAGGAGCCAACCGATATAAGCAAATAATCTGTAAACAACTGATCTTTCAGCAAGGATTACATTTTCTTCTAGAGAGGTTTGAGATAAAATATCAGATTCACAATGCGGCCCCAACAATAAGAAATTACGCAAATCGAAAGATAAGATGTCAAATCTACAAATAAGAGATATGTCATTAATTTTGAAAGACCAAGTGAAAACTTAAAACAATTAAAAACTGTCAAAAGTTCACTGGGGGGAGACGACTTTTTTATTGAATGCAGCAGTAACTCAAATAGAACAATTAACTTCTCTTAATGAGTCTTAATTCAGCAGCATATAAAAAAAAACGCTAAGCAAGGACAATTTAATTTCCTCCTAACAACCCTATCTGACCCCATTTCAGATGGCACAAATCTGTAAATTGCAACAGTTGGCTTTGTGTCAGTAGCCTTGGAAAACAATCAATTATGTGTGTGTGGAAAATACATACTGTAATTTCAACATGAATGGTGTCATCTGTCATAATCATAAACAAAGCAATCTACTAAAAGATTAACTACTCTTTGCTTCTTTGTAAGACTAGGCTCATAACATAAAATATACATGTTTCCTAGTACTTTTTATTAGTTATGTTAGGACTGAGCAAGAAATAAGTTAATGTACGGTCTTTAATTAGAGTATTAGGAAAATTACGAAATTTTAAATATCTTATTATATAACAATGGCAAAAAAATTTAACTTTTTAATATAAAAAATTGTGGCAAAAGCAATACTTAATCGTGAGGTGTGTGGTTAAATAAACTTATCACACTAGTGCGATAAAGTACTTTACCGCAAGCCACATTTTATACAGGTTTGGCATAGAAATTACATATTCTTATAAGAGATTCATAGACTAGGGTTACCAACATTAATATATACTTATGTGTATTAAAATAATTTTTACAAATGTGAAATTACCTTTTCAAACTCAGTAATTTATTTGACGGTTAAGTTATTTGACAAATAATTACACCTCAATCAAAAATTAAAAAATGTATAAATTTCTTAAAAACAAAACTTTAACTAGTTCCCACATTTTGACGTGTTTGAAAAAGTATTACTTCCGCAACTAGTTATATAGATAACTATTAAAAATATGCATTTTAAAGAAAAGTGTATTAGATTTTCAATGGAATAGTAAATAATTTATAGATATAAATGCTGAAATGAATTCCTGCATTATTTGACCATCATCAAGAAATTAAAAAAAAATTCTTCAACTTCATATTTTTCATGAGTTTAATTTTTCTTTGTTTTCTGGCAAGATACTACAAAACTATAGGAGAGAGAATAATGATGTTAAAGAAACTGATGGTCATGGGAATGGGCGAAATTCTGCAGTTGCTTTCTCTGCAATAACTTTTAAATTATATTTCTAATTCAAATACATAATTTTTTTTAATTATTTTTTATTTATTTTGTTTTAGATAGGTTATAAACTAGCATCCTAATAAAAATATTTAACAAATATTTTATTTTAAATTTTATTTATAAATTTAAAAATGTTAGGTATTGCTGGAAAAACTGGGGATCAAATGACGTATATATCTATCCGTAAAGAAACTGAACTCAAAAAATGTTCAGAGCACTCAAGACTTTTTGTATAGTAATTATCTAAATTATAAAACAAAATAGTTGTGTCTGAGGGGCTGACCATACATCCTCGCATTTCAAATTTAAAAATTATTAGTTCAGCTACTCTATTTTCAGAATGATAGGTTTTTTCGGTTCCATAGTAATGAACTATTTAGCAATTTTACAATAAAAGTTATGCTCATCACTCACTCACTGACTGATTCTGTAACGTTGTGAGTTGCTTTGTATAAGATCTATTATGATTTCTAATTTGGCACCAATATTTTTTATTTAGGATTTGTTTCTGTTTGTCGCTGTGCATTGTTGAAATTTTCACGGAAATGATATCTATTGGAGACTTGATTCAGAAATTTTTTTCCGATTTGCAGCAAATGCCTATGGCAGAACTTTTAAAACAAGTTATAGTCGTGCCGACAAATGTGCAAACGTTAGAAATGAATAGAAAGATAATCGATTTGATTGATGGTAACTTTCAAATCTATTATTGCACTTATTCTGTTGTCAGTGAAGATCAAAGCATTACCTTTCATACTAAAATGCCGCCAATTTCCAATACTTACTGCGTACGCTAATACAATAAACACATGCAATCTAGTTTTTCAAGAGGTTCTTGATTAAAAACAATTTTTTATCAATTTTTGTTTTATCATTTCATACCTATATACATCAGAAATAATTTTCATTTCCACAATATTAAAAGAAATTGAAATTTTAATAAACATCTCTTTTTTCAACAGGCATTAGACGCTTTTAACAAGTTAATTTATTATTCAATATCTGAAAGAATTTTATAATGTAATCATTGTTGAAATTTCTTTCTGTTACCAAAATTTTTTTGTACCTGAATAACTATAAAAGGAGAAAATAAAAATTAATTGCAGGCATATGCATACACAATGAACCTATCGGGTTTTTGGAAATATAAAAAATATTAAGAAAACCTTTCATTCGTACAGTATTGTTAAGAATATGTCAAATAAATCTAATTCTCTTACATTCAAATGATAACAGAAAACAAATTTTAAAACGTAGTTGAAAGCTTTATTTTGCTATCTACAAGAAGTTCTTTCTTAATACAAATTGCATATCCTTTTAGAAATAAACACTATTTAAAATTTTGGTCTAATATTTATTCTCTACTGGGTAAAGAGCAACAACGGAGAATGCAACTAGTCTAAGCTATAAAGCAATGTGAAAGCCTGTCTGACCTCGATATACTACAACCCTGCATTTGAAGCTCCAGCATTGTGAAATTTACACAGTTTGTTCAGAATTACATGATCTTTCATTCCACAGTTCTGATTAACACAAAATATTTACTCAAAACTAGAAACAATTTTAATCCAAGCTAATGTAAGTCAAAATTCTTTTCTATTTGCTTCTTTTTTTTTTAAATCTAGATAAACTATTCATAGAAAATTCTAAAATGTTTACATGAAAATGCCTAATCATGACTTATTGACAGATCCATTTATCTATGAGTGTTTTTGAAGATTGGCACTAATAATGTTCCAAGAACCTCCCATTTACAAAGTAGTAACATTAAGACATTAGTTCATAATCAATTTTGGCAAATATTCTTTCTCATCAGGGTAAGCCAATGAAAGGTAAAGCATTACAACTTTCCTCTCTGCGTGTAAGGAACAATAAAAAACACTATAAACAAAAGAGGTTTTGGTTTATATTGATAATAGTTAACAATTGAAATTTGGGTACTCTACCAGTAGACGGGTATCAGATAAACATCGTAAAATAGCAGCAATATCTAATTTAAACTAATAACCTTCAAATCATTACTAATTCGTTATTGGGTTGGTATAACAAAAAGTAAATATTTAGGCTTAACGATACATGCATGCATCATTTAAACTTGGTGCAAACTGTTACCTATCTACCGAAAGAGAACCGAAATTTAACAAGCTTTTTTAACACTGAATTTACTTTCCTACCTGATGCCAACCAAACGCGAGGTGTCGCCAAGCGAAGCGAATGACAAAGCAGTCAACAGAATAAAAGTCAAAAGCGTTCAATTATAAATAAATATAAAAATATTATTTAATAGTAAGCAAAACAAGTTTAACTATAAACAGATATTGATGAATTGTAAAGAAAACAGTTTTACCCAAAAAGAATGCTTATAATAATTGGTTTTTCCAGAATAAGGTGATGTCCTTGAGAATTTGTTCGAATGGATCGTTTACTCTTCGTCTCCACATAAATTCCGCAAGCTATGACTCTAAATGATGGCGAGAAGTTCCCCGATGTTTTTTGTTTCTCCATTTGTTCATCCATTTTTTAAAACAAAAATTAAGATGGAAGAAAGGAAGGAAAATGTGCCTGGACCCTAACGAACTTTCCCCTTATGGTTGTGAGAAGAAATTTGGCGAAATTCTACATTATTTGGCGATTTATCGCTTGTGCCCAGAAAACGGAAGAGTACTAAATTTGGTTTTCAAGTAATTTTTGTCAAACTTTTTTTACAAAACATAAAAGAATTGTGAACTAAATTTAAAAAAGTTTATCATAAATAAATCAAGAAGTTTCAACATGCTAGAGTTTATAAAATAGAAATCAAATACACTGGTCATATGAAAAATTGTCAAATTTTTAGGTCAGCAGCTTAATGAGTTTTAGTGGAATTTATTTTATGATTCTTGTTGTCACAGTTTATTCACATTAATGAAAGGAGTTATACCAGTTGAAAGATAAATGGTTGACATTCTTTAAATAATTTTTTTTTAGTATAAAAGCTTTATGTAATAAGTTCTGTTGTCGCTTGGAACCAACCAGAAACACCTTAGAGAAATTACACCAAAATTCAATTTAATAATAGAACTATATATTATATTTTAAATCATAAAATTGCAATCTTAAGAGGAATTCTATACCAAACCTTGATACTACTCTGTTAATCTGGTAGCAGATAAAAACTGCCCTCATCCAAGTTAATAACCTTCTAATCATTTATAATTCCTATAAGCAACCCAATCACATGTCATAAACATTTAGGCTTGGCAATACATTTACACATCATTTAAAAACGCAAACATTTAGGCTTGACACCAACTAGTATGTGGCTAACGGAAGAGTACCCAAATCTCACTACTTTGAGTACCCTATTCCACTATTTCAAATGCATAACTATAAATTTTCCTTGGAAATTATGTATAGCTAAATGGGATTTTACCGAAGACATTTTTTTAATTTAAATTTAGTATCAATGAAATACAAATATATATGTAGAATGGGACATTAAGATAAACTAAAAAATTTTCACAAGAGAAATTCAAATTTTTTACGAGAATTTACACTCACATTTTTAAGGACAATCCCAGAGCCACAACCTTGTAAGTGGAAAAAATATTTGACCTTTGAGTATTTATACTTTGAGTATATATCCACACCAATGGTCGTATTGGTTGAAACATTGTATTACAATGTCTACAATTTGCCTCATAATCTACAAATTACATTTTATTTGCAAATTAAAATTTTATTTCTTTTAATTAAGACTAAAAAACACAAATTAAAATAAAGTATTTTAAATAATTAAATGTATGCATAGCGGCGCATGCAACGATTTTGAAATGATACAATTTAAACTACACGACTTATTAAGAAAATAGAATATTTTTTTAACTATACAACAGCTGACAGATTTGTAATAATAATAATAAAGGGTTTTAAAATGTTTGGCTGTTCATTTGAACTGTAGTTTGCACTGTTTGGCTGTATCACAATACATAAAATTTAATATCCATAAAGTATCAAAAATAACAAATTCTAAATTTAGTTTTTTATGAGCTTTGAAAACAAGTTCATGATAAAATTTTATTATAAACTCTTCATACTGCTAAATACTCACAGTTAAAACTAAATTATGAGGCGAAATTGTAGATTTTGATGCGATGTTTCAGTGCTTCCGATTCTGCTACATTACAACACGAAAATTCAAGTTACCATCCATAGTGAATGCTAAGAAATTTTGTCCAAACAAAAGGTAAGTTACAATGGATTGGCCCATTTAAAATTTGAATGTAAATCTTGCACAATTTTTGAAAGGAATACCAACATCCTAACAAAACAATTTACTCCGCAACTGTTTTACTGATTACAAATTAATATTTGGTTTTGAGTTAATTTGTTTTACATTTTTAATAAATAATTATATGCTCTTTAAAACATGAAAATAATCACGTTTTAAACTACCTACTCGTCAGTAATTCCTCATCAAATAACACTTTAAAAAGCGATCACACACTGCTTGCTTTTTTTTTTTAAATGTGATCAGGATTTATATGATATGTACTTACAACTTTGCAGCATTTCTGTTAATGTTTCTAAGCAAGATCTCTCAGCTGTAGTAAATCCAGCTTCATAGCAAGCAGAACTTACTGCTGCGAATAAAACTTTTCTTCTTGCTGCAGAACTAGAAACAGATAAGTCCACACCAGCCATGTTGTAAGATAACGAATTAAACAGAAAATTGAAATAAAGATTTAAATTGTGATGAAAATTAACTCAGCTTTCACACGAGGTTCTATTTTTAGTAACAATCGAGTTATTTTCAGGATCTTTCTTGTGTGGAAAATCACCTAAGAAATCAAAACAAAATATGGGTGTTGCCATATTTGAACACTAACGAAATCAATGACGTAAACAAGAAAACTGGTTGGAAAAAAAAATCCATCATTTTGATATATAAAGAAAACATAGTCTTAATTAATCCATTAAATTAATATTGTTCCTAAAAACTAAGAAAAAATCATAGTTTAACCAACAATCTCACCAAAGTTAAAGATTAACTTTAGATTCACTGTGACTGCAACGCTTTAAAAAAAAAGAATTTTGTCTGTAGTCCACTGTAGGCTGCAGTTTTTGTTTTTTATTTGCACAGAATAGACTTCAGATTGCTTTTCACAAATCTGATTTGTGAAATAGGAGGCGGGGTCACTATCGCACCATCTTCATTTCGTCTGCAGTTTCCTTGTCGTAACCGGTTTCCTTCTTGTTGCTCATTAAAAATTGTCGGTATATTTCATCAGTTGAATAGAACTGTAAATTCAGTGACGTGTATAGCATAGCTAGGGCTCAAAAATTTGCTTTTCCTTAGAAAACGCAAGATTTCTCTAAACAGAAACCAATACTAACCATGTCAAAAATTCAATGTAAGTGTATGTCTACGATTTTGATCTTGAAATTAGCAATCTTATAAATTTGTTGTTTTTCAAATTTCTTTTCCTGTTTTGAAACGTTTCGTTATACAAAGAACATTTTGAGTACATTAATCATAAATTTTAATTAAAATTGTAACATTTTCGAACTTAAAATCTCTGTAAAGTAATTTTTCGTTCGTTACATTATAATTTTATTAAATGAGAACTTTCTGTTGGAATTCAATTCTTTATCTAAAAAAAATTATTCAAGATGCAACAAAAACTAATGCTTTTAATTTATTCATACCTAGGTGGACCTGTTGTGGATATTCTTGGGGATGAGATGACAAGGTAAAATATATTTAATGTACATTTTAATTAACTACATTTATTTTATTTGAAATATCTAATTAATTCTTATAATTTAAATTTTCTTAAAGGATTTATTGTTGATTTGATTATTTTAAGTGGGTTAAAATCATCGACTCTGTTTGGAAGTTTTATAATTTTTATCTTTCGAAAGACAGCTAGAACAGGTTAAATAGAAAACCAGATCAAACACGACCCTTTCTGTGTTTTATCTGGAGTTAAAAATCCTGACTTTCAACATCGCTTGCAAGAAAATTATTGGTAAATGATAAATATCGCCAGATAAAGTAAATACTAGCAGTGTTTTAACTGTTAACAGTTTATGATATATTATTATTTAGTTATTTTTAACTGTATATTATAAATGCATAAATTATTTTAACTGCAATAAGTTCATCTACTATTTTTTATACATTTACAATTTTGTACTTCACTTATTTTTAAGTTTTGAGGACAGGTTAAATAGATAACCAGATCAAACAAGATCCTTTAAAGTGATGTTTTATCTGGATGTAAAAATCTTGACTTTCAGCATCTCTTACAAGAAAGTAATTTATACATAATAGATATAATTAGATAATGTGAGTATTAACTGTTTTTATGTGTAAACAGTTTCTGATCTATTTTTACTCATTTGCTTTATTTAGTTATTTTGTATCTGTATATATGTTTACTTTCCAGGATTATCTGGGATTTGATCAAAGAGAAGCTCATATTTCCTTTCCTGGATATAGAACTTCACACATATGATCTGGGAATTGAAAATAGAGATGCGACTGATGATCAAGGTTCCATTTTTTTTAATTAACAATTCTCTGCAGTTTAATAAGGATATTATATTTCTCGATTATCATAAATTAAAGTAACAAATTTCACTTTCATTGAATATATTAATTTCAAGAATATTATCATTACTAAAATACATTTACTGAATCAATTACATATTTAGAAATGTTGCCTTTAAAAGACTTGTAACTGTCCTTAGGCAATTATAAGTCTTTTAAATTTAGGTAAATAAACCAAAGTTAAGATCATAATCATACAATTTAATGCAAAACTTTTAAATAAATCTAATTTATGTGGGTTTTTTTTGTGTGTTTTTTTCAGTTACAATTGATTGTGCAAATGCTATTAAGAAGTATCATGTTGGTGTGAAATGCGCTACTATTACTCCAGATGAAAATCGTGTGACAGGTTTGTTCATTATTAGCTCCCCTTTATCCCCCATTTTCTTTTACTCCCCAAGTCTCACAGTAATAATTAAAAGTGTTATTTCTAACAAATCTTACTGTACACTGTTGTACAGAAACAAAAGGATGTAAGACAACCTATTCCCTAAACATTAAAAGAGAATATATATATAATGAAACCATAGACCTAAAGTTGTATTGTTTAATGCCTCAAACCTTCCTATATTTAAAAACAACCTCTCAGCCCCTTTTCCCTTGTACTTACTTATGCTTATATCTTTAAATAGAATTTTTTTTTTTTTTTTAAATTCAAGAAAAAGCTTCACTTCAGAAAACAGTTTTTGTTTCAGCTTGAATTTTGTGCCTTGCAAAAAAAGATAAAAAGTATGTTTTACACATCCTTTTTGAGACTGTATGAAGTAATTCACAAGTCAGAATAATGTGAAGAAAAATCAAACACTATTGCCTAAATTGATTACATTAGACATATAGAAGGCTCCGACTTTCTGGAAAACCAATACGAAATAAGGATACAGGAAACTGTTTTTATTTCTTTTTAGTAAAAAGAAAGTAATAAAAAGTACTAAAAAAAACTTTGTCCCCTTACAAAATAAAGTTGTCCAAATTGAAAGCTATAAGAACAGTAGAGATGCCAACTTTTCTATTGATATTTTTATAGTTTTTACTTCTTTTTATGGTTTACTCAAGACCAAACACTCTTACTATGATAGAATACAAGATACAATAGCGAGCATTATATCATTACATTGAGTGAAAACTATGTAAATCTCGCAATAATGAAAGTATTGGTGAATTTTAAGAGAATTAGCAAAAGGTTGGAAAAAGATCTTGCTTAAATCTTTTCTGTGGGTTTCAAAGAACGTGCGTAAAATTCTAAAAATCCATAAAAACTATGAAAAATCTGTAAAAACTACTGAAAATAAGTAAAAACTATGAGAAATCTGTAAAAAGTTGGCATTTCTGGAACAGTACATAACTCTAGAAATAAAAAATTCATTTGAATCAAATTCCCCCAAAGACTTTTGTTGCTTGCTTCAAGTAAAAATGAAATCGAGATCAAAAGATTTCCATCTCCTTATATAAACCCAAGGTTTTGTGTAAACAATTGTTTGATTAATCTCCATAAATTTACGATTTAATAAAAATATTTTTCACTTTTTATACTTTCTTGTTAAAATTTTTCACTCATTTAATAATTTAAAATAAACTAAATACAATTTTATTAAAATTTGGTCGATGACAGAAGGACTTTTATTAGACGGCTGATTACTCCTTAAAAATAATGTAACTTTTTACACTAAAAATTATTACTGCTGAAAATAGGTGGGTAATCATATGAATTTTTTTTCAAGAATTCAAGCTAAAACAAATGTGGAGATCTCCAAATGGAACTATTCGAAACATACTTGGAGGTACAGTTTTCAGAGAACCTATAATATGCAAAAATATTCCTCGACTCGTATCTTGCTGGACTAAGCCAATCATAATTGGACGTCATGCATATGGAGATCAGGTAATGATTTCTACTACTTTGTGAATATATACAATTTATAAAAAAAATGGATTGTTAAGGCTTTTTACATGAAAACATTCCTGTCTTATTCTACATCTTTTAAAGTGATTTAATATTAATACATAAATACATCTGTTTCTTTTGGATATGTATGCAAAAAATGTTCATTCAGTTTATTGTTATTTTGTAGCATTTATTTGGATATGGGCTACTTATTACTATTAGTTACTTTATCCACCTATAATGTATAAATTAAATGTAAGGTTGGTTTCCTTTATATTCCTCCATTATTTTTCTCAATGTATATACAGGAGAATAATGCAATTAACATCCGTTTCTAGTGTCTCACAGTAACCTACAAATTCAATACAGTAAACTTCTATATATTTCTTAAGTAACAAGTTTTGTGTAATATGCATTAAGTAAAAATTTTTCATAAAGACTGGTACACAAGGCAGTCTTTATCTATACAGATTAGTTTGAGTCGGTGAATGAATTAATAAATATTAAGAACAAAAAATTACATAGTGTCCTTTAGTACTTTTTTTAATTTTTTTTATGTATTTTATCAAATACCTATTATGGTATTTTCTATTTTAGTATCGAGCTACTGATTTTGTTGTACCAGGAGCTGGTAAACTAGAAGTTAAATTTACTCCTGCTGATGGTGGTGCTCCTCTTAATTATACAATCTTTGATTTCAAAGATGGCGGTGGTGTTTCTCTTTCTATGTATAACACAGATAAGGTAACTTGCCTATTCATACAAATAACGTGCTCTTTTTTAATCTTCTTACAATTCTTCAGCTTGTATTATATAACTTATAATTTTATAAGTGATACATTTCTGTTATATTTTTAACTTTAATAAGGTTTGTATTGAAATGTTGTGTAACTAATTTGTTTGATCCCCTGAACTTAACATAAATTATGTTTTTATTAATAAATGCTAAAACTATTGTTATTACAAATTTATAAGCTGTGTTAATATTTTTATTTATTTCACATCTAAATGTATTACAGTGGAAAAAATAATAAACATGATAATTAAACAAATTAATTCTTAAATTACATATCTTGACGGCATAAGAAATATGTGTTTATTAAATTAAAATATATCATTCAACATAATATGGAATAGTGATGTAATATTTGTTTAATGAAATTAATGTGTTTTTAATTATTCTTGTTATTTAGTCAATCACAGACTTTGCCCATAGCTCCTTTCAATATGCATTGCAAAATGACTATCCATTATATTTAAGGTAAATTAACCTGTCATTTATTATTCTTCACTGAATGAATAAAATGTATTCATATTTATAAAATAATGACTTTATATTTCTTGGTAAGTGAAAAATTTTCCAAAACAAAATCAAAGGATACATTCTAATGGTGATGCTAATTTTATGTTCTGTAGTAACACAAATTAAATTAGTTAAACTCATTGTTTCTTTTTAAAGTTTTATGTGGAATAAATTTTGAGAAATGTAGATATTTCATAAGTAAAAACTATAAGTTGTTACAAAAGAACAGCTGAAAATAGTTCCAAGTATTAATGCAAAGGTATAATCATGTAGAGAAACATGACACCACTAAAATTTAGATCTATGCATTGATTTTGAGTTGAAAGATATTCAATGTTTTCTATGCATATGAGAAATACTCTAAAAGCATAAATTGCAACAGTTATCAAAGCATTTTATTGTGAAAATGTGATGTCTCGTGCAAATGCTAAGTAACTTCAGAGCTGATTTTTTGCAATCCATATGCTAATTATATGTATAATGAGTTAGTTTCTTTTTATTTTAACGACCTAACATAAAAATATTGAAGTAAACATAAAATTATGTACACTTTGCAGACAGGTGTTAAATACAGGTTTGGTTAACAATTTTGGGGTGACATTAGCTTAAAGGAGATTTGCAACAGATGATGAAGAGACACAAACTTTACTACACTAAAAAAAGGGATAAATCATCATTAAATGTATAGTTAGTGTCGAATACAAATCTGGCAAAATCTGGCATTGCATTTTTTTGTGTAAAAAGATTGAAATCTGGGAACTGTCTCCTGGCTTTATATTTCATAGTACTGTAGTATATTTTTATTACATTCTGTGATTTGTGTGTATTCTTTAAATGAATGTAAAGAATTTTTTTATTTAGTACCAAAAATACCATATTGAAGAAATATGATGGACGCTTCAAAGACATATTTCAAGATATATATGACAGGCAAGAGAAATTTAAAATTATTAAATATTGTGTTATTTTATTTGTGTGTTATTAAGCTTCTATTTAGTTTTATACTTTTTAGTAATCATCTACTTAAAAAAATATTTAGTATTTGTATAAATTTGTATTTTTTTTTTTTTTTAACAAACCAATTTATTTTCCTCGTGCACCTGATTTGTATGAAGCTGTTTAATATTTGCATAAAAATTTTAGTTTTTAAATAATATTGTGATAATGTTAAAATTATCACACTGATGTTGTATTCATGGTAGTTTTGTCACGGGGCTAAACTTGATTCATCGCGGCTATGACAGTGCTGTAAAGATCAAAGAATTTCAAATACCACCTTAGTTTGATCGTTTACCACTAGATGGCACTGGTCTAGTAGGATTGTTTTGAATCATTTCGCTTTGACTTCCCAGGCTTTAATGGAATGTTGCTACTGTTTTGTAAGTAATTTTTGTAATTATTTACTCTTTTAATACCCAAAACATTACAAAATGCTGGTCTATTGCTGTCTACCTTTATGTAAGTCAAATAGTACGGTCGATAAAATATCTTTTCACGAATTCCCAGCTGATTTAGAACTAAACCGTGTTCCATTAGATAAACGGATGCTTTTTGAAACTGTTAAAGAAATAATATCCTCTAAATTCAATTATTTTCATCTAAATTTACTCAGAATTGAAAATATAGGATTAGATAGTCTTTTCTATATTATTTTGAGTTTCTTGTTTTAATTTTTTGAGTAAGATATCTATATCATCATACTATATTTTACACAAATGTTCCAGTATTTTCATTAATTAAAATTGATTATATTTACTTTTACTTCCTTTTTTTTAATTCATTTAATAGTTAATTTATGAATATTACAGCATTTTATAACAGAATTTAACAATTAACTTTTGGTTTTATTCTGGAAAAATGGTCAATTACTAGCATGGCTGTGGTCAATTAGTAATGTCTACTTTGTCAATTACTGGCAAAATTGCTTTTGGCAAGAAATTTTGATGATATATTAAACTGTAAAAAGGACTGGAACATCATGTTAATTTATTATTGAGCTTCATTAATCAATTGATATTTTGGGGAGTTTTCATAGTATTCCGTTAATAATTTTTCAAGAAAAAAAATTAAATGCGTAAAAACTTGCACTAAATGGTCAATTACTGGTAGGTTCACCCTAGTATTAACAAACTAATGAATTAAATCATTTTTCTATTTGCATAATGCTATGTAAAAATGCTATGTTTCGTTTTACAATTTGTTTGTTTTGGTTGATGGTTACGATTTTCGCCACTACCCCGGATTGGCACTGTCCTAGTAGAAAATTGATCTCCTAGGTTGGTCGTTGCAAAATCAGCCATTGTCAAAGCTTTATTCCCCCTTGAATCGAGTTTAGCCTTGGTTTTGTTAAGGACCCAAGTGGCAAAAATTTTGTGATTGATTTATTTTGTCTGACTTAAAACAATAAAATGTAACGAGCATAAATGCTCGTTACTGTTTGCTGATTAAATTTAACTTATCTTTATATTTATTATAACAATATTTTATATGAATTCGAATTTTAATTAAAACTTTTAATGTTTTTAAAGGGAATACAAGACAAAATTCGAAGCAAAAGGTATTTGGTATGAGCATAGGCTCATAGACGATATGGTTGCTCAAGCCCTGAAATCAGAAGGTGGTTTTGTGTGGGCTTGTAAAAATTATGATGGAGATGTGCAATCGGATTCTGTTGCCCAAGGTAAAATATTGACATTGACATGTATTCAAGAATTAGATTGATGACTTTCAGCTGAATGGTTTTATGCCTCTTTAAAAAATAACTTATGACTTGAGTTATTAAGAACTTCCCAGCTGATTTTATACTCTGGTGGCACTTTTGAAGATATTTGGAATAAATAAAGCTTAAAAGAAGTATATTGAGAAATATCAAAACTATTTGTATTTGTAAAAACCTTTATCCATTATTAATATTGAAAGAATTAAAAACGTATGAACTTTTTAATAGTTAAAAAAAATCATATAAAGGTAATATTTCCATCACAAATGAAAAGTCTACTAATTTTCTACACTAATATTTATACAGATAATTCTGCAATAAAAACGTTGCTTTTATGTATAACCCATTTAAATTTGTGCAATTAGCTCAAATATGATAATACGACATAGTCTAAGTCCGTTATCTCAAAAGAAGATGCATATTTTAACTATTTAGAATAAGAATTATTTGTAAGTGTAGCTTAAAATAGATTTCAAAAGAAAGCAGTAAATAAATTACTCACTTGAAAGTTCTTTTAAGTCTCTTATATTATATATAATAATTATTGTTTCAAATATTTACATGTAATTATGATTATATGTACTATTTGATTAAATTTGTAGCTTCCTATTCAAAGTTATAGATTTCAACTTTTTTGTTACATACAGTGGCGGCTGGTGCCCCCTCACTTTTTTTGGTCGTTTCCCTCTCTATCTCTCTCTCTTTTTTTTTTACAAATGTTTTTTTTTTTTTTTAATTTTTTTTTTTTTTTTTTTAAATAAATTTTGTAGTTATTAGTTAATATACTGATTTAACTGGTTTTTTAATCTTGAAACTGTCCACTTTCACTCAACTAATAAATGTCCTTATGGATGGATATTTAAGTCGCCTGATCGAGCATCTTTTTCTTTGCTCGTAGAAGAAACGGAATGGAAAAAAGACGGGGGGACTGATTTTCGCCACCTGCAATATCCTGCGAGTCTGTACCCCTTGTGTGGTTCTCAAATTACAAAATTCCCGAGTTTCGTGTTTTGACACGGTTTTCTGATCTATGAGTGGGAGGCAGGCTCGTAGCCAATGGTTAGGATAAGAAGATCCCAACCGAAATAAAAGTTAATCTCATTAGATCAAAGACCCAATATTAATGTTAAACATCGATATTTTTTATTTTGTTACTAGGCTCATAAAGTTTAATGCTGTAAGTCACACTAGAATTTATTGCTGAAAGAATGGATTTGAAATCCCCAACTACGATATCTTTATGCACATCTGCGTTTGAAAAAATAAGTTGAATGAAAGTAAATAATTTATTTCACACAAAAAATAGGATGGTCTTGTGGAAAGAGAGAAGACCTCACTCTAAAGAAGAATCCTTTTGTTCCTGAAAACTGAAAGTGTTCCTTTGAAAGTAATTTCTAATGTAGCTGTAACTGACTATTCAAATTTTTCTACAAATCTGATCGAAAAGAGTGAGTAAAATTTTTACATCAGATAGCATTGTGCAATCTTCCTCTTGATGAGATGGCAATTTGTTTTACTGTAATAGCGTTAGGATACCCCTTAAAACTTATTTGATATAAAAAAATAACGCACGTAAATAAATTAAAAAAATAAAAGCCTAATTCATAATTAAAAAAAAAAAAAAAAAAACTTGAATAATCGTACTGTAGTATTATTGCAATTCCACAGAATATTATAAGAACCCACAATTCCGATTAAAACTCGCCCTCTTCAAAGGATGTTAGTTTTCCCAGACTGTGCTTGGGGGAACAAAATGTCCCCTTACTTTGGACGACCTTGAATTTGAAACCTAAAGAGATAAGACAGAAAATTCTATAATGTGACGAGGGCCATTCCTTCCCTTTCACGTGACATCCTGGTTTTTTGTCATAACATGAGTTTCAAATTACCAAGACACCTCCTGGTCCTGGGATTTGCAAGGAAATGGTCAATTCTTACTTTGAAGTCAGGGATCGGACATTTATCTTTAGTGTCTTTAACTTGTACGACTGCAAAAGAATTTACACTAATAAATAACAACAGTAAGTTTTTTGTTTTAAATTTTACTCTTTATTTAGTAAAATGTATGAGTTAATAATAGGTTTTTGTTTTGATATCTACTCTTTGTCTCAAAAAATAACTGAGTATTTAAATTTTGTCCAAATAATCAGAAGTGTTGATTTGTCCTACCTCTCCCACTGATATATGATATCGTATGGAATCATTAACGTAACTCTCCGATACGATTAATAGAAGAGTTTCTATAAAGATAACAAAACATTCCTTATAAAAATAAATGGTTTTACTAGAATTGGGTTGAAACGACATTTATCCTTTTATTGGGTAGTAAAAATAAAAGAGAGGATATAATTTTAGAAAAAATTCTGTAATAAATAAGTAAATGTACAGTACTGAAAAAAATTTTGATTGAAGAATATTCCGTTGCAGTATAACTCTCCCTTAGCTCTTGCGCCAAAAAAATACACAACGAGATATATTTTACTATTCAAAGAATATCAAGTAATTCAATTTAAAACTGTTGAACTGGTCAATATAACAATACCTTCAATTTTGTTTGCAAAATTGTAAATATTGTACTTTCAAAGGTTTTGTCACATTTTATTAACTGTTATATAAACCAAATTTATTTTGCATGAATTAATAATTAAAATATCAGTGACTGAAATATTAGTAGCATTACTGATGACTTTAAAATATATATATATATATTTTTTTTTTCAATTACTTTTAAAACTTATTTGCTGTTGTAAGCAAGCATTTTTTTAATAGTTTTTTGTCTTTCATGTATATGTGATTTGTATTTTAATTCTTAAATTCATGTAATATTTAACGAAATTTTCTTTCTGTGCATGTGCTGCAGAATTTTTAATCGATTTATTAGATTTGTATAGTTTGTAACTCGTAAATCTTTATTTTCTTTTTCTTTTGTACAGAATAGTGATTGAGCAATATCGGTTTTTATAGTTTCACATATTTTATGTAATTGGTATTTTGGTTAGTTGGTTTGTACGCTCAACGCCCTATTTTTATGTCCAATGACAGTTAATCAGGGCGGGACCTACAGCTTAACGAAATTTGGTATTTTAATTTACTATTATAATGTCAATCAGAATTTTAAAGCATTGCTTAACTCATTATGGACCTTATAATTAGGTAGTTTCAAGTTCCTACAGTGCTAGCTAAAAGTACTAAAAAAATCTGACCCTATCAGCTTTACTGTGCATAAAATGATGTGGGATGTTGAAAATATTGATAATTTATCTTACATTAAAATAATTTCAGCTTCAAAGTTGTTGAACTTAAACATTTCGCCCGATCAACATTTTAGCTCATTTTAAAATGTTCTTAAGTATTCTTAATCTAATAAAAATATTAAATATTTATAAAAAATTTTTTATTGCATTTTTAATGCGATTAGGTTATATGGAGACAAAAAGTTGTGCTCCATACGTCTGTTCTTTTATCTTTGAATCCCGGAATATAATTAAGCCCCACCCCCTTTTCTCCAAGTAAAGTTGCAAACAATGTCCGCCTCTGTAAGCAATCTCACATAATAGCACTGCTATTGTTTGACCTCAAAAACTCCGCCCCCCGTATTTTTCGACCTTCTTGCAATTTTCGTAAAAAACAAAATCCTTATTTTAAGTTATATTGCTACATAGTTGCATGTTATAAGTTGCATTGCTCTATTGGTCATAGTATGAACATTGGATAGCGAATGAAATATTTCTTAATTTTGCTGAGCAATTATTCCCAGGATTGTTTTCTCATTTCTGGAAAGTGGTTTAGTTCTAATTTTAGAATTCCTTGAAACATTTCTTGCCTCATTTTTTTTTTTTTTTTTTTTTTTTTTTTTTTAAATGGGTTTTGTAGGCAAAACAAATAAAAAGTCTACAGGGAGCCAATTGAAAGTAGAGTGAACTTTGTCAAATACTATAAGCACATTTTTATATATAAAAGAAGAGATTGAAAGGAAACTTCTTATCTTTCTGGAGCATAAGCAGGGTCTTTTTTTAAGCAAATGACTTTGAAAAGATTTTCACAGTTAAGGACTAATATTCCTTACAGAGGTTTCTTTTTACTTGGAAAAAAAATTTGATCGTGCTTGCTAAATTTTCTAGTAGAAATAAAAACATTTTGCATTTATTGCCAAAAAAAAAAAAAAAAAAATGTGCAAATGTTTCGTATTAATATTTTTAGGGACCTAAAAAAAATACTTTTTCCCACTTTCTTAATATACTTTCTTAGAAGCTCAATATTCAAATTACAGAGTCTTTGTAACCTTTTTTTTTTTACTTATAAAGATACGTTTTTACACTTTAAATTACGTACTATGGTTCAATATATATATATTACTTCGCAAACTCCAAGTTTTTTTGTTTGTTTTTTTCATCGAGCCCCCCCACTTTTCCTGCCCACGAGCCGCCACTGGTTACATAGTATCTAAATATTTTGCTTCTTCTAGTTTTATTTTCATTGATCCTTTTGTGTTTTACACTCTTTTAAAATTCTCAAAAGTATTGTGATTAGAATAGTATTAGTAGATTAGTCATTAGATTAAAAGTATTGTGATTATTGTTGATTTAGATTTCAGGGGGCCATGGGCTAGCAAATTGGGCACTTATAAAGTAAATTTTTTTCTTTAAATACATATCATATTGGGAATGTCATTCCTAATTTTAAACACTATGGTCTTATTACCACCAAGTATGAGGCAAATATATATATTTTAATAATAATGTAATCTTACAAATAATTTTCTGTGCATTTTCCCTCAGTCACAATCGATAGTATTAAATTATTGCAGTTTGAAATTAATGTAACCTTAATACAGAAATACTATACAGAAATTTTCACTTCATAATGGGGAAGTGGGCTGTTGTTCCATCTGCCCATTCAGAAATTAAGCAATGATTGTTAGTTTCTAGTCAAATATTTTCCAAATATGTAAGAATCTTTAAAATAATTAAGCGTTCTTTAATCCTATCTAACTTTTAAAACCCAAGAACTGTAAATTACAAATATTTTTGTAGGTTATGGATCTTTAGGCTTAATGACCAGTGTGCTAATTTGTCCTGATGGCAAAACTGTAGAAGCTGAAGCGGCTCATGGGACTGTCACAAGACATTACAGAATGCACCAAAAAGGACAGGAAACTTCTACCAACCCAATTGGTAAAAATTGTAAACAATTATTTAAAATTTACTGTTAAATTAGACTTGAATATATGCTGGTAGAGGTATGGAAGCCAGGGTACAATATTTGCCAAGATCTGGAGGCTGATATTTTTTTTCTCTAAATGCATTTTCTACGATTCATCTATTTGAACAGATGGACTATAATTCATTGCTCCAAGCTCAGTAAAATCAAAATATAGGTGAGAGATAGTTAATTTTGCCTTTCCTATCGTGGGACATGCATGGAGAAGAGGGCAATAAGGACTTTTTTTTTATGTAATCATTTTGAAAATACAATTTTTTTTTATTAACCACATTTTTGTGCAAAACATAAAATAAGCATAGTATGAAAAATCTTCAAGCAATCATAAATGCATTTTTTTTATAAGGGGATTCTAAATGCTTCTACACCTCCGGTTGTCCACTCATGAATTTAGTGATGGGGATTGGCAGCTATATCAGCAAAATCTTTTAGTAAGAAAGCGACAGTGTTTCCTTAAATTATTACTTGGCCTTTCCCTTGCCTAGATATTGTGAATATTCAATATTAAAACAATAAAATGACTGTATGTTGACTTTGCAGTCTTTTTTACTTTTGATTATGAATTTTTTTTTTTTTTTATGTAGATGAATGTTAAAAAGATTTTCGAATGCTTTTTAAAGTTGGTTTTCGAAGATATAGCTCCTAATTTGGATGATAGTGTGTTGAATTTGGCACAAAAGCTAAACGAGAGCTATAATCTCCTTAACATTTTTAAGGCATATGTTGACGGGGAGGTTTGATTGCATAGTTGAATTGATTTGCGCTCATTTAAATGAAAACTCTGCCCAAACAACCAATTAAATACAGTTGCAAAATCTTTTTTTCCCTCCATTTTATCATTGCTTTTATCGAGTTTCTATATCATTGGTTCAGTTTAGAACCATCATGTGTGGTTTTTAAAAGACATGTATAACAGCATTGAAATATAAATTAAAGGTTACTAAAAACACATTGTTAATCTGCTATCACTCTAGTTTTAGTAAATATTCCAATTTTTCACTGTATAGCTACGTAATCTATAAAAAAAAAATCCTTTTTTAGCTTCAATATTTGCATGGTCAAGAGGTTTGGCTCACCGAGCTAAACTTGATGGCAACGAAAAGCTGGCACAATTCTCAAAAATTCTGGAACAAGTTTGCATCGATACTATAGAAGCTGGATTTATGACTAAAGATCTTGCAATTTGCATTAAAGGAATGAAAGGGTATGTATTTAACATATTCATAATAAAGTTTTTCTGGAAAACGTTGTAACAGAGTGGCCACAGAATCTGGAAATGGCAGGGAACTTTATAAAATTTCACGAAAATCAGTGAAATTTTCAGGCATGTTTTCACGTTCTTCTGCATTTTGGTGCCATTTACCAGAAGATTTGTTGTGGTAATCGTTAAAAGTTTAATGTTACGGAAAATTTTTAAATTTTCATTACCACCAAAACTATTTTTAAAAAATTGGCATGTTATCTTCTTAGCATACCTGTTCTATTGGATCAGGGTGTCTATACATCTGGAAAAATTTATAAAAAGTTTACCTTAAAATCAGGGAATTTTGAAAAAATCTGTCAGGGAAATCAGGGAACTTTTTTTCCTTAATTTTGTGGCTACCCTGTGTAATCAAGTTACATTCATAATCTAATCTTATTATATATTTTACTCTTATGATTGAATCTTTTAAGAGATTATGGGCAGATTAAAAAAAAAAAAAAATGGTATTAGCACACAAAAGGTTATGTACAGGTTTCTCTTATTCAAAGTTCCTTTTCTGTAAGAATTAAAATAATGCATGAACTGGAAAGACTTTTGCAGAAAATCCACCTAAGTATTTCCTAAAGAAAGGATATTCAAGCAATACTATTGTATATTCCATTTCAGTCTCTGAACCTTATTTTGTTTCTGGTATTTAAAATATATAACCTTTGGAATTACGTGAAAATGCAACAATTTTTATATTTAAGTTGTTTCTTCCTTTAAAAGTGTTCTGAAACATACCATTTTACTTAATTTTTTCATAATAGAATATTTACTTGTTGTATCAGACACCTTCAATAATATTTTTTTTTTTTTTTTTTACTTTAGAGTTACCAGAGCTGATTACTTGAACACTTTTGAGTTTTTGGACAAGTTAGCTGATAATCTGAAGATCAAACTGAACAAGTGACTGATTAGAATGAGCAAGCTTTGATTATATTTGAAAATATTGGTTATTAAACGTTACAATATCTGCATATTTTATTATAATTAGATAATGTTTTGTATGGATTTTTTTTTTTTTATGAATATTTAAGTTATTAAAATATATTTTTCATAGTTAGCTAATGAACTCTTCTTTTCCAACAGTGTCAAGAATTGTCACACATCAATCACAAATAAAATAGGTCTGATTAAAGTTCTATAGCTGCCTAAATTAAATAAAATAGCCCATCAAATCAATTTGAAGAAATTAAACATATAATGATTTATGATCCAGCTTTATTGCCATGAAATAAAAAGTAGAGTTAATACAATGTTTTCCGATTGTTATATGTAAACTTTTAATTTGTTAGTGGACGTAATAACTCGTAACAGTTTTAGTTGTGATGAAATACTTTTAAAAACTATTATAATCTCTAAATTTAAAAATTTTACCATTCACTAAAACGCAGGTTGAGTTTTCCAAAAATTTATACCAGATGTTTTTAAAATGCCTAGCCAAAATATAGTGCCAAGTAGAGGAGACCGAAATAAACAGATTTTGTAATGAAAAGTGTGTGTGTGCAAAAGATGCAGCGAGTAACTGATTTTTGGGATAACTGATCACTTGCACACACAAAAATTGCACAAGTGTCGTAGGGGCAAAACGAAACAAAAAAGCAGTAATATTAAACACCGCATATTTTGTAACACACATTTTATAAATAATCTTGAGTAAAGTAACACTACACTTTGAAGTAGGCTAAAAGTTTAGAAAAAATTCAAAATTTTGAATTTGCTGACTGAAGCGGTTGATCAGTACTCAAATAATTGATGATCTACTGTGCATAAAATAGGTATTAAAATTGTAACATGAAAATAGGTTTTAAAAATTATCAAATAAATGCCTCGCAAGATACACACCACTATAATGTAAAAGGTTTTACAACGACATTCATTTCAATTCATTATCAATACCCTGGCTTTTTTTTTGCATCGCATCTATTTCATTATTATTTTAGCAAATCATCTAGTTATTACAGTATTCATAATCTTTAGCACCAAAAGTCGTTAACTTAAGTAGATTACTAAGAAAAATTGAAAATGTTGGCTTCACAAGGAATCCAAACAAAAAACCGATGAATTCTAATAGATAACACAACACATTTGGAAAAAAGCAACAATATACAATTTTTAATATTTTAATAATGAATATATATTTTAAAAAGAAACTTTCTCAAGTATATTGCTTATACTATAACAGATGTTACATAACAAAACATTTCATAATAAACATTAAGCCACATTAAATAAGCATCAGTAATTTAAACTCTCAATATCCAATTTTAACTCGGGGGAGTTCTTGTGTGGGGTAGCTACACAAATGAAATCTCTTAAATGAACTAGAGCTAAGTTTTCATAAACGATGAAAAGGCAAAATTTTCAGTAGCTTTGTTCAATACTGTAGATTTTACTCATCAACTGGTTTATCTCATCCTCATTTACTCTAGTATATTTATTTAAGGATGTATTTCAATGAATATGTGATTTAAAGAATTACATTGATTTTTAAAATACACCTTCAAAACACCTATTCCTTTACATTAGTGCAATTATAAACAATTAGAAACTAAATTTTTAAAAATTGTCTTGCAAAATTGTACATTTTCTAAAAGTTGTTAACCCCTTATCTGCCGAAGAAAACTTAGGAGACTTGTTCCACAGTGCCACCTTTTTTCACATAGGCGCGCATAGTTATGCAGAATTTTTTTTTTCTTTTTTTACAATTATGTATATTTATAAATAATAATAGTAAAGAATATAATAAATAATAGTAAGAAAATATGATTCGTAACAACGAATGACGGCCAAAATGATCTTTGGAAATATATAAAGCAATTTTTTTTTTTTTTTTATTCCTATGCAAATTTAGGTACTGGATGATGTCCAGAATGATCTTTGGAAATATTTAGCACTATTTTAAGAGCAAATTGTTTTAAAAATTGCAATCCAATCAATCGTACTTCCGAAAGGCGTATATATACACCCGGGGCAGTTAATGCAACGACTTAGCGAGGAGTACGCAGCAAGCAAGGGGTTAATGAAACTTAAAATAGGAACTCAAAAGGAAAATAAAAACAAATTTGATAAAGGTATCATTTTACCCTCACTCCAAAAATATCTAAAGATGTTTTTTTCCTATATACAGGGTTTCTGCCAAAACAAAATGCCACAAATCCATGACTTTTCATGACTGAAGCAAATAACTTTTCATGACTCAAGAAATCAAATCACAAAAAGAAATAATAATAACCTATATGAATTTTACTAACACAAACATAGTAAGTAAATCAGTGCACCATAAAATGATTTTTATAGTTTTATTTTAAATTAAGTAAAAAATCCTTGTTTTAGTAACTTCCAAATCAGAAGAAAAAGAGAAAAATGATTTTTCATTGTTTGATATTTCAGTGTTAAAAAAGCTAATCAACCTTTAATAATCAAGAAATATTTGAAGAAAGAATAATTCAATAATAATAATAAATTATATAATCAAAAATCAAATGTTTTGATATCAACAATGCAAAACAGAAGAAAGAAGACGGAAAAAAAAATTAAAAAATGTAAATACAAGCTTATCAAAACTGTTCATTTTAGTTCCCATATTATGGAATTTTCTTTCACCTACGAGACCTTACTCATGTGATGTGACAAATTTGGAGTTCAAAAATGTTTTCATTGGCCGCGGCTTTTTAACTGTGAACATTGTTTCCGTCAAAACGTAAATAAAAAACTTAGATAAATTTTTGATGGGCTGAATAGTGATCATGGTGTTTATGACGTCACAGTTTCGTGTTCAAAATTATGACTTTCTATAAGCGCGGAAACCTTGTATATATACTACTTTTAAAATATTTCTTAAACTTTAATTTTTTGCTTATTTTTTTCTAGTTTATTGCATATAAAATACAAATTTTCAAAAATATTGGAAAATCACTTGAAATTATTAAAATGTGCTGTAATTTGTGTGTAATTTTACAAAAATATATATTTTAAAGTATTGTATGATATTGGAATAAGTAATTTTGTAATGATGATTTACAAATCTATGTATTCAGTAGGTAGGATCATGAAAAAAGTGCAGTGTTTTGGGCTACCCCCCCCCCCCCCCATTGAGTTTATTCACTGTCTCATGCCCCTGTGGTAAAAGTGAAAAGTTGATGAATACAGCAGTATCATTATACAGGTTTTACTATATTACAAATGACATACTAAAAGAATTATGTGTCTATATGCCATATAATAGGTGATTGGGCAAAAACTTGCATAACTGAAGGTAACCTAATTTTCCACCAGTCTCTTAGATGTCAATATTATATAAAAGTCAAGCTTATAGTTTGACTAGCTGTATACTTGTGCTTCACTATAAAATTTTTACCATGAGCATTTTAGCAATCAAAAGACATTAATGTATTGCACATTTCGGACGTTCGATCCCACTTCGACCACTGAAAATTGTCTTATCAAAATGCTATACCTTACTTTATCAAAGCCTGCCTTTCTTGACATACGTTCCAAATTTTATAAGTGGGAAATTGGAACTATTCTCATTTATCCCCTTTTTAACCTGTTAAAAATAGTTAGTAGAATAGCTAAAAATAATAGTGTTAAAAATAGTAGTTAATGGAGATTGTAATAACTTACTTTGCTTATGTTTGCTCTTGGTTCCAAATTTTAAACTTGTGACTGTATTGGAAGTGGGACACAGTGATATTCTGTGTATAGTTAGAACATTTTGTTCCTTAAAAATTCATTAATTGTATTGGAATAGCTTACTTTTTATATGCTTGCCTTTGTTGACATTTGTACCGAATATCAGAGTTGTGTTTATAATAGAAGTGGGACACTTGAATATTTCTCGTTTGGAATGTTTGACCCTTTAAACTTGGTTAATCGAGATTAGAATAGTTTTTTTTTTCCTATATGGTCTAGTTGACATTCCTACTAAATTTCAGAGTTAACTAAATGGGAAGAGGGAAAATTAGTGATGAGTGAGTGAGAGCTTTGCCTTATATACAGAGAGATGTACAATTCTCAAAACTAAATATTATTTCACAATATTTTTTTTCTAAATTGATCAGTCTCTCTGGACAGAAAAAGTATCATACTTGTTCATGAGTGCCTGCCCGATTATAAGCAGGGGAGTGAAAAGTGGTTCAAGTATCTTAAAAAATGAAAACCGGATATCCTGCAGATAATACTTAGTATGCTCTAAATTTTAGTTCAAATAAATAATTTACCCACCTTACTCTTTTTGTTAATTTTACCACTAAGCTTTTCCTGACAGCACCCATGAACTTTTTGAGCTTCTAAAGCTACCCCACACAAGTACTAACGTAAGGAACTAGCTTGAGTAATGCATGGTAAAATGCAGCAAAATTGAACTTGGACATAGTCTTTTTAAAGCATCATATCAAGAGCTTTATGACAAATATAATTAAAAGTGTTTCAATATCACAGAGTATAAAAATAAAATTTGCAACAATTATATTTAACATTTCTAACAAAAACTTTACATCATTAATTTGTATAAGAAAGAAAGTTTAAAAATGGTAATTACTACATTTCTTATTCTAATTTTCAGAATATGTGCTTATAAACTAAACATAATTTCTGGCAAAAACTTATAAAATTTTAAAAGATAGATAAAATATAACACTTAAAATGTGTTTATTGGAAAAAGCTACAAAGTTAGTTTGCTATTGTTACAATCTGGGCTAAATACAATTAGGGACTTTTCATAAAAACACATTTAAGGCAAATGATGCTTTAAAATATGTAGGCGCATTGGATATTTCTTAGCAAAACCTTTCTTGCAAACTTTACACACAAATTTCAAATGGCATCTAATGTGATCTCTGATCTTTTTAAGTGTTGAAAACATTTCTTTACATTTAGCATTTTCGCAAACAAATGGCGTTCGTTCTATCTCGGGATGAAATTTTTTAATATGAACCATGAATTTAGCACGTATTTTGAACGATTTCTTAGAACAAATACCACACTTATAAGCACGTCCATTATGATGTTTAATATTATGTTTAAGCCATAAAATATGAGTTGGAAATGTTTCGTTGCATGATTCACAAATAAGATGTTTAACTTTGTCTCTATTTGCAAGTTTGGACTCTATTAATAACCCTAACTTTTCTAATTTTTTATATTCTTTATTATCTTCTGTATCTGAATCTAAAGAGCTTTCTCCAGAATGATTGGAATCTAGGTTGTCTTCAGAATCTGAAGGAACAAATTCATCCTTACACTTTAAAATTTTTATCTTGTTTGAAGAGCTAGCTTTAGTACTTTCAGTAAATACTGCCTTTTCGTTTACATAAGTTGATTTTAGCATGTCAGAATAGTTAGAAATATCGGGCATTTGTAAAATTACTGTACAAGGTTTCAACTGCAACAAATGGTTCGACTCAGATTCCGATGTTTTAGTCAATAAGCCCTTTTCACGCAGAATTATTGCACATTCATTTGTTATTTTTAATAACAGATTATCATCAGAATCACGGAATAAAATAGTTTCCAACATTTCAGAGTCATTTTTCTCCGATTTTGTCACGTCATTATTTCTTTTATGCTTTTTATTAAAAGGTTTTGATTTTTCGTCTTTTCCCCTTTTCCTAAGCACATCATACATTTCTGTACTTTTAGATTTTGCCATTTGCACAAATGTCTCGGTTTCATACGATTCACTCTCATCAGAGCCTTTTAATTTTTCTCCAAAGCTCACTTCAATATCACTTACATTATCGGAATTTATTTCTTTTATGCGAGATTTTTTTGTTCTCTTATATTCACTTTTTTCTGTATCTTTAGATTTAAATATTTTCTTCTTACATTTATCTGAATTATCAATCATTGATATTTTTCTTTTCTTGAATTCATTACCTTTCTCATATTTAGACTGATAGCAATCATTGTCTTTCAAATCTTTGATTTTTATAACATATGTCTTTGACGTGTCTTTGGAATGATCTGCTTCCACAGAAGAAGACTGTGGCTCATTTTCTTTACAACCTTCAAAAAGGATCTTAGAAGCTTTTGCTTCCTGTTTTCCTTCATTTTCTTTGGTATTGGATATTTTCCTTTTCTTCGTCTTACCTGCACTATCTTTTTTAAATTGATAACAATCAATATCTTTTGTACTATTAATAGTAGATAACTTTGACTTGTGTTTGGAATGTTCTACATCACCAGAAGACAGTTTCTTCTTTTCTTTAAAACCTCGAGGATGGACAGTAGAAGGTTCTTTTTTCTTCTTTTTCTCATTTCTCTTATCAGCCTGATTACAATTAATGTCTTTTGAACTTTTACTGTAAGACGACTTTGACTCGTGTTTGAAATGTTCGGCTGCTTTAGAAGATAGTTTCCCCTTTTCTTTAGAATCTTGAGACTGGATCTTAGAAGCTTCTTCTTCCTGCTTTTCTTCAGTTTCTGTGGTGCTGGATATTTTCCTTTTCTTGGTCTTATCTGTATTATCCTTTTCAAATTGATTACAATCAATATCTTTTGCACTATTAAAAGTAGATGACTTTGACTTGTGTTTAGAATGTCCTTCCACAGGAAAAGACAGTTTCTTCCTTTCTTTAAAATCTCGAGGATGGACAGTAGAAGATTCTGTTTTCTCATTTCCCTTTTCAGCCTGATTACAATTAAGGCCTTTTGAACTTTTACTAACAGACGACTTTGACTCGTGTTTGAAATGTTCTACTTCACAATAAGACAGTTTCTCCTTTTCTTTAGAATCTTGAGACTGGATCTTAAAAGTTTCTGCTTCTTGTTTTTCTTCATTTTCTTTGGTATTGGATATTTTACTTTTCTTAGACTTATCTGCATTATCTTTTTCAGACTGGTAACATTCAATGTTTTTTGCACTTTTAATTTTAATAAGAGATGAATTTGACATGTGATTAGAATGTCCTTCCACAGGAAAAGACAGTTGCTTCTTTTTTTTAGAATTTTCAGGCTGCATCTCAAAAGTCTCTGTTCTCTGCTTTTCCTTGTTTTTGCTTTTAGACTGTTTACAATTAATGTCTTTTGCACTTTTGATTTTCATAACAGACAACTTTAACTTGCCATTGGAATTTTTTAATTTACCTGGAGAAGGCAAGTGCTGCTCATTTTCTTTTGAATTCAAAAGCTGGATACTAGAAATGTTTGCTACTTGCTTTTCGTTACCATGTGATGAAGATTTGTTTTCAGTTTGGTAGGTTTTAATGACATCATCTGATTGTAATTTTAATACAGTATTCAGAGCTGAAGTACAAGTCTTTTCAATTACATTGAATTTAAATCTTTCTATAACAACTTTACAGGGTCGTAATTTGAAATCATTTTCTGATTTTTTCGTCTTCTCTGGCGATTCATTTTTGCTTTTTTTTAAATCTTTGCACTTTATCTTTTTAGAAAATGGTTTACAATTTATTTCCGATTTAACTAGCTTTTTATCGACACACTCGTTTTCACTGGAAAACATATCATTATTGCCTTCAATCTCCATTTTTGAGCCTTTTATTTTATCAAAAATGCTTTGTTTTACTTTTTTGTTCTTTGTTTTTTCAACCTGTTTCTCCGAATGCAACCTTTGTATTGATTTCTTGTATACAACTGATCTAGTATCATTTAATTCATCTTTTGATTTGGAATGCAAATGTGAAGGTGTTATCAGATGCCAGTCAGATAGAACACATCTCTCTAAAACTACTTTACATGGCTTAGTACCTAAGTAACCATCTTGATTTTCATTCTTTTGAAATGTTTCTTTAATATCTTGAACATTAGCATCAATAATTTTCAAAGAATCTGCCAGTTTATCTTTAGATTGTTTATTTATATCAATATTCGAATTGCTTTCATCTATCCATTCAGACTCGGTTAACTCTTGTCGTCTTGAATTGCCAAACTGACACTCTTCCTTGGGCTTGCTAGTACTTTCTCTCAAACTTTTTATTTTTTTAGCATTATATTTTGTTTGAATGTGTTTGTTGGTGGTATTCTCAGAAAGATTTTTTTTCGATGCAGGCTTAGCCATAAATTGTCTGGAAAAATTAATTTGACATTCTTCAGACAGCCCACTTGTACCTTCATGAAAACTTTCCAACATTTGTCTAGAGCCAGTTTCTACTTTTTTACCTTCATCTGAAAGTTTTCCTTGTTCATCTTCAGCTGGTACTATTTCACAATCTTCAAAATTTTTATCTCCCATAAAATTTAACTCTTTTAACTGCACTTTAGACTTATCCGGACACCCATCAGAATGTGCTCTATTTTTTGACTTCTTTACAATTTCTAATTTTTTCTCAGATTTTGATTTTACTGATAGTGAAAGTCCATCTTTAGGTGGTTCCATTCCATCACCCCCAGAATTTTCTCTTTCCCGATCTTTAAAATCTGTCAACTGCTCTTTAGACTTGTACAGACATTTGTCTGTTTGTTTGCTAAAATCTTTTTTCGTTTCTAATTTCTTCACAGAATTTGATTTTACTCCTATGAAATGATCTTTAGACTTTTCTTGACAGTCATCAGTTTGTTTACTAGCACTATCTTTAGTACTTTTAAGTTTGTTCTCAGTTTTTGAATTCAATGTTTGTGATAGCTTATCTATAGACCTTTCAAGTGTGTCATCCATTGAATTTTTTTCTTCAATATGCTCCTTACACTGATCATCTTCAGACAGTTCTGTTTTGCTATCTCCACAAGTTTTTTTCTCAATATGTTTAGACTTTGATACCTCTAATCTAAACTTATCTTGAGAGTCTATAATTGATTCAATAGCACTTTTTTTCGTATCATCAGAAGCCATCTCAATTTGAATATTTTTGGGACTATTATATTTAAAAATTTCGGCACTTTTTACCATCACTTCATTATTATTTACAATTTCTTTCACAATTTTTATTGAATATGGAAGTTCATCTTCAAATGGCTCTATTTCATCATTTCCAGAATCTTTCTCTTCCTTATCTTTAAACTCTGTCAACTGCTCTCTAGACTTGTCCTGACATTGGCCTCCTTGTTCACTAAAATCACATTTTTTTATTTCTAGTTTCCTTTCAGAACTTGATTTTACTGCTAGTGGAATTTCATCTTCAAACGGCCCCATTTTGCCATCATCAGAATATTTTCTTTCCATATCTTTTAACTCTATCAACTGATCTTCAGACATTTCTTGATACTCATCAGTTTGTTTGCAGGTACTATCCTTGGTTTTATTAAGTTTCCCAGATTTTGAATATACTGTTTGTAACTGCTTATCTTTAGACTGTTCAAGATTAACATCCTTTGAATTTTTTTCTATATACTCCTTACACTGATCATCTTCATACAGTTCTCTTTTGTCATCTCCACAAGTTTTTTCTTCAATATCTTTAGACTTTGTTAATCCTAATATAAACTTGTCTCGACAACCTGAAATTAATACAATATCACTTCTTTTTGTGTCATCAGACGCCATCGCCATTTGAACATTTTTGGAACTATTACATTTAAAAATTTCAACACATTTTGCCATCACTTCATTATTCTTTACAATTTCTTTCACAATTTTTATTGAATGTGGAAGTTCATCTTCAGATGGCTCGATTTCATCGTTTCCGGAATCTTTCTCTTCCTTATCTTTAAACTCTGTCAACTTGCCCTGACATTCGTCTCCTTGTTTGCTAAAATTATCTTTTTTCACTTCTAGTTTCTTCTCAGAATTTGATTTTACTCCCAGTGGAATTTCATCTTCAACTGGCTCCATTTTGCTGTCATCAGAATATTTTCTTTCTATACCTTTTAACTCTATCAACTGATCTTCAGACTTTTCTTGATACTCATCAGTTTGTTTGTTGGCACTATCCTTGGTTTTATTAAGTTTCTCAGATTTTGACTTTACTGCTTGTAATTGCTTATCTTTAAACTGTTCAAAATTAACATCCTTTGAATTTTTTTCAATATACTCCTTACACTGATCATCTTCAGACAGTTCTCTTTCGCCATCTCTACAAATTTTTTCTTCAATATCTTTAGACTTTGTTAACTCCAGTCTAAACTTGTCCTGACGATCTGAAATTGATTCAATATCACTTCTTGTTGTGTCATCAGACACCATCCCTATTTGAAATTTTTTGGGACTATTACATTTAAAAATTTCGACCCTTTTTGCCATCACTTCATTATTATTTACAATTTCTTTCACAATTTTTATTGAATGTGAAAGTTCATCTCCAGATGACTCTATTTTATCATTTCCAGAATGTTTCTCTTCCTCATCTTTAAACTCTGCCAACTGTTCTTTAGGCTTGTTTTGATATTTGTGTCCTTGTTCACTAAAATCACCATTTTTCATTTCTAGTTTCCTTTTGGAATTTGATTTTACTGCTAGTGGAATTTCAATTTCAAATGGCACAATTTTGCCTTCATCAGAATATTTTCTTTCTATATCTTTTAACTCTATCAAATGATCTTCATACATTTCTTGACACTCATCAGTTTTCTTGCAGGCACTATCTTTGATTTTATTAAGTTTCTCAGATTTTGAATATACTGTTTGTAATTGCTTATCTTTAGACTGTTCAAGATTAACATCCTTTGAATTTTTTTCTTTAGTATACTCTTCACACTGATCATCTTCAGACAGTTCTCTTTTGTCATCTCTACAAGTATTTTCTTCAATATCTTTAGACTTTGTTAACTCTAGTCTAAACTTGTCTCGACAATCTGAAATTGATACAATATCACTTCTTTTTGTGTCATCAGACGCCATCGCCATTTGAACATTTTTGGAACTATTACATTTAAAAATTTCGACACATTTTGCCATCACTTCATTATTCTTTACAATTTCTTTCACAATTTTTATTGAATGTGGAAGTTCATCTTCAGATGGCTCGATTTCATCGTTTCCAGAATCTTTCTCTTCCTTATCTGTAAACTCTGTCAACTTGCCCTGACATTCGTCTCCTTGTTTGCTAAAATTATCTTTTTTCACTTCTAGTTTCTTCTCAGAATTTGATTTTACTCCCAGTGGAATTTCATCTTCAACTGGCTCCATTTTGCTGTCATCAGAATATTTTCTTTCTATACCTTTTAACTCTATCAACTGATCTTCAGACTTTTCTTGATACTCATCAGTTTGTTTGTTGGCACTATCCTTGGTTTTATTAAGTTTCTCAGATTTTGACTTTACTGCTTGTAATTGCTTATCTTTAAACTGTTCAAAATTAACATCCTTTGAATTTTTTTCAATATACTCCTTACACTGATCATCTTCAGACAGTTCTCTTTTGCCATCTCTACAAATTTTTTCTTCAATATCTTTAGACTTTGTTAACTCTAGTCTAAACTTGTCTTGACAATCTGAAATTGATTCAGTAGCACTTATTTTTGTGTCATCAGGTCCCTTCTCCATTCGAACATTTTTGGGACTTTGATATTTAAAAATTTCAGTATTGTTTGGTATCACTTCATTATTGTTACCAATTTCTTCCAAAATTATATATTTTGAAAATAATTCTTCATTTGTATTGAATTCCATGCCCAAATACAGAGGGGGAGTGCTACATTCCTCTTTTTGCACTGTACATTTTACTTGGTTTGCTGCGTTGGCAAGATTCTCATTTATTTCAAAGGATTTGTTTTTAATAGTACTGTTAAACTTTAGTGGCAAGCCATCGGTTACTTCAAGAGACAATGAGGAAACCGAAGCTATATCGTTGACTTTTTTGGGATTATCACAAATAGTAAAAGAAGCAACAGTATCATCAGCAACTGTCAACAAATTTTCATTTAAAAAATCCGGCAATATGTCTTTTGGAATTAAGTCATAAATTACAGGACATTCATTGGAACTTTCCATTTTTAAAAACCTGTCTTTGATAAATTATAACTTATTTCGAATATTTCTGCTTTAAAATAGATTATAGAACTTGTTTTTCATCATTAAATGACAATGAATACAGACTTTCAGTCAGATTTTCATTAACGCATTTATAAAAACAAACACATAGAAGTGCCAGTAGCAGGCGATTGGAGTTAGTTACTTATGATTGGCTAATAGAATGTGATTCGTCAGAAATATGCTAGAATTATTTGGGGCTTTATATAAAGTTATATTTACATGAGAGAAATTGAAAGATAACATGCTAGCAACATTTCTTAAAGAAAAAAATAATTTTCTTCGTTAATTTTACAAACCGAGGGTTTAAATAATTATTTAAAAAAATAATAATAATTTAGAGTTCAGCCCTGTTTTTCTTCGACCCAGTACGACTGGACCAATTTGTTTGTTGTCAAACAAAGTTTCAAATCATCCCCAAACCTATTTTTCAGTCACCTACTTCCCTGCATCCAATGATCGAAAAATCAAGTAAGTGTTAAAGACGATGGATAGACGATTAATTGGGAGGTGTTATTACACTATTAGTATACATGTACTAAAAATGGTTACTCTTTACTACGCAGGATTGCAAAATGGTTGTCGAATGTTGTTTCCTCGCTCCACTTCATGTTCTTAAATTTAAAAAAAAAAAACTGTAATTTTGTTTATAATTTTTCTAAAACGTCATTTTATCCGGTTACTAGATCCATGGTACATCAATTTTTTTTCTTCATATTATGTTATTTAAAATGTTAAGAACCGTTGGAATCGATTCTGGTTAGAATGCGTTATACGCCACGCTCCCTCCCTTTTTTTTTTTTTTTTTTTGGTGATTTTGCGCCAAGTGTGATAACCTGGCGACTATATGGTTCCATTACAACTTGGCATCCATTTTGGCAAATCTATAGTTCAATTCAGTAGTAGTGTCAATGCAACTTCGCGGCATTTTGCAAAGTCGCCAAAGTGGCGGGCGTGTAATGCATTTTAACCTCAATTCGAACTGGTGAATATTTTGGGGTAAATTCCTAGTTCACGTTTATGGGTTGGCGCACTTTTGAAAAGCTGGCGACAAAGCCAGAATGTCGCCAATTCGGAATTCCAATATGAAAAATTGAGAAACGAACCTAGCTCCATGATTTGTGGTATAGAAAGGTTGAAGCTAAAGCACGTCAATAAAAAAAATGGGGTTGCCAAATTTTGAACTGTGTCGCCTACAAAACAGCGCCAAATCGGCTTGGCGATATTTTAACGTCAACTAGGAATAGACCTATTTTGGTTTAGAGTTGCACTTAAAATCGTTGCAAGTTTCCTCTATTATTTGAAACGTGCTTGAACCAAATTCAAACTGAATACTACGTAATGAAATTACTTATTTTCATTTATCTTTTTTAATTGTAATATTTTTAAATTAGCAAAATCTACTCTTAGCATTGCTGTATTTTTATAACCACTTAGTAACTTAAGACACAAGTCGGTTTAATAAAAATGAGAATCCAAAATTTCAGGACACCACTTTTTCCATTATCTAACCTACTGTGAATACATGGACGTGTAACTTCATCATTACAAAATTAATTACTCCAATTTTGTACAACACTTTAAAATATATAATTTTTTATGAAATTGCACTAAATTGATGACAGCACATTTTAATAATTCAAAATGATTTTCTAATATTTCTGAAAATTTGTATTTTATATACAATAAATTTGAAAAAAGTAATAAAAAAATTCCATTATAAAAATCAATTAAAATTTTTTTTTCTTGAAATTATTTATAATTATATTGGAAAAGAATATCTTTACAGATTTTTGGGGCGGAGTCAAATACACCTCGTAATTTAGAACTACAAACCAATTCTAAAATGTTAAAGAACAGAATTTTATTAATAACTTTTTACTTCTATTCCTTCCTCATTTTATTTTTTTTATTGAAAAGTAGTTTGCTACATTCAAATGAATTTTAAAAATATTTTAATTTCCATTAAAAATTAATTTTTTAGTAGTTGACTTCAATAATTAACTGTCTGTTTAGTTTTGAATTCCTTTTTTGGGTACTCTTCTGTTAGGCAGGTACTAGTTGCAGGGTTCATACACCTCAGGGAAATTAAATCAGCCATAAAATCTCAGATAATTTTCAGGGGGAAAAAAAAATCTCCTGTAAAACCTGGAAAAAGTCATTGTTACTCTGGAAAAAAATCCTTCTCTTCGGTGCTCTTTGCATAACTCTAACTCGAGGAATTGATGTTACAGAATTATTTGATAACACAGACTTGCAGGAAGTTATTCTTAAAGAAAAAAGACTTTTTTAAAGTTATCTAAATAATTTTTGTAATCAAGGTTTGACTATATTTGTGTAGCTAAAAATAATTTACTCCGTGATGGAGAACATAACTCTTGAAAACTTAAGGAAATCTCAGTGAATTTTTTTTCTTAAATAGAGTATGAACCCTGTGGTTGGCACCAAGCCTAAATGTTTAAATGATGCATAGATGTATCGCCAAACTTAAATGCTTAGGTTTCTATCTCAAACATATAATGGTTTGTTATAAAAATTATAAATGAATTGAAGGATGTTAGTTTGGAGGAGTTACTGCTGCAATTTTGCTTTTTTTATTTGGTTTATAGAATCAGTTAAATGAAGATATTTAAAAATTACATAAGCTAGTATAGTCCGGAAACAAATGTAATCCCGTGGGCCACTTCATGATGCAAACATGTGGGTTGTGTCATTCGCTTCGTATGATGCGTAGAAAATGAAATCCGATGGTGAGTATCTGGCATCCCAGTATGAGCGGCGCTGCAGTCGTGAATCCAAAATGGCCGCCCCCTTACCACCTAACATAGTTTTTTCCAAATAATGGCTTTCCAGCTCATTTTATGAACTTGTTGACTGTTAGAAAACTTGTAGGGAATAAAATTTCCTTTCCAATGGTATGTAACACATGCATGTTAGGTTAAATTGCCAAATTCAAAATGGCCACCGCATCGCGATCTTCAGTACGTTTATCAGAGTTTATCCTAGAAATGAAAAAGGGCAGGGTGCTATTTTCCAAAAAAGGGACAATTTCTGTTTACAAGGGCACTTTTATGACAAATTGCAGAAATTTGCATACGAGTTTTCTGCCACAATTTCAATATTGTTATACTTTTCTACCACGATAAATAATTTTCATTATTCTGAAGAAAAAAAATAATAATGCAAAAATCTGTTAATCAAAAACTCGCTCAGAATATCAAAATACTGATAAAATGCTTCAGTCCTAATTCTGCTGGAATGAAACTGAGAAAATTATTAAAATTAAAGAGCAGTATACAATGTAAAATTTTCATCAAATAATAATTTTTATAAAAATATCAATTTATAATACAGTAAAATCAAGATAAGAATGTTTTAGTATAATGAAAATGTGTAAAAATAGAACTTTTCACTCTTTCAAAACAGAGAATAGATTTTCTCCAAATTTAACATTATTCATTGTGGGATATCACAAGGAGTATTCTGACTAAAGAACTTGGACTATGGCCTGAAATTTGCGCATTTTTTTATTTTCTAAATCGGATCAAATTTAGCATCAAAACGGCGAATTTTTTTGCTGTGCATGCATTTATTATATAAGCTGTAATCGAAGTTTTATTTTTTTAAAAATTGGAAATAATCTGGAATTTTGATTGCATTTCTGTTATGTTTAATTTTAAATATGAAACGGATGTTTAGAAATTAATTGGTAACAGATAAATTACCAAAAACACCCCCTAAATTTAACAGGAGGACATCATGATTACACGTGCCCAAACGGAAATATTCTTTTTAAATTCTTAGTGTAAACATTGGATGGTTATACACCTTTAAGTTAATCAAGCCTTTCAAATTCCTTTCTTCTCTATTTTGAAGGAGGCATGGTAAATATCCAGCGAAATATGCTTAATCAAAACACATACGAAATGGCCATCTGGATTTACTAATGAGCATTTGGGAAATTGTAAGAATGCCCCCTACAATTCACTTACTAACGACGCACGTTATGTGGGCATCTATTCAATGATTTTAGTCCCTGATATATATGTCGCGCGTTTGAACATGAATGCGCATGCACGCCAGGCGATTTTAGTAGGGATGATCCACATATTGCGTATTGTTGGGGGGGGGGGGGAACGGAAAAAAAATCAAATTCTTTCAGGATGAATTTTTTTCTGAAAAAGGGCAGGGAGGGCGCTATTTTAATAGAAAAAGGGCAGGCAGGGCACGCCGCCCCTCGAAAAATGCTTAGGATGAACTCTGCGTTTATCAGGTTGGTTGGTTTATGCACTCAGCGACCTATACTTATGCACAATAACGGATAATCAGGAAAATATCTTCAGCTTAACGTAGATTCCGAACCACAAAGAACATCCATGCCTAACCCGGGATTCGAACTCGGCACTCTTAGCATGCAAAGTTAGAGCGCTAACCACACATCATCAAGTAGACAGTACGTTTTTCAGAAGAATAGCTTCTCAGTGCACTTTATACACTTGTTGGCTGTTGGGTAACTATAGAAAATAAAATAACTTTTATAATGATATATCTACTTTAGTCAAAATTCAAGATAGCCGCTGTATCACTATTGCCGGAACGTCTTTTTAGATTAATAGCTTTCCGGTGCACTATATGAACATGTTGGTTATTAGAAAACTTTTTGGAATTAAAAAAAGCTTTCTGACCGTTATAGAACCTTTACATTGTCAGTTCAAGAATTAAAATTCAAAAGGACACCAATATTGGGCATCTCTTTGGGACTCTAATAATAGTTTCCACATTAACTTGTAATGTAAATGAGCTCCACAGATAGTTAATACAGATTGGACAGTAAAATAAAGCCTTGACACTTTTCACAAGAAAATAAACTACAACAGACTGATAATAAACTACGCCTGTTCAAAATTGATACGACAAAGCTTTTTAATATTTGGAATGTGAATGTTACAGAAAAGTGTAACAGTGTAATAGTTTTTGTTATGTGTAACAAATAGTGTAAACGATATTAAGATTTTTCACTCTCATTAAGTTAAATCAACATCTTCATCCTCTATTTCCTCATTTTCATTCATCATCAGGTCAAAAATTGCAATGTTGTCACATTAGTCATCATCTCCACCACATGAGCAGATCTCTGTGCAAGACAGATTGTTGAGAATGCATCAGCAGGGAAGGGCACACCGACGCTTCAGGCAGGAACACTTAGTCAACTCTAAAAGTCCCTGCAAAGCACAAGGTTCTGTACACGTAATAGGCTCAAATTCCCCATCCACAAGCGACCAGCCAAAATCAATAGGTTGAGTTATTCCAGGATGCTGTCAGAGTATCTTGTGACCAAATCATTGCTTGGTAGTGTGCACACAAAAGACTTGGATAGAGAGATGCTTTTGCAGGTGCAAGATGTTCCCCAGTCCTTTGTTCTTTAGTGAAGAGCCACCATTTTACCTCCCCAATGTCTGTCATTTTGGTTCACGGTACATACACCTGACAAACGAATGCCTCCAAAGTTTATAACATTTCTGTGGAAATGGTTTCAGGATGGCCAATAAGGCCCAGTGCAGCTATAACGTCATCACTAGCTGCATAAAAATCATTCAACCATATAATCTTTTCTTTTCTAGCAAATGATCCTGTGATATCAGCACCAGAAAGGGAGTGGAGTCCTGGTAGTGCTGAAGCCTTATTGGGCCCTAGTATGTCATAGATTGGCTAAAGATGAATTAACCGTTTGCTTCTGCTAGTGCTGTTTGCTATAATGATGGATTCTCTTGGAAGCATTGGATATCTCCGAAGAGCAAGTACTAATACATCTCTGCCTGGGGTATATGTCAATCTTGCTAATACCTCTGGAAGCAACATGTATACTGTGCAAAATTATTTTAGTATCTGCTTCCTCCTGCGTGGTTTCAAGACACGACACATCCAAATGGCTTGCATTTGCATGATTTCTCCAATTGCAAACAAATTGTTTATTATTCTTGACTGCATAGTCTATAATCTTTGATACCATGTATTCTGTCAGTTTCATCCTTAGTTATTTCATGCAAAAGTAACTGGATCATGGTTAATTTAAGGATGTTTGTTGATGGGTGCACTTTCTATTAGATAGGGAACAATTTACCCTGACGTTTCACCCTTGTGAATGTCTTCTGCGAATTCTGTTTGTAGGTGTCAAATATTACGTGAACCTCTTTGTACATTCCAAACTTCTTTGACATTTGTTTGACAAAGTGATCTGCAAATGCTTCACAAGTCTTGTCACAGAGTGTCTACCGGTCACGAAAGTCACGAAAAAGTCGCGAAATCCAAAAACGGTCAAGAAAGTCACGAAAAAGTCAAGAAATCAGAGCGGAGGTCACGAAATTTTCACGCCGATTGCAAAACTGAAAAATTCGGTAATTCCCTCAGAAAAATCGACAAAAAATTCGCCAACGAACAATTGCTGAAAAAGGCAATTTTTTTCCCAAAATGACGCGAAATTTTTATGAACGTATAGCGTTTATTGCAACCATTCCTTTCTTTAAAACCTGCCTTTATCGGCCCGTCATGTAAGCGGCAGAATTTTTTTTTTTAATTTATAAATACTCGGGATTCCGTAGTTGATTTTTGTTAAATGTGGTCTAAATTTGAATGTTAAATATAGTTTGTGAAGTTTAAATATTCGTAGAACTATAATGTGTTGAGTACTTCTGCGGTATGCAAGTGTGAACTTGCTATACAGGATCGACAGGCAAAGTGTGAATGGAGGAGTTTCGTAACTTTTTCTAGTTGTATTTTCGACACGAAAAGTTACGAGAACGAAAGTTCAGATAAAAATCTGCGAATCGGCAAGAACATTTTATTAATTTATTTCTTAAATATCAATCAGCAAGAATCACGAAAAAAAATATATGATAGGTGAAAAAATGTCCCTAAAACTTTTGCCGATCGCTAGGCCTAACAGCACTTATTAGTGTTTTTTTTGTTTTTTTTTATAACACTACATCGTAATTTTTAATTGAGTTGCCGTTATTATCGCAATAAATTCCTGTACTAAAATTACTTATGTAATAAATTGTGCGTTTTTTATTTTTTAAAGTCATTTATTACACGAGGAATAAGTACCTACGATGCAATGTCCCTTCGATTATTTTACGGACTTCCCGCACTTTTGAATCTAGAAGCAAATTCCAAAATTCATCTCGGAATATTTTATTCTATTAAAGATTATTTTATTTTATTTACTTTTTGCTTTAAAGTATTAACTTAAGTTCAGAAATAATTATTGGAAAGCAACGACACAGCGGAGTCGAACGGACTTCCGGTTTTCTTCAAATCGCGGCACGATTACCGTGCTTTCGCCGAAAGTCAGTTGTTATCCCTTTTGTTTAAGACTTTTTTTTTTTATTCATTCCCTAGCATATAAGTTGACCCCCTACTTTTTAGTGAACATTTTGGCACACATTCTCGACTTTCATGCGAGTATATATACGGTATATTGTCAGGAAATATAAACGGACAATCTTGTTGGCCCTCAAACCTATTGTTGGTTGTTGATGTACTTTTCGAGAAAATTAGATGGAATCCGATATAGATCTAGCCAAGTGGTTAATGCCTGTGTTACTGGCCAAATATAAAGGATATTGTATATTTTGCAAATCAAAATTTGATGTCAGTCGTAGTGAAATGGGGTTGGTGAAATCTCATCAAAAATACATCAAGACTTAGCCTATGTAATTTTAACAGGCAAGCAAAGAATGCTTAATTTTCAGTCTTTGTCATCACATGTAATTCCATCCAATAATGCAACTAATAGCATCCTATTACCAACCCAAGAAAATGTTATTGTTGCTGAAGCAAGCAAACAATGTGAAGCAACTGTAAACACTTTGACTTGGTCAGATTTTTCATCTACTATGAGTTCTTTTTACTATCATTAATGAACAAGTTATATGGGCAACAAACCGAGTAATGTGTCACACTTCTGACAGAAGCACATGTAAAGGAAGTGAATTGTTTACTGCTATGTTTCTATAGGAGGAGGAAGTTCAGTCATTAGATATTGAGATTGCTAAAATGAAAAAGGGGAAAAAAAATATATATGCTGAAATTGGTGTTGTTTAGTGTTATCATTCACAATACTAAATTTTATGATATAATGTTTTATTGTTCTTGCTATTTTCTTTCACGTGGATTTCTCTAATTTTCTAGTGTGATTAAAACAGAATTTTATGCATTTCAGTGAGTTTTTGTCAGCAAATTAATGCAGCAACCATTGTTATAGTGGTAATATATTTCATACATTTCTATCCGAAAGAAGAAGAAAAACGTTTATTTTTTTTTGGGGGGGGGGGGGGGGGACGACAATTTTTTTTATATATAATTGCACGAAAAATCTACTGTGAGAACATTCAAAGTTGTGGCTTCAATATAGGTCAAATTTGTTGTATTGTATCTGACTGTTGTCTTTTTAAAAGTACAGTATAGTCCTGATTATCCGAGTTAATGTGGACCAAAACCAACTCGGTTAAAGCGAAAATTAAAAATAAAGTAAATCGGATCGGTTTAAATGTATGTTTTGACAAGTACAAATGTTATTCTATAGGTAAACCACATGCAATTAATAATATATAGTAATGCTTAAAGAGTTCTCTTACTTAAGCCTTAAGACCTTGAGCGACGCGATAGGAGGAGCAGTGTCATACAATGAAAAGGAATGTAAACATTTTGTTTTCTTGAGTGTTTGAGAGATCAAGTACCAATTTTTTTCGGTACTAGTTTTGACAAAGGAAAATATCAGGGATAAAAAAAAATTAAGGAAATATTATCTGGCTCGGTTAAAGCGAAACTCGGATAATCGGGGTTTTACTGTATTAAGTTTTTATGGTTTGCCTTTGTAATTTTTTTTGACAAATTGATTATTTAAACGGTTCCAAATTTTTTTGAAAAAGTCAAGAAATTTTCTTCTGAGGTCAAGAAAAGTCAAGAAATTGTATTTGACAAAGTTAGTAGACACCCTGTGTCAGTCTTAGGTTTATCAATGGAATATAGCTCTGCCATTCCATCAACTACTGCAACAGTTTGAGAAGCTTCATTTACTGAAAATGAATTGTGTAAGAATTCTTTTTTCTCATTAGATGAAGGGTATAGATTTTGAGGAAGCTCCTCCAGGATACTCATAAGCTTGGTTTTTTATGATCAGTAATGCATACATCCATATAAGGGAAACAAAGCAAGTGGCAATAATGAGAATTCATAACGACAAAAAGTTGCCTTCAAATTTATAGCACACCGACTTCTTGCTGCAATCACCAGTCAATAAAATGTACATAAATTGATAGAAAATATTGAAAAAATCACTTTTTCCTTCAATGTTACATTAACATTTAACTGCAGATTTAAGTTTCACCTTTTGCACTGGTGCCCAAAACTGTGCTGAAGGCTTTGATGGTACTAATTCTTCATTTGGTTCTGTTGGTAACTTGATCATTTTAATGAGTTCCTCAATGAATTTGGAAAGACTCTCACCAGTGTCAGCAACTGTAGACATGTCCTTTTGAACATCATCGGGAAGAACTTGCTTAGTCACCAGGTGTATAAGATGTTCTGAGTTGCATTTAAAAGGGTTAGTTGTCGATTTAAAACCCTCTATCAACTTTTCATCGTTTAGATCCTGACTTTTGTGAACCGAAAGCAATGTTCATGGTGACACTTTGCATTGAGGGTGGCATTTTTAATCATTGCTCTGATTGCTGCAGCAATTATACTGACTTCCCTCTGCCAGAGGAATCTTTTCAGAGCATACTCTTTTAGAGTGATGCCTGTAAGTCCACCTTGGACCTTCTGTTCTGGTGCTTCAGAGCTTCATCGGCTCCTAAAGCGCAAAACGGTACTTTGGTTTTATGATTACCCACTTTCCTTGCCATATCGTTGTATGCATGTTATTAAATCTTTACATATCCATGAAGTACAGTGGAATCATTCTTACATAGTTTAGTCGATCAATGGCAAAGAAATACTTAATGAAATCATGAGTGGCTGCCAAGTGCAAATCCCAGTCTGCATTTCTAACTGACCTGATGGCTGTGTAGTTAGCTCTTGGTATTCGCATGCTAAGGGTGCCGGGTTCGAATCTCGAGTTAGGCATGGATGTTCGTTGTGGTTCAGAATCTACGTTAAGTTGCAGGTCCCAGCCTGATTAACCATTATTGTGCACAAGTATATGTCATTGAACGCAGAAACCAACTAATCAACCTGAAAAACTTACTTAAGATCGCGATGCGGCAGCCATTTTGAATTTTGTAATATAACCTAACATACATGTGTTGTATATCATTAGAAAGGAAATTTCAATTCCTACAAGTTTTTAAATAGTCAATTATTGATAAAATGAGCTAGGAAGCCATTATTCGGCAAAAATGTACGTTAGGTGGTAAGGAGGCGGTCATTTTAGATTTGCGACTGCAGTGCCGCTCATACCGGGATGCCAGATACCCACCATCGGATTTCATTTTCTACGCATTCATACAAAGCGAATTGCACCACCCACATGTTTGCATCATGAAGTGGCCCACGGGACCACTTTTTCCAACATTAGTGCCCAGACTAGTAGGCTACCCATCACCTTGTATATTATTTTTGGACTATCATCATTTCTCACTTTATATCAGGGCTCCAGAAAATATTTTCTTCCTGCATACACAAATGCCATTGCCAAAAATTTCTTGCAAATCTGTGCGCTTTAAATTATACCCCTGAAGAAAATTAAATTTTACACACTATTGCGGATTAAAAATTGTTTAATTCAAAACCTTTTTGGCATTGATTTTGGAAGCATCAGACTTTGCAGGATAAACATTGGTTTCCAATGGCACATTTTCAATTCAATATTAGGCTAATTAGTATTGGGTTGGCTTGAAGGTGGAGCTTGTGAAATACCATGCCAGCATGCTTCCTCCCATAACTATTTTCATTTTTGTGCTTTCGATTTAAATGTGGGGAATAGTTTTCCTCCAACATTTCTTCATTGCAAATACCGCATTTTATTTTCCTTGTCTTGTTTGGATAGCTCCTTTTCATTTCAAAGAAAAATTTGGTTTCTTGTAAATTAAAAAGAAAATTGAAGAATTCTTTCAAATTAAAAAAAAAATGAAGGAAATAAACTCTCAAGTGCCAAAAACTCAAGATGCAAATGGATTGAAAAAGTTACAGTCAAAGAAAAACTTGTAATCACATGTTTCAATAGGTTCAGATTCCAAAATCGGGAAATGAAACACTCCTCCCTTCCCCACCCAATCTTAACTGGAATTTTCCCTTCCTGTATAGAAGTAATTGGTGGGGAGCTATATGTGGAATAGCATCCTCCCCCCTTTCCAGAGTTACAGGAGTCAACACCTCTCCCTTCCCCACCTTACCTAACTGGAATTTCTCTTTCTTCCTAGAAGTAACTAGTGGGGAACTATATCGAGCAACCCTGTAGAACTGTGTCGCTCTTGCCGGAATGCGGATCGCTCAATCTGTTTGGCACATTAAAAAAAAAAAAAAAACGCCATTCGATTTTAATTTCCTGCATGCATGGTACATGTGTACGTCCATTTTATCAAACTCTGCTTTATATAAAAAGATGAATAAGCAATTTACTAATTTAAAGTTTAAGACCTCTGCTTCTGATGAATAATTCATTTACAGTTGGAAATTTTGTTGATTGTTTGAGAATCAAAATTTAAAATTTTTATTTTATTCTACTTTAAGAGGGGACTCAATGTGAAGGAATACTTCGGCTTGGCTTGGCAATGATTTTCTCTTCTGCTGTTGTACTTTATACTACAATAAACAAATGCATTACTGTTTTAAAAATGTAATTCTTTACTTTAAACAATTTCCTTTATTACTTGATGATAACTCGAACGTAAAACATTAATTTGATGAAGCATGTTATCTCTCATCATTAAACCCTGCTAGAAAAATAATTTGCATGATTACTCTATGTTCTCACTCATAAATACATTGCTAAGTGTTAAAATAAGATCCATTGGATATTCTATGATGGATGTACATGATGCAATTCATCGCGATAAATCAGCGGTTCAGTGATATGGTTTATTATCTAACTGCGCTGAGTTCTGCCTTTCAAGTCAGTTCATTATATCTTTTGGTAATAGAATACAATATCTTAACTTGACTTAAATCGCTTTACGCACAAGTGGTGCATGAGGCAACGAGCATAGCCTTCATCCCTTCCGGCCTAGTGCTGCTGTACCCAGCTCAGCCACCCAAAATAATTCCGTTCTTTTGTTATCATTTGACGCCAGGTGTATTTTGGGCTTCCTCTTTTTCTTCTTCCATCAGCAGCGCAAGTAAGGGCAACACCTTTTGGGTTTGATAAAGGCATCTGTCATACCCACGAAGGCAAAACATGTCATACCCACTGCCATCTTCGTTTTTGTATTATTGTTGTTATGGGTTTACAATCAAATTTTTTGTATATTTCAACATTTGATATTTTATTTGGCCTGTATATATAAAAAAAAATTCTAATGCATTATGCAGAATACAATTTTAACTCTGATGAACTTAAAAAAAAACAAAAAAACAATTCCTCTTAACAATCTTAAATGTTCAAGCTGTGCACGGGTCCACTGATTGAAGTATAATACTATTGATTAAACATCCTTTAAAGCAAGTTAGGGCATGGTTAGTTTCTTGGTAGTATTTATGCGATCAGATGTGTATAAAATCTAAGAAAGAAAAGTTAAACATTCTATAATTTTTGTATTTTTTAAGAGCATTTTTATTGGAAAACTTCCATACTCACTAAGGATCACAAGAAATCAGTCAGGTGGCCTAATGTACACAGCAGATTAACATTCAATGATCTATACTTAGCCACAAAAATCAATTCATTTTGCACAGTCGTCTTGGATAAAGGTAAATATAACATTGGGGTCCCGTTCAATTGTTCACTACATATGGCTTTAGCAAAAAAGCTCCATAAATGCTTATTACAAGTCCACTTCATAAATGTACAATCAAACCCTGTTAACATGAAATTAATGGAACCTCCAAAATTTTTTGTGTTGATCAAATTTTGTGGTAACCGTCGAAAAACTTTTTTATATAACAATGCAGATTTAAAACTATTATCTAGATGAGTACTTAATACGATTGTTTTTTGGAACAATTAGATTGCAAGGCTTATATTTAGTACAATAGTTAAACAAGATATTTATTAGAAACAAAAAAAAAGTAAATATAATACCAGTAATTTATTATTTGTTTACTTATTAAGAAGTTTGTTATTGATTTTTGTTTGAAGTTTTTAATAAAACTCTTTTTTAAGAATGTGTCTACCTCTTCAAAATTATTTAAAGCATGACGCATTGTCCTGCTGCATTAGGAAACATTGCAAGGTTTCCTAATGAAAAAAGTGGTTTAAAGAGCAAATTTTTGTTGTTGTCTTAAGCGAGATTTCACTATGCGAGATTTTGTGTTAAACGAAATATTACGTTAATTTAAGCTTCATTGTACCGCGAACTGCTTTTACTTCGCATTAAACGGGATTTCACGTCAACAGGGTTTGATTGTATTATATTTTATATTAGTATTATAATGTCTTTAGTTTTTAAATAATTACTCTCTTAAAACATTAAACATTGGAAGTAAAATATCTTAAATGTACATTAAAGATGCTATTAACAAATATAAGTTGAAATTTATTTGTATTCTTTATTTCAGATTCTGGTTATATTTTTCTTTGCACTTTTGGAGATTCTGCAATGAACCACTTGCTGCACTGAAGAAGAATAAACAATTAACATGGATAATTATTCCATAAATAGTTGTCAAGATTCTTCTTTCATATCAATCTAAACATTTAAAATTAATGTACTACCCATTACAAGTATAAATCAATCTTTTTTTAAAAATTGAAGATGGCATCAGGAGGAACAACATCCTCCAAAACTAAACATGTAAATATAAAAGAATGTTTTGTGCATCTTGATAGAAATTTTCTCTTGCGATCTAAATTTGGCAAATATGAAACAAGAAAAAATGAGAGTGAAAGAAGCGTAGCTCAAGAGAACGCATCCAAGAAACGCACGACTTCAAAAAGACGACAAAAATATATGGAGTCTAGTGAGAGTGAAGAAAGTGATGAAAATGTAGCCCAAGAGAATGTATCCAAGAAACGTAAAGCAGAAAAAGATGTGGAGTCTAGTGGAAATGAAAGTGATAGAAATGAAGTCCAGGGGAATGCATCCAAGAAACGTAGGGCATCAAAAAGATCAGAAAAAGATGTGGAGTTGAGTGGAAATGAAAGTGAAGAAAATGGTAATGTGACCCGAGAAATCACATCAAAGAAATCCATATTAAAAAGACCAGAAAATGATTTGGAGTCGAGTGGAAATGAAAGTGATAGAAAGAAGAAAGCATCCAAGAAACGCACGACTTCAAAGGGACGACAAAAATATATGGAGTCTAGTGGAAGTGAGAGTGAAGAAAGTGATGAAAATGTAGCCCAAGAGAATGTATCCAAGAAACGTAAAGCAGAAAAAGATGTGGAGTCTAGTGGAAATGAAAGTGATAGAAATGAAGTCCAGGGGAATGCATCCAAGAAACGTAGGGCATCAAAAAGATCAGAAAAAGAAGTGGAGTTGAGTGGAAATGAAAGTGAAGAAAATGGTAAAGTGACCCGAGAAATCACATCAAAGAAATCCATACTAAAAAGACCAGAAAATGATTTGGAGTCGAGTGGAAATGAAAGTGATAGAAAGAAGAAAGCATCCAAGAAACGCACAACTTCAAAGGGACGACAAAAATATATGGAGTCTAGTGGAAGTGAGAGTGAAGAAAGTGATGAAAATGTAGCCCAAGAGAATGTATCCAAGGAACGCAAAGAAGAAAAAAGATCAGAAAAAGATGTGGAGTCCAGTGGAAATGAAAGTGATAGAAATGTAGTCCAGGCGAATGCATCCAAGAAACGTAGAGCATCAAAGAGATCAGAAAAAGATGTGGAGTCGAGTGGAAATGAAAGTGATAGAAAGAAGAAAGCATCCAAGAAACGCACGACTTCAAAAAGACTACAAAAATATATGGAGTCTAGTGGAAGTGAGAGTGATGAAAATGTAGCCCAAGAGAATGTATCCAAGGAACGCAAAGCAGAAAAAAGATCAGAAAAAGATGTTGAAAAGAATGAAAGTAAAGAAAATGATAATGCTGTAGATGAAAGTGTATCCCAAAGAAGGAGGACACGAAAGAGACCTGAAAGAAATGTGCAGTCAAGTGATAGTGAGTCTTTAGAGAGTGAAGACATTGAAAACATAACCAGAGAAAAAAATACCAAAATGCAACTGAAGCTTAATAAGGATAAGCTTAATGAGGCAAACAGGAAGAACATCACTTGCCAGATTTGCAAGGAGGAATTTAAGACATATAGTTCTCTTGTTTCACATCGGCGGCATTTGCATACGACAAAGGTATTTCGATGTATCGTTTGTAAAGAGAGTTTTAAGTACAGATCTAGTTTAACGTATCACGTGGAAAGGGAGCACCCGGAAAGAGAATTGTATCCTTGTGAATTTCCAGATTGTGATGAGAGTTTCAGAACCATGAAAAAAAGAAGAAATCATGAGAAATCTCATTGCATGTACATGTGTCGATTTTGCAAGAAAAGATATGCTAGGAAAGCTATAATGCGATTGCATGTTAAAGAAGTCCATCCATCTAAAATATTAATAGATTAGAAATTATTTCATCAAGCTTACTGTTAATATATCTAAATTTAATTTGACTTTATCTTGTTTTTAAAATTTTACTGGTGTCAAATACATCTTATTATAAGGAATGGCATGTACCTTTAGGGTTAAATTTAACTATCATAAGTACCTATTTTCTTTACTTGCCATAATTTATTTCCTAAAATATTTTCATGTTAATATTATCTTTTTACTTTTACTGTAGGTTTAAGCAGATTATTCTATAAGTATTTTATGAATATATATATGATTGCTGTTAATGAAGTTTTCTATTGTAGCATTGGACCTATGCCTGCCATAATAAATTTTAAAAATCATAACTTCATACCTATCATTGGATGATTTTGCAGTTGTGTAGTTTTACAGTAGGTAGCTCTGTGTTTTAATAGCCGACCAAACAACATAGTGGTTAGCGTGCTAGCTTCTAGACCGCGAGGTTGCTTGTTCGAGTCCCGTGTTAGGCATGGGTGTTTGTAAATGTATGTTGGCTTGTTTAATGACGAATGTTTCGGCGCATTATAGCCCTCGTGTTGCTGACGGCGCCAGATAATCTGAAAACAACCAACTGTGTTTTAATATTAAAAAATATTTTATTTACATTATTGTGGACAATATGGATTTGTATCTTCCTCTATGAATTTTAATCAAGGAAATTGTTTACAGATTTTAATTGAGTTTTAAAGTTAATGGAATTTGCATAATATTTTATTATTTTATATTATTATATTGCTGCTGTCATTGTTTTTGCAGTGGTTTGTTCTGGATTTTAATATTTTAAAAATGATGTTTGCATAATGCATTTTAATTTAATAGAAAATATTTATATAATTTATTTTAATCCACGAGCATGAGCATTAGGTCTTATTAAGAGGCCTGGTCATTCTAGAAACATACTAGAAGCATGCTCGCAGGTTAATAGAAAATATTTGTATAATCTATTTTTTTTTATTATATGGGCAATATGCATTTATACCTCTATGAATTTTAATTCACCAAAGTGTTTACAGGTTTTATTTGACTTTTAAAAGTAGAATTTAACATAGTTCTTTATTAACTATTATTTTATATTTCATTTGACTGATCAGTTGAGCTGAAGACTATTGTATAAATATATTTATTATTAATGATTATTATTATTATTTATTTTTGGTAACAAATGTTTTGCTAATGTAGGTTGTAAATAAATTTTTTTTAAAGCTTGTCAGCTCTTTCATACAAAGACCGCCAGGGAGGGTCGAGGGGTTATACTTGCGGTTTGAAAATAAAGCAGAAAAAATTAGTAAAATTCACAGGAAAAACAAAAGTTTATATGGATTTCAAATTATTCATTTGAACAAGAAAACTAATCCAGATATATCTATAGAAAGTTTATAATTTTTCAAAATTAAACAAAAAGTTGAACTGCTCTACACCTCCTGCAAATAATCCCGTTGGTGCCCATCTATTCAAAGGGTGACACAAAAGTGCTCATTTTTAAATCTTTTTTGTTAGTTTCAATTTTTTTTATGACAGGGAAAGTCTTTGGAAGACTAATTAAACTACTTACTGCCATGTAATTAAGTTGAAACTTGGCAGATAAGACTCATTGTTGATGGCAATGCATTTTATCAAGTTTCAGGCACTGTTACCAAAAGGCTGCTTTTACACACGTTTTTATTTCTGGATGTCAGGTCTAGATACCAAGTCATGTTCAAGCATGTACAATTTGGAGATAACCTTTGTAAACCTTTAACTGCTGCATGCTGCAAGTTATCCCCCCCCCCCCCAAAAAAAAATTCATCTTTGAGTTTTATATTAATGTTTCCTATACTATGTTTCTTTAATTTCCAACCGATGTTCACCAATTCGTTTGGTGCAGTATAGAACAGTGTTGCCCTTACACCAAAAATATCAAAGCAACCAACCACAGCAGTTAAAGCAATTTCGATGTCTTTAAATAAAATCCCTTGTATTCGATTTTTTAGTTCCTAAAGTTTTGGTGGGCTAATTGATCACTTTGCAGTCATCTAATCAAGCTGAAACTTTGCAGATAGATTTGATGGCGATAACAAACTTTATGGATAGACTTGATGGCAATAGCAATGCTTTCTATCAAATTTTAGGGGCAAAAAAAAAAAGTTCATCACTGCACAGAATCAATGGTTCTTTGTAGTGGTCAAATAGCATAAAAACTATATTTAATAAAAAAAATTGTATCTAACAAAAGCTACTTGAGGGAATTTAAAAAATTTCCTCTATATCGAATTCTCATATGAAATACAGGAATTCGACTACAAGTACCAACGGATTGACCACAGTGTAGAAATGGTTAATTTTTTGAATAATTGCATAACGCTAGAAATATTGGATTATTTTAATACCAGTATAGTTGTTTATTTATGAAATTGTATGGATACTGGATATGTCCTATAGTATATTATATGGCTTTTTTTGTGTGTATGTCAGCCAAAAAAAATTAATTTTTATATCTCTAAAATTCAGAAGATAACATAAGCATGTAATGTTTCTGTATATCAAAGATAAACCGCATTAATTAAACAACCGAAAGATTGAATCTCGTTTTACGCCTGTAGGTGGTTGTCAGTTTTGTATGTCAAACCCCGTTAACGCGAAGTTGACAGGGCTGCTGAAATTGTTCGCATTAACCAAATTTCATGTTAAAGGAATAAGTTAACTCTAAGTTTTAAATACAGAAAACTGCTTTTACTTCGTGTTAAACTGGATTTCGCCTTAATGGGGTTTGACTGTATTTGTATAACATATTTCTACGAAATTCTCTTTGTAACTAACCTGCAATTTTATCATAGAAAATATTTTTTATAAATCAGTTCTCATTAAAACCTATAAAATGAAAATATTTTGCCTACAATACTTTCACATATGGAACGCTGCTTGAAATTCAGACAGATCAATGACCAGTTTATTCATTTATTACACTTGGCATTAAGCCCAAGAGAATTTTTTTTAATTAGTTAAAAGTATGGTCCAGTGTACGTCTCCACTTAATATTTGAGCCTGCACAGGAAATGCAATGTATGGGTATGCACCTGCTTGTTTAAAAAAAGATGTATGCTAATGTTGTTCAGTTGTATTACAGCATTATAAAACTCAAATAATGTGTGTTTTTTTAAAAATTGTAATGGGCTTGGACTTAAGGCCAGGGGTACTGTACATTGGTCCCAAGTTGATTATTTTTATAAAATTAATCTCAATTCAGTACAATGGGTACAAAGTAGCTAAAGCATATGAAATGCAATTGTTTTTTAAATCTACAAATATCGTTTGCAGTTTTCCATAACAACATTTTCCTGCAGAAAACTCTGTCATTTGAAAATGAGCTCAATATATTTAGATACAATCGAGACACCTTTTGTTATCGTAGTCGACTTTCTTCTTCCCGCATCACCTGATTGGGAGAGCTTATTTCTAGTTATTTTGTTTTTCTTTCCATTGAAGAGACCATGGGTTTAGATTGTACAAATATATTTAATTATAATAGACGGACAAGACAATCGCATACATATTTAGTTCCTCACATAGAGCATTGAAATCGACACACAGCCGTTGCTTATGACGCATTACCACACAGGTCTCGGATCAGAATGAGAAGTGGTGGGAGAAGCAAGCACGATATACACCCACACAGATCTCGTATTAATTTGCACAAAATATAGTTAACTCGCCCCAATACCAACATGTTCCCCATTGAAAATAAGGTAATTCTTATGTAAAACAAAGAAAAGCCATATGTAAAAAAAATCTTCTTTGTCTCTCATTATTTTGGCAGGTGTACCAAAATAAATTTAAATAAAATAGAATTAAAAAAAAAGCTGTCTTGCAATATGTTTTGTTACCTAATTATAACTTCTTGCCATTTGTAGAAAAATTTTGCAATTTAATTTTTTTACTTAACTTCTGAAAATAAAGAAGTATTTTAGTATTGATGCAGTATTATAAATTGATACACGTTCGACATTTAGAGAGAAGGAATTTTCATGTGTATTTTAATTTATTACGGATACTTGCTATTTTGTCAAGTATATAGGTGTTGTTAATGTATGCGGCATACATATTATGAATTCAGTTGTTTGCTGGCTATGTTCTCTGTAAGATGAGTTTCAAGTAGATACTGTATTCTTAATTAAATTTACATGTTAAAAATATTATGGGGTCATTCTTGGAAAACAGGCCACTTTTCAGTATAAAAACATTTTTTTAAAAAAAGATGCCGTAAATGTCTGTTATATATTTTTTGTTATTAATATTTAGGCTTTTTACAAGAAAAAAACCAGTAACACAAAAAATTTTTAATTTTGAGTAGGAAAAAATATTTTTAAAAAATTCCTATGCAAAAACAATAGTACTCCTAATACGATAATTTTTGAAAAGTGGCAATTTAAGAAATGCTTATTAAAATAAAAAAAAATATTAAATTTAATTACAATAGTAGTGGGGTAGTGTTAAACTTATATCAATTTTAATTATATCTTGAATAAATAACAAGCATTATTATTCTATTTTGCTGTTATTGTGTTTTTTATATGCCAGGACAAAGACGAAATGGATGCATTTAGAGCTGTAGTAATCAAGCAGACACATTCTATTTAAAAATGTTAAAGTTAATACGTATATTTTCTATAAGGTGACTTTATTATGTATTCTATATAGCAATACAATTCTTTTTCTATACATTTAGTATTTTTTGTAGATGACAGGAAAATGATGTGAATTAAGCATAACTCTGATGGAATAGAACTTCAAAATTCCATAAAAAAAATTGTGCCAACTGAAAATAAGTATTCATGCAGCTTACTAGAGAAATAATTGTTATTAAATTGGCACAAAAAATAGAATGCAGCTGCCTTCTGTAGTTCAAATATTAAGTGTAACGCCACATGCCAGGACAGTGATACTTCATTTAGTGATATGCATTTTAGTAATTTTTTAAATAAGAAAAACTAATGAAATTATTTTCCATTGTATCAAACACTTCATTATAAATGCATTATATTAATTGTTGTGCGAAAATGAGTTTTATTATTAATTTATTTAACATTTATAACAGCATAGATGGCTCTAGTGACAAGCCAGGATAATGACTTTTAGATGTTTGATATATTTTTAAATACATTTATAAAAGAAAAATTCAATATGTTATTGATGAAAAAGTTAGCTTCAAACATGGAAAAGTTGTTAAAAGGCAATTCAATATTTTTGCATACTTGTTTTTAAAGGGATATAACGCTGCAACATATATTTTTCCTGTTTCGAGAGAGACACTTTGGTCCTTTTGCTGTAATTTTTATAGAAAAAAAAAACTTTTGCAAACAGATTATTTCATCATTACATACTCAATGAAATAAAATAATGGAAGTTAACTTAGAATCTAAACATTCAAAGCCATACGAAGTAATACTTAAAATGTTAACCTGGATTGCAGAATTTTAATTGAGAGGGTTAGAAAATTCAAAAAATGGTCTAAAAGGATGCTAATAAAAATGATTTTCAATTCTTTTTAAAAGCTACAGTGTTAAGCCATTTCAAAATAATTTCCAAGTGCAACAATTTTCAATATCAACCACATGCTATATTTTTTGTGTACCTATACTAGGATGTGCTTTTGAACCAAAAACATGGTTCGTACATTTTTAAAAAACCTTGAAAAAGTGCTGGAAAAAATATTTCATTTTCTTGAAAACCTTGAATTCTGTAAAAATATGCTTAAATTGATGGAATTTTATTTTCTAAAAATATAGCATCTTAAAAAATGTTGATTGTCAAAGTGAACAAATTTTTTCGAATTTAGTTAAGCCAATCAGCAACTAAGAAAACAGCGCAGTTGAACATACAAAGATTTCGTCATTCCCCTCTTTGATAAGTACAGCCAGCGCTGCTGCGTATGCGCAATATATCTTGGAATATCCGATCAAGTCATGTGGTCTCTTGTTTTGTTTTTGCATCGTGTGCTAATTTTTTGCGCACTGTTTAAAAATGGCGGAGAAATGCATTTTCAATTAAAGCTGATTAGAAAAGCTAGAATATAATATCATGGTTTGAAGACTATGTGTTGGATTCACACTTTGCACGATGTACTTTGTGTGTCAAAAATATCAGGAGCCGACCAAACGGTATAGTGGTTAGCGTGCTAGCATCTAGGTCGCAAGGTTGCGGGTTCGAATCCCGTGTTGGGCATGGGTGTTTGTAAATGTATGTTGGCTTGTCTAATGACGTATGTTACGGCGCATTATAGCCCTCGTGTTGTTGACGGCGAAAGGTAATCTGAAAACAACCAACCAAAAATATCAGGATGGGAGAAAGTGCTTTAAAAAGACGTGAAAAGCAAAAAGCACATGGATTAAGTTTCTATAAGAAGTTCGATAAGGATTGTTCGAACTATTTCTAATGATAAAAAATACCCCAAAAGCAGATCACGACAGCGCGATGGAGGCACATGTAATTGAAAACGAAGTTTTGGATACTGAAATACAATGAACAATGAAAACGACAAAAAATCGCTGCTCAGATAAATTAAATAAAAACATTGATAAATTATGTAATTGCATGTTCGCCCATAGCGTAATTGCATCTAAATTTTCACGTAGAGAAAAAACAACTGCTACAAAAACAACGATATTTTAGTATGCTGATTTATAAGTTTATATGTATTTCTTAGCCTATTATGTTTAATATGCAATAACCTCGAATACCATGAAATGAATTTAATTGAGACCTTAAACTGTTTAAATAAAGGTCACATAATCTAAAATGCTGTTTTCGAAAGTTTCCAAAATGTCTGTTCGTTGCTTTTCTTTCTTACAAAAACTACCAGTTGGAAATATTTTCTAGCGTATGGGAGTTTGCCTCTTCATTTTTCTACCTAAATAAGCCAATAAAATAGCTTTCGAAAAATGTAACCTCTTACTAGGAATAAATAAATGGAAGCCGATATGCATTTCACAAGATGTTTTAACAAACTATTTTCTTAAAAATCAGTACACATAAGGAAATTTTAACTTTTATTGAAACGAAAAAATTAAAACAATAATTTATTTTAATTCTTGTATTTTAATGTTTAGAAATGAATATTATTAAGATAATTTTTTTTAGAGGCTGTATTACAGTATTTTATAAAGCCAAAACATATCATGAGAGCACCCAATTAACGCTGGTGTACTATTTCTATTACCAAAACCTTTTTTACATTTACAAGGGTTCGGCAGACGTTTCTGTGCAAAAAGCCAAACATTCAATAATCATCAGAATCGCAGTACATTTAAAGAGCGGAAATACGAGTTTTTAACAACGAACATTTTTATAGTATAAAAATCATGGCAGATGGGACCAGGCCTGTAGCCAGAGTGGGGCAAGACCTGGAAAAATCTTCGCCTGTCCTGGAAAATTTTATCCCAATCATTTGTAAACCTTTATATCTATGATTGAATAGAAACGAACATTTTGCTGCTGTTGATACCTTCGGTTGTAGCACAGCAACTTGCGAATCTACCTTTTCCACTTTGACGGCCATAAATTGTCCCTAAAGAATGTCAATGGGCCACGAAAGGATGGCAAATCTAGTGTTTTGGGCATTTGAAGTAGAGATAAGAGTTTTGAAATTGTTTAATATGGTATAAAGATAGGAAATTGCTATTATACTAACATTTATCATTTTATTTTAGATTTTTTTGTTACGCTATGTATTTTAAAAAGTTTCAAAATGTTTAATATAAGACCAAGAATAGAAAAATGATTTTCTATTATTTTATATTATAATTAATAAAATATGCAAATAAATAGAAAAAGGGTTTTTATATTATAATAGTATCTGATAAATTTTTCAGAGTATTGAAAATGATAGGAGAAAATAAAGGAAAAGGCAATTCTATTAGTAATGTATATATATATATATATATATATATATATATATATATATATATATATATATATATATATATATATATATATATATATATATATTAAAGATATATTTTTTATATAAAAATGTAAATAACTTTTTATTGCTGAAAGAATGAATTTCTTAAATGAAAAGTTTGTTAAAGAGTTATGTAGCTGTTCCACAAGACCAATGATAAAAAAATGTAATTTGTTTAACATTATATATTTTTAAATAGAAATGTAAGAACAGAACTTCGAAAAAACTTTTTATGTTAAAAAAACTTTTTATGTAAAAGTAACTTGTACTAATTTTTATATTTGTAATTATTTTTAAAGTAGATATTCTTAAGTTGAAATGTGTGAAAAATTAAAAGATGGACAAGCATAGAATATTTTAAAGGAATAGAATTGTATTAAATATACTTTAAAAATTTTTTAATTGAAAGTTTTGTTTTTATCAAAAAAATTTCTGGTGTAGAATCTTTAAAAGAATTAATAAAAATAAAATTACATCAAAAATACATTAACAATGTTTCTTTTTTTAAATATTTTTTTGTATATGTACTTCACAAAGTGCTCTGATAAATACTCTTTTACGAATTGTAAAAATTGTATAAATTTGTAATAATTGTAAAAATTTCAATTGTAAAAATTAATTGAAAACCAATTAAATAATTTATATTTCTGCCCCTCCTGTGAAAATTTTTGCCGTCCTACAAACTTTGGCTGGCTACGGGCCTGAATGAGACAAGTCAGCTGTCCAAATTTGGTGTTAATTAACGCATACGATTTAGTTCATTCTTTTTTAAATTCTCGATTTTTCACATCAATTTTTTTCTTCGTTTTGGATGAAATCGAACTCGGGTTTTTCCAATCAAGTGCATAAAAAGCAAAGATCGTTTTAGCAACACGCGCATGTGTAAAATTTTACAGCAAAATTTGCCGTCTACCTCAGTCGGAGACAAGAGAACAACGAACGTCAACAAAAGCTCGATGCAATTGGAATTGTGACGCATCATGGGCGCACTCATATAGCGCATTCTGATTGCTCTGTATTTTGACTGGGAAGGTACCAGGGGGCCGCTAACTTTAAGTTGGTATTTGAGAACAGTGTTATCAGTTAATCTTACTCCTCTAATTTTGTTTTTTCTCGTTGTCTCTATATTTCTGGTTTGAGAATACGCAGCAAGTTTAGTATTTGTTTACCCAAACAATGAAAAAATGTATAATCATTTATTGCTTCATCTTATTCTTAGGTTAAATGTCCTGAATGCATGTGGTTATAATAACTGTGGAGATATTATCTTTTTAGTATCGACGCTAATATGTGTATATGGGCGAGGGAGGGTAATTGGGCCCGAGGTACATTTGCATAGGGGCCGAAAATCCTGTCGGCTGCCCTGTCTGTATTTAAGGGAATGTTGGTGAAACACGGCTAAATTTCATTTCATTATGTTAAACTTACAGCACATAAGGAACATTTCTGTACCTCAGAAGTAAACTATCATAAAATGCGGGATCCCATAAATGCAATTTAGTGTTTAACATTGCACTCCTGTTAGTTTATCTTAAGTACAGATTTATAAATTGTAGTATCGTAAAAACGTGTTACGAGGTAAAAATTACGCTCAGAGTGAATTATGGAATTAAGCTATTGTTTATAACAAAGCATGTACTATTTAAAAAATTCTACCCCAACGCAATTCAATAACTTTTCGCCACAAAAATAGCTGATTTTTTTTCGGCCCATAAAACTTTTCGAAGAAACAAAAAAGTTACTTGTCTATGAAAAAATTGTTAATGCTTTCTAGGCTGCGTTACTATGTGTCAACAACTAATTAAGCCTATTTCTTTAAGAATTTGATAAAACGTTCCAACGCTTCCGTTTTAATAATATTATTGCAGATTGATAAAAAATTAATTAATTATAATTATAAAACAACGTACGTACCGGTTTTTACAGCGGGAATTAAAGATGAAAGTATTTCATCTTCCGTGTCCGTCAAGCTCTTTAACCAGCATTCGAATGCCAAACTCAAAACCGGTTGCAAGATACTTTTAATAGAGGGTTACTCGCAAGCTTGGAACTGCAAGTCTAATGACAAGCATATGACAAAGTTTTCGTAAGCTTGCATGCTATCTGGGAGCCTTCAGAGTGAATTGGCAGACAGTTTGATCAATAAGACTGTTACAAATTTTTGTATATTTGTAAATATTTCGTAGTGTTAATTTTATAAATACGAAAATTTATGTACAGTTTGCATAAGGCAGTGCAATAGTTCGTCTTTAGTGGCTTCCCTGCAGTGTGTCTATTAATGCTTGATAACGAGTTTTACAGAGATAACCCTGGGAAGCGAGTTTTACAAGGAGCAGGGCATTTGACATTATGGTAATGGCAATCTCGCCAAATTGGCAATGGTTTTGGCGACTATTTTTTGTCGCCAAATTTGGCGAGAAATCGCCAAACTTGGCGACATTTTCGGTCCCCATGTACGTGTATAGGACTTTTCGACTACGATCTGGAAAGTTCTCCAAATAGAAGATTCGCCTGTCCTATATAAGGCTGACCAAGAGAGCGGGGAAGTTAGTTGAGTCCGTTCCCAGATAGCATGCAAGCTTACGAAAACCTTGTCATATGCTTGTCATTAGACTTGCAGTTCTAAGCTTGCCGAGTAACCCTCTAATAAAAGGGTTTGAAAAGGGCAGCCGTGAAAAGCTTGGAAAGTAACACCTTTCGAAAAGGATATGTAAAGGGTCGAATTCCAGGGCATCAGCAACCCCCCTTTTCGAAAGAGTAGGTAAAGAGTCGAATTCCAAAGGCTGCAGTCTTTCCCCTCTAATAAAAGGGTTTGAAATGGGCAGCCGTGAAAAGCTTGGAAAGTAACACCTTTCGAAAAGGATATGTAAAGGGTCGAATTCCAGGGCATCAGCAACCCCCCCTTTTCGAAAGGGTCCTTTTCGAAATGGTAGGTAAAGGGTCGAATTCCAAAGGCTGCAGTCTTTCCCCTCCCCTTACCGCAGATCAGATAAGATCTCCCCCGTAAAACGTGTGTGACTCGACGTATCTTGCAACCGGTTTTGAGTTTGGCATTCGAATGTTGGTTAAAGAGCTTGACCAAGAGCTTGACGGACACGGAAGATGAAATACTTTCAACTTTAATTCCCGCTGTAAAAACCGGTACGTACGTTGTTTTATATTTATAATTAATTAATTTTTTATCAATCTGCAATAATATTATTAAAACGGAAGCGTTGGAACGTATATCAAATTCTTAAAGAAATAGGCTTAATTAGTTGTTGACACATAGTAACGCAGCCTAGAAAACATTAACAATTTTTTCATAGACAAGTAACTTTTTTGTTTCTTCGAAAAGTTTTATGGGCCGAAAAAAAAATCAGCTATTTTTGTAGCGAAAAGTTATTGAATTGCGTTGGGGTAGAATTTTTTAAATAGTACATGCTTTGTTATAAACAATAGCTTAATTCCATAATTCACTCTGAGCGTAATTTTTACCTCGTAACACGTTTTTACGATACTACAATTTATAAATCTGTACTTAAGATAAACTACCAGGAGTGCAATGTTAAACACTAAATTGCATTTATGGGATCCCGCATTTTATGATAGTTTACTTCTGAGGTACAGAAATGTTCCTTATGTGCTGTAAGTTTAACGTAATGAAATGAAATTTAGCCGTGTTTCACCAACATTCCCTTAAATACAGACAGGGCAGCCGACAGGATTTTCGGCCCCTATGCAAATGTAACTCGGGCCCAATTACCCTCCCTCGCCCATTTACACATATTAGCGTCGATACTAAAAAGATAATATCTCCACAGTTATTATAACCACATGCATTCAGGACATTTAACCTAAGAATAAGATGAAGCAATAAATGATTATACATTTTTTCATTGTTTGGGTAAACAAATACTAAACTTGCTGCGTATTCTCAAACCAGAAATATAGAGAAAACGAGAAAAAACAAAGATAAATTAGAGGAGTAAGATGAACTGATCCCTAGTAGCAATTTTACCTCGGCCGGTGATCGGAATTCCATCCCCAGGTGAATCGCCGATGATTGGCGATTCACCGGAAACTCACCCTAAACTTATCTTTCCCTTGGCAACTAATCCATTTTGTCCCCGTGGCCGGCCATTGGCCGATGTCCGGAAACTGATCGAATTCGAGCAGAAGCCGATTAGAATTAGTTCGAAGGCCGAGCGAAAAGGGGGAAATACGAGCACTATCCAAGGAAAATTTTGCTCTCAAGAAATATCGAAACGATGGTCGTTATTTTGTCGAAAATATCAATTAAAATATTTGCAAATTAAAATATTTACCCAGAGCTCGTAATTCTTATATTGTAGTATTTCCAGTGACATATTAAGAGTACAAATCGAAGTTATAACACCACCAAATTACTCACGCCAGATTTGTCTATATTACTTACCCTGGGATCGAACCTGGAACTGTCTTCTCCGAAGCGCGTTGACATGGCCACTGGACTGATGGTACTCACGATTCTTGGTATAGCAATTGTATTGTAGTACAAAACTCTACTATCATACAGACTTTGCAAGGAAATTAACCGACATTTTTTATTATATATATAGGGGATTTTCGGAAAATAGCAAATCTTTTTAAATTTGGGAAAATCATATTAATTTATTTATTATAGAAAAAAAAATATATATATTCCATATGAAAACATATTTAGTTTTTGTATTCTTATACGTAACCTTATGTAAATATATATAACCTTATGTATAATCCTACAAATTAAATTAATATTAAATATAGTGCTTAATATTTGTTTCCCTAAATGTGTATACAAGCTTTTGTCTCGTATATTAGGGCATGAAGTATTAGTGTTTCATAACATTTATAAAGGTTTCATAGAAAATTAATATTTATGGAAAAAAAGGTACCGTCCCAAAAAATTGTAAAATTTATCATGCCCCTGTACCGTTTTTTTAAAACTTATATTAAACTTCTCTATAAATAGAAAATATTTTATTTTGTATCTATGATCTTGTCAAAGACTTTTTCTTTGATTCTCGCTCACCAGAGGGCACTGTGCGGTTTCCCACCAAATCATAGTTACTGGCGATAAAAAAAGGCGATAAAGTTCTATTTCTGACGGGAGATGCATACTAGTAAATTACCTTCCTCCCCGGTCACGCCTCCCCTCCCATCTACTCGGAGTGCTGAGTGGGTGGCCATTGTCCATATTGTGGGAATGTCTGGGGCTCGCTTGTAGAGCTCGCTCGCTTTTTAGAATAAATTGCGGAACATTTTTAAGGACTTCCCAAAACGCTTTTTCGAACCGCAAAAAAATGTGTTAATTAACAAAAAAAAGTTGTTTCGGTAGAAAAAGACGCTGCATCATTCACAGCTAGGTTTAAAGAATTACATTACATGGACACATAAAAACGCTCTTTTCGAGTATTCAATTCTGTACATCCTTTTTTATTCCTTTAATATGAGTCCGGCCATAATCTTGTCTTCGAAACCACTTTCCGAATATGTCAGAATAAGTTAAGAAGAAACATTATAAACAAAACTGGTTTGGCGCTGTCGGTTGTCACACCAAAAGTTTTTCAGCGAACTCGATTGGAACCGAAATTAATTGTACCGAATACGCTTAATCAGAAATGCGCGATAAATCAAAAATTGTATTAATGTCCAGACTGTATTGTGTCCAGAAAAAGTATCATTCAGTAAAATATATATGCTTTCTCTCAAATGATTTTTACCAAATTTTCTTATAATAAATATAACCCATAAAAAACAAAAATTTTAATGTAAATCCTTTATATGCAGTGAAAACATATTGAGCTCAGATCGGGTTTTCATAGTGTTTGACCGCCAAGAACAAAAGATACATTCACGTCCAAATATCTTTTATTTATTATGATTATTAAAGCAATTGTGGCTACAGAATACGTTAAAATTCTTTTACTTTCTGCATTGCTACGTTCAATTGAACACAACGTTCAATTGAACACAACGTTCAATTGACTCAATACTCCATAATAAACTTATGCTTTTACGTGTTCCAGTTATTTATTTATTTTAATTAAAAAAATGATGGCAATAGGAAAGTTTCATGCAATAATCGGATCAAATGCACTTTCAGTTAGTAGCATTCAGTAATGGTTATAGAGTAAAAGCGACCTTTTGGTGACAGTGACAGCTCCCAAAATTTTATACAATGCATTGTCACCGACATCTAACCTACTGGCCAAGTTTCAGACAGATCGGAATATGGCAAGGGGGTTAATTAAGCCTCCGCAGATTTGCCCGCCACAAAACAGATAAACCAACAAACAAACAGAATCGAAGTTAATATAAAAGATTTAATAAAAATTAATAAAAGCAATTTGTTTTGGAATTGAATACAAAATTATGGGCATTGATATATGAAAATATTGATTTTAAAAATGTATTAAAAAAATTATAACAATCACAGGCAATACATTCGAATATGTTTCCAAACTTTTAAATAATGTTGGACTGTCCCATTTAGTGTCACCCTGAGAAAAGCCGTGAATAAAAATAAAAATAATAGAATCAAAATTAAGTTTGGAAGTTCATTAAAGTAATTTAAAACAAATAAATGCAGTTCCATTTATAAAGATGGAAGCTTTAATATAAAGTTATATTTTTGATATCCTTGAAACCTACAAAATGGAAGTTTCTTTTTTTACAATAGAAAATTAAATATATTGAAATCAAAAATAGTTAAGGAGCCTTAAAATTGTACCTTTAAACAAAAATAAAAAAAAAAAAAAACAATTTTCAGAAATATTTATCAAAATAACAAATCAAAGAATCACTGGTTTCGAGACAGTTCTAAGAAATGAAAACTTTCAATTTCACATGCTTGGTGCCTGTTTTATTTTATTAATTGCGAGACTTCCTTCATTTTATAAAATGTCTAATTTGCATAAAAACTCACATCAATATCTTTAAAATGTTAAAAACGTATTTTCACAATAATTTTTTTTTACATCTTTCAGAAAAGTTTTCTTTACATTCAAAATTTCCTAATCTGAATATATGATCGAAAATGTTCTATACCATTAAGTTAAACTAGTGACTTTTTATAAACTTTATTTTTCTCAAAAAAAAGTCACCTCATCGTCATTCGAAAGGGGACATCATTTCATTCATTCTCCTGTTAAACTATTGAACTTTCCTTTCGGCTAACTACGAGAGCAGACAAGATCCCCCCCCCCCCCCTCATGGGGTCAGGGAGGGGTGACCCAGGGAGTGACAAAGTCTGAGGTCGGAGGGGGCATTTTCTTCACAATGGTAATACTTACTAAGTATTAACCACTAGTATACATACTTACTAGTATTTAAGTATTACCATTGTGAAGAAGATCTCCGAAAAAAACCTATTTTAAAAAGACTGTAAAAGCCTGGTGCCAAGATGTTTACAGAACCAGATCGCATGTGTTTTCACCGCCAACTTGACCCTTCAGTCCCCCCTTTGTTTGGGGCTAAATGATTTTCAGGGAAATCTTTTGTCTGTTCCCCAGGGCCGTAAAGAACGTAGTAACTGCGGTCCCCCCCCCCCCCCCTTTAGCTGCAGGTAGACGCATCTTTGGCATTTTGTTCAGAAACCTTTTGTAGAAAAGAAAGATCTCTTCTAGCTCCAGATAATTGACTCCCCGTTTCGTTAACAACACTGAAGGTATTTGGGGAGCAGCTGGTTGACAATGTAATCAGGTAAGGCCATAATAGAATAACGTTGTGTAAAACCATCCAGTCGATTTCCCAGCAGTTAAAGTATAATAGTTGAACGTATGTAGTTGTGTTTCTTTAATTTACTTTCATTTTTCGAGTGTATGCTTATATACATTTAAGATGCTTTTAGACTTCCAATTTTAATGCATGATTTTTTTTAATAAGCTGAATAATTTGCTACTAAATTCGAAGTTCATAAGGGTAGTGAGTTAGTTTAGAATAATTTACTTTATAAAACTTGATTTCTGCTTCATTAGGATATATATATATATATATATATATATATATATATATATATATATTTTTTTTAATTATTATTTTTACATATAAATAATATTATAGTTTGGTTTAATAATAAAGTAATACATTTAATTTTTCGTTCTGCTTAGAGAAAATTAGCATTATATTTTCCTTCTGGAACAAATAATTATTATTAATAAAACGAGTAATATTTGCAGAAATTATTGCTGAAAAACCTAAAAAAAATCATTAAATTCAATCCAGCAGTTTTGGTAAAAAATATGAACACGAAGTAATTATTTTTAAGATGTAAATTTCTGTGTTAAATTGCTAAAAAAAATTAAGTTTTACTATTAATATACTTTTCAAGAAAAAGTAAAATCCTCTTTTATTTTTTGGTTAGGAAAATATGTTAAAAAGTGTTTAAAAATTAATTAACAAAACGTTTATAATAATTATTGTATTTTGAAGTGCAATTATATTGTCCATGAGCGCCGACAGGATTATTTGCAGGGAGGTGCAGATCACTAACAGGGAGGTATAAGGCGGCAAAAGTCTTTGTTTAACCCTAGATTTTTCGAAAATGGGAATTGGACTCCCTAATTTGATGTTAGTTAATAGTTGTACATAATTTTTTGCTCGAATTGATAATTTACTACCAATATATTTTGTTCTTGTGAATTACTTCTTCCACATTACTTTATTTTTCGAAAGGCAGGTGGGAGTGTAAAAGTGCATGTTTCTTATGGGATCCGGACAACTCATCCCCCGGACAACTCGACCCCGGTCATCTCGACCCCGGACATCTCATCCCCCGGACAACTCACCACAGGACATCTCGCCACCGGACAAGTCACCCCCAAAGAAAGGGGGGGGGGGGGAACGTTAGGGAGGTGCATAGTTGAATAGTGGAACTTGCGTACATATTTAAGAAGGCACAACCACAACATAGTAGATGCCTTGCCCCGACTCCCCACCACCACTGTTGATGTCGAAAATATATAGACACTTCGTACATTTGGTACGGGAAGACTGATGCATGTGTAAGATGAATGTCAGGCACGGATCTAGAGATATATATTGGGGAGGAGAAGGGGGGGGGGCGTATTGCTTATATGTGAGGAAGGTTTTTATTAATAATTTTAATAACTAATGGAGTATGGTCTAATAAATATGGAATTATTATATTTCGGGGATTTTTTTATTTTTTTTTGACGTAGATGAAGACATTTTATAGAATCGAGAATATATAGACATGAGTGAGTTATAACATTTCGTAAATCTGATATGATGCAAAGCAAGTTGATGTATGTGTAAGATGATTGTCAGGCGCGGATCTAGAGAGATATAGTAGGTGAGGGGTGCGTATTGCGTACATATGGGGTAAGTTTTTATTAATATTTTTTATTACTAATGAGTAATTAAATTATGGAATTTTTATATTTCGAATTTATTTTCTCTAGTATAAAAATCGCAGTGTTTCGCGTAGATAATTTTGTGTGATAGCAATAATCTGCCAGGATTTTACAAAGAAGAATTTTTCCAGAATTTGTTTGATTAACTTTTTTTATAATTCTAAATTAGATTCACCTATGTGATCAATATTTTTCATTTATTTTATTCTGTGTTGTAGTGCGATTTCCATCCACTTTTACACGTTTAATTAATTTCTACGAAACTGCAATTTGAAAATAAAAAAAATAAAAAAATTGCATTGAAATGGAGCCTTTGTACTGCTCATTTGTTACTGAATTGGTTCAAGATTGTTAGAATGCACTCTATCTGCAAGTGATAAATGCCCCCTCCCCCCCATAAAAAAAGTACTTCAAAAAATTAACCCCTTTGTTCCGGAAAGAAAGGGTTATTTATTAAACAAAAATGAAAAATTAATTGAATTTGATGGAACTTTAACTAAAATGTGATGAGAATTTACTTAAAATATGACATGAATTACGTATTAATAAAATGTCATAAAATATTAAAAACACTAATTAAAATTAATTACGCATTAAATAAAATAATTCACAATTAAATAAAAAAAATTAACGATTGGTTATTAACTCACGCATTAATTAACAAATAATTATATATTAATTAAAAAAATTATGCATTAATTTTGCATTGATAAAATTTAATTAATAATAGATTAACACCTTAATGGACATTTTCTACATTTACACCATACTTGTCTTGATTTTAGTCGGCAAAATTATGTCTAACGCCCCCCCCCCCCCCCAAACGAAATTCTTAGCGACGGCCCTGAACACAGCCATCAACTAGGCTGAAAATAGAAGGAATTGAAAGGGTTGAAATGAAAATGGCTAAATATTCTCCTTATAGTATGAAAACGCCGTAACCTTTCCTCATTGCGATTTTAAGCCATGTCATCGAATACCAAAAACAATTTATTATTTTTTCAACATACCGCGTTGGCGAGAAAACGTCGCCGACGGTAAAAATTTCAAAGCTCTTACTGACCATGTTGTGTGCCTAGCGTGCAATTAGTCTCAAGATTGAATCCCGTTGGCGTTATGCAATACTGTTGCACAAATTGTCTGTATATATTGTAAATAGTGACGTATTATTTCAAAATTCTATTGTAATTTATTTTTATCCTATTTTATTTAGTAATTAATAGCGATTATACAAGTTAGAAAAGGTGGCAACACCTAAAGTAATCGAGAAGTTTCGAGATATTTCGTTTCCGATAAATTGGCTGGAAATTTCGAGAATGTCTCACGCGCTTGTATATAAAGGACTGGAGAACGGGAAAGTTTTCAGATTGACTTCGGATTTCGTTGAAAGCTGATCGCTTTGTTTACCTATTGGAGTGAGCTTGTATAATCGTTGAATTCGAAGTTATTTTTGTTGAATCTTGTGTTGAAGCTTGATAGTAATTAAACTGTTGCCTGTGAATAAATTTTGTGAGTTTTCTGAAGAGAGAATAAATATTTTTATACCGTGAAAACTGTACCATCATTGCCTCAGCGGAAAAATTCGTAACAATACCTAATTTAAAATCGATGATAGGCTTGTAACAGTTAGTGCATCACCATTTTTAAATTCGCTTGAGCAGCTCGCATATTCTTCCTAATAAATCCTCCCAAGATCCTTGCCTGGTTATACCTCACTGGATCCTTGAAGTGTCATAACTCACTCATGTCTATATATTCTCGATACTATAAAATGTCTTTTCCTCTAAGTCAAAAAGGGGAAAAAATCTTCGAAATATAAATTTCATAATTTAAATACTAATTATAATAAAAAATATTAATAAAATCTTACCTATACGTACGCAATACGCACCCCTCCCCTACTATATCTCTCTAGATCCGCGCCTGACAATCATCTTACACATACATCAACTTGCTTTGCATTATATCAGATTTACGAAATGTTATAACTCACTCATGTCTATATATTCTCGATACTATTAAATGTCTTTGCATCTAGGTTCCAAAAAGAAAAAGAAATATCCGGAGTATAAAAATTCCATAATTTAATGACTTTTTACTTATTAAAGGTATTAATAAAAACTTTCCCCATATGTACGCTACACGCACCCCCACCTCTCCTAATATATATCTCTAGATCCGCGCCTGACAACCATCTGACACATCACTCTTACCCTGCATCATATCAAATATACAAAGTGTCTATATATTCTCGATACTACCAAATCTCTTTCGTCAAAAAGAAACATCTATACGTCAAGAAAGAAAAAAAATCCGAAATATAACAATTCCATATTTTAATAATTTATTAAAGATATTAATAAAAACTTTCCCCATATGTACGCAACATGCCCCTCGCCCCTCCTAATATATATCTCTAGATCCGCGCCTGACAACCATCTGACACCTCACTCTTACCCAGCATCATATCAAACGTACGAAGTATCTTTATATTCTCGATACTATCAAATCTCTTTCGTCAAAAAGAAACGTCTATACGTCAAGAAAGAAAAAGAAAATCTTAAATATAACAATTCCATATTTTAATAACTCATATATTATTAAAAATATTAATACCTTGAATTAACATTAATTTAATCAAGACTGTAATAAAATATTTCGTTAATATTTAAATAACACCAATAATATGCAGCCGGGAGGAGGGGTTAAAAGATAACTTCAACGTTGTGCCTTTTAGAATACGTACGCAAGTCCCACCATTCAGCTTCGACAGTTCCTCGTAAGAAAATCGTTTTCCCACACAACACCCTCGTTCCGCGCTTTCTTGGTGGTGACTTGTCCGGTGGCGAGATGTCCGGGGGATGAGATGTCCGGGGTCGAGTTGTCCGAGGGATGAGATGTCCGGCATCCGAGATAACAGCATGTATATATAATTTTAAAAACATGAACAGCACAGTATAATTTTTTTTTATCTAAGGAATAATAACATTTTCGTTTTGAGTTGATTAATCACTCAGTTGATTGAGTCAATTGCATCATTAGATATTAACACATAAACACTTATTACGCAGATAATCTTTTTAGTTTCTTGATTGTCTAAAACATACTTTGTTTATGTTGACCTGAAAACATCCAGTTTAGCTTTGTATGGCGAGCCATACCAATTTGGAAAATGAAATGGCCACTCAATTCAGCAAAACAACGGTCACTTTTTTTTTTTTGCGTAGTGTTCCTATATTTGTCAATTTTATTTGACTAGTCATTATGCAACAACTAATACAGCAATAGTTATTACCCACCACTTTTTCGCCTTAGAACCCCTTGACCCCCCCCCCCCCCCTGAGAAGTTTCTCTCTCGCCAACAATCTTAGCGGGTGGTCCTGAAACCTCCTTGGTCCCGTCCTTACCTCAGGCATTGAGCAGTTGTCGGTCGCTTTTCTACAACTGTCCACAATACCCCCATACTTTTCTTAGAATTTCTTATCATCCCTACTAATCGAAAAAGCGAGGAACATGAGTGAAAGATTGGGATTTAAATGCATTGGGCTTAGGAGAAAAAAAAAGTTTAGTAATGCAATTAGCTTTTATATTGAGATAATAATAATAATAAAACAAAAATACGAACTTCCGTACCGGACCGGCCCATTTTTCACAGACACTGACCGGCCCGGTGATTGCACCGGACAACCCTATGGCCAGTACGCCCCTGGATATATATCAATCACATTCAAGCCCCTACGTATCCAGCCGGATAGACAATAAGTCGAAAATATTCACAAATGCTAAAACGAAACGTATATTGTAAACCAAACTTAACAAAATAGCTGTCTTAATAAGTTTAATGTCCACGTTGATTCGAGTCGAGATGAACCCAGTCCAGCACCAAGAGTTTAAGTATTGAAAAACATAATTCCCAAAATTGCCCCGCATAAAACATTTAAAACTTCACTGTCATCTATGTTCCATGAAAAAATTAAAAAAATTTATAATAAAATATTTAAACCAGTAAGGGCTATTTAACTGGATTTCAATATCGCCCGAAAAATGGAATCGGAAACCAAAAAAAAAAAAAAAAAAAAAAAAAAAAAAATCCAAAAGACGAAAATTCAAAAGTATTTAGTAAATTCATTTTTTCACAAATTGTCCCTAAAAATTCCAAAAGCCAAATTAAAGTACGTAGCATTATTGCAAATACTCTTAATTTTATTTAGTTGTGTATAATAAATATTTCTAAAAATCTTGAAATTGCTATTAAAATTCGAAAGACAAATAACTTCAAAATTAAAATCCTATCTTTTGTCATAAACCCCAATATAATGAATTATGGATTATCTCTAAATTTAAATCGAGATACTGAGCTCTCTTGTAATTATTATTATTTTAAATCAAATCCTTCAAGTAAATCTCTATAATTTTGTCCAAATCATTGAAATTAAAAATAATTAAGTCATCAATATATCTAAAAGCTTCAATATTATTATATTCTAGAAATCTCATTTCGAGTAAATAATAATCGGCAAAGTCGCTAGAAAAGCTCTTTCCTTAGGAATTCCTTTAGTTTATCTATAAAAATGGTTTCCATTAAATAAATTATTTTCAAAACCATTAAATTAGCAAAACTCTAAAAATTCTATCTTATTTAAATCGGAGTCTAAGAAAATTATCAGAGCAAATATTAATTAAATCATCATGTGGTATACTGGTGAACAAATTCTCGAAATCAAATGTATGAACAAACTCAATTTTGTTATTATTAATAAAATCCAAAATCTCATTATTTTAAATCAAGAAATGATTTTCAAACATCTTTACCTTGTCCAACACAAGTTTTAAAAATCTAAAAAAAAAAAATTCTTAGATAATCATTGTAAGAATTTGTAGAGCAAGTTACTAAACGAAATTTCAAAGCAGATTTATGAAATTTAACTGAGGGATAAAGGTAAGGATATTTCATTCATGAAATCTTAAACTTAATTTTTTTGTTTTGTTGCAAAAGCCAAAATCCGGTCATCCAATTTCTTTTTGGTCGAATGAACTTTAACATAAGTATCGTTTCCTTTATAATCATTAAACATTGAATTTCTAAAATAACTCTTGCAAATAATACAAAAATTTAGTAGTTTTATCCACCAGTGAAATAATTCAGATTGGATTATTATAGTGGTGGATAATGTTGCTAATAACTTTTATATTATGTGCAAGAGTTTTTAAGCAATGCATTTTTGGGGGGCGAAAAGTCCTTGAAAGAAGAATCAAGCCTAGTGGAGTTGAAAGTGTAACGTCATCTGCGAAAACTATTACTGTGGTCTGGCCCGATCATGTCAAGAGGGAAAAGAACGGTTTCACGATCACGAATCACAATGGCCCCTGGTCTCAACAAGTTGTTATCTGGGTTTCCTCTGACACCCAATAGGTTACCACAAATCGCTTCTATTTTGGCTGCAAAATTTATAATCTCTTCCGTGGCTTCTATTTTGGCTGGAAAACCAAACTTGGCGACTTATTAAAAAACTAGTACAGAGACACATAATAAATAGTGTCGCCATCTATTTTGTAAAATTTTAACTAATTGATTGCAAATTTAATGATATTTTTTGAAATGCAATTTAAAAGTTTACTTAATAATTTTGACATTTAAAAAAATATATTTAATTTTTAAATTTTTTAAAAAACTATATCCAATTTGATTAACTTTTTGAAACATATAAACATATTTTTATTTTACTTAAATGATGTTGAATGAACCAAAATGAATTCAGCAAATTATAATGAAAACTATTTATATTAACTCTTTATAAAAACAAGGACTATATTTTTATTTTATATTGAAATTGAAATGGAGAATTTATTTTTAATTTTAGAAAATTGTTCCTATATTTTTTTACACTATAATTTTTTTTTATTTATGGATTTTATTGACGTATTAGATAAGCAATATATAATTATGTGTTTTGCATTTTTCCAAATATATTTTTACATTTAAAATTTTTCGTACACTTATTTTTAAAATATTTTTCACTTATTGCCAATGCGAAATGTTTAGCAAATTGTTTACTTGATTTAAATTTGAAATACATTCAAGGATCGCCTCTAATTCAGTGGAATTGCAAGAAAAAGAAACATAAGTTTCTTATCGGCTGTCGATGTCATTCCGATATCTTTCGCCGATCAAAAAACGTTGATCAGAAATTTCACCGGGCACCGATATTGGGAAGATATCTTTTGCCGATGAGTTTAGGGTCATCGGCAGACGAGGAAATACGGGTGTGTTTATATATCAGTCTGGGGAATCGCCGATGACTTTGATGAATTCCGATCATTGGCCGACGAAACGCCATGCAGTGATTGCTACTAGGGATAGCACTGTTCTCAAATACCAACTTAAAGTTAGCGGCCCCCTGGTACCTTCCCAGTCAAAATACAGAGCAATCAGAATGCGCTATATGAGTGCGCCCATGATGCTTCACAATTCCAATTGCATCGAGCTTTTGTTGACGTTCGTTGTTCTCTTGTCTCCGACTGAGGTAGACGGCAAATTTTGCTGTAAAATTTTACACATGCGCGTGTTGCTAAAACGACCTTTGCTTTTTATACACTTGATTGGAAAAACCCGAGTTCGATTTCATCCAAAACGAAGAAAAAAATTGATGTGAAAAATCGAGAATTTAAAAAAGAATGAACTAAATCGTATGCGTTAATTAACACCAAATTTGGACAGCTGACTTGTCTCATTCAGGCCCGTAGCCAGCCAAAGTTTGTAGGACGGGCAAAAATTTTCCCAGGAGGTGCAGAAATATAAATTACTTAATTGGTTTTCAATTAATTTTTACAATTATTACAAATTTATACAATTTTTACAATTCGTAAAAGAGTATTTATCAGAGCACTTTGTGAAGTACATATACAAAAAAATATTTAAAAAAAGAAACATTGTTAATGTATTTTTGATGTAATTTTATTTTTATTAATTCTTTTAAAGATTCTACACCAGAAATTTTTTTGATAAAAACAAAACTTTCAATTAAAAAATTTTTAAAGTATATTTAATACAATTTTATTCCTTTAAAATATTCTATGCTTGTCCATCTCTTAATTTTTCACACATTTCAACTTAAGAATATCTACTTTAAAAATAATTACAAATATAAAAATTAGTAAAAGTTACTTTTACATAAAAAGTTTTTTTAACATAAAAAGTTTTTTCGAAGTTCTGTTCTTACATTTCTATTTAAAAATATATATTGTTAAACAAATTACATTTTTCTATCATTGGTCTTGTGTCATATATATATATATATATATATATATATATATATATATATATACACATTACTAATAGAATTGCATTTTCCTTTATTTTCTCCTATCATTTTCAATACTCTGAAAAATTTATCAGATACTATTATAATATAAAAACCCTTTTTCTGTTTATTTGCATATTTTATTAATTATAATATAAAATAATAGAAATTCATTTTTCTATTCTTGGTCTTATATTAAACATTTTGAAACTTTTTAAAATACATAGCGTAACAAAAAAATCTAAAATAAAATGATAAATGTTAGTATAATAGCAATTTCCTATCTTTACACCATATTAAACAATTTCAAAACTCTTATCTCTACTTCAAATGCCCAAAACACTAGATTTGCCATCCTTTCGTGGCCCATTGACATTCTTTAGGGACAATTTATGGCCGTCAAAGTGGAAAAGGTAGATTCGCAAGTTGCTGTGCTACAACCGAAGGTATCAACAGCAGCAAAATGTTCGTTTCAATTCAATCATAGATATAAAGGTTTACAAATGATTGGGATAAAATTTTCCAGGACAGGCGAAGATTTTTCCAGGTCTTTCCCCACTCTGGCTACAGGCCTGGTCTCATCTGCCATGATTTTTATACTATAAAAATGTTCGTTGTTAAAAACTCGTATTTCCGCTCTTTAAATGTACTGCGATTCTGATGATTATTGAATGTTTGGCTCTTTGCACAGAAACGTCTGCCGAACCCTGGTAAATGTAAAAAAGGTTTTGGTAATAGAAATAGTACACCAGCGTTAATTGGGTGCTCTCATGATATGTTTTGGCTTTATAAAATACTGTAATACAGCCTCTAAAAAAAATTATCTCAATAATATTCATTTCTAAACATTAAAATACAAGAATTAAAATAAATTATTGTTTTAATTTTTTCGTTTCAATAAAAGTTAAAATTTCCTTATGTGTACTGATTTTTAAGAAAATAGTTTGTTAAAACATCTTGTGAAATGCATATCGGCTTCCATTTATTTATTCCTAGTAAGAGGTTATATTTTTCGAAAGCTATTTTATTGGCTTATTTAGGTAGAAAAATGAAGAGGCAAACTCCCATACGCTAGAAAATATTTCCAACTGGTAGTTTTTGTAAGAAAGAAAAGCAACGAACAGACATTTTGGAAACTTTCGAAAACAGCATTTTAGATTATGTGACCTTTATTTAAACAGTTTAAGGTCTCAATTAAATTCATTTCATGGTATTCGAGGTTATTGCATATTCAACATAATAGGCCAAGAAATACATATAAACTTATAAATCAGCATACTAAAATATCGTATTTTCTAGACAAACTAGAAAGGATAGGACAAAAACAATATAAATATTTTTTTTTTAAGTTTTAAATTTTAAAATAAAATTTCAATTATAAAAGTTTGCTGTCGATTAATCGAGTACTACAATTTTACAGAATTTTCTGATATTTTAGAAAAACTTATTAAATAACTAATGTTATTAGATAATTTTTATCTCAAGGCAAAATTTTCAAACAGATCAATGTATTGGATTTCAAAACAATTACGTATTTACCATTTTAACAATTTTACGGACATTTTTAAAAAAAGCAGTATATAAAAAAAAAAGATTTTTTTTCCTTTATTCTTTCTCCCCCCCAATAGTATTACTTAAGGGTAAAATAATCAAAAGGGTAAAATAATATCATAAGGGCCTAACATTTTACAAAACGTTGCCTGCAAATTGAACCAGGTAGTTCTCAAATATTAAAAAATTTCTACATAAATTACAAACACAATGAATTAATAATCATTTTAGATATGCATTAATTTCTGGTGATACGTTCTTACATAAGTAATGAATTTATCATTTCCTTATTGCTTGGTTGTTTTCAGATTATCTGGCGCCTTCAGCAACACGAGGGCTATAATGCGCCGAAACATTCGTCATTAGACAAGCCAACATACATTTACCAACACCCATGCCTAACACGTGACTCAAACAAGCAGCCTCGCGGTCTATAAGCTTGCACTCTAAACACTATACCGTTTGGTCAGCCATTTCCTTTTTAAATCAATGAATAATATAAATACCATTTACCCAAATAACAAATGCTTTTGAGAATGTAAACTTGGTATTTTGAAAAATAATTATTTAAACTTTAAATAAATAAATCTTTAAACAAATTACTTTTATTGGTATCGATAGCTAGCTTTTGAAATTAGTTTTAAAAAAATTCAATTTTAAATGTATAAATTCTAAATCTTGACACACATACTAAAATTAAATGTTACTCTGAACTCATATATTCTTATCAATCGTATATTGCAAGCCCACTTTAAGGACACTCCGGTGCATCCCCAAGGCATGTCTGGTCTTTTGTCAAAGAGCAGACATGCAGCATGTGTGGCCAATTAACCAATTTCCCAAGGCTATAACGCTGTTGTATGGTATTGACAGATACACCGAGCCCAACTGCGTCTTGGTTTGCGGGGCGGGGGTTAGAAATAGAGGAGGTGCTTTTCTCCATCTGAAGTTAAAAAAAAAAAATTCGGTACCTTTTGTCTTTTTGTTTTGTTGTATGGATCCAATAAATTTTAAAATTTTTTAGTAAAACAAGATATCGCGGGTTCTTCTTGACAAGCCCTTCTTTGTTTTTATTTAAATTTTATTTTAGTTACTGTGTTTTTAATTTTGGCGAATTTTCTAATCGCCAAATGTCATATGCTACATCTGTTCCAATGTTTCTTTCAAACTCTGTTTAAAATACATTTTCCAATATTTCTCAGAAAATTTGCGTTCCACAACTCAAAAGATCTGACTGCAAAATGCTGAAACCCAACTCAAAGCTATCTCCTGAAGTTTGAGGTAAGCTTCTTTTTTTAACTTTTGTAATTTTTAATCAAATGTGCGTAGTGTTAAAAACAATGAATTCTTCTACTAGTCGCTTTTCTGGTAACCTTGTTGACCAGCTCTTCAAGAACTACTTCATTATTTTCTGTTGTTTATTTTATTACTTTTTCATATTTTTTTAGTATTATGGAGTGAAATTATAATTTTTCTAATGTTTATTTTTATTTAGTCACCATTTTTTTTAGTGTGTTTATAGGCTATTTTCTTGTAGAGCAGTCTCAATCTTTAAAATTTTATTTTATTATTTCATTTGATTATTAATTTTTTGCAGTCACATTTTAGAATTGGAGGATCAGTACTTCTACTACACTTTTTTAGTAGTATTATAGTTACTCACTATTTAGTTTTTTTCTTTGGTTTTCTGAAAGAAAAAAAAGACTTTTGTCTGCTCTTGCCATATTCATGTAACGCCTTAAAAAACTGAACATTTGATCATAATAGGAAAGAGGGTTGGGCAGCTAATATTAAAAAATAATAAAACTAGTTATAAATTAAAATTACTCACTTTTTAACATAATGAAAGGAAATTTAAAACTGCAGTGTTTCACAACTATTCTGTTAAGGTATTGAAAAACATATAATTTTACAATTCTACATTATAACGAAAAGAACATTTAATAAACATTAGTGCCGTTTCTAAAACACAACTTAAGCATGTGTTATTAAAAAAACGTAAGCATGAATGTTATAAATAAAATCAATGTAAACACATAATACAAGCAACGCAAGAAGTAACATGTTAAAAAGTCAACGCTGGTGTATACAGTGAAATTTATTAAATGTTAAATATTGTTATGATATAATGTAAACACTGTTTATTGGTGTATTCTAAATCCCCTAAACAAGGCAATTTCATTGGCTACCGAAACCAAATTTTTATGTTGTTGTGAATTGACAAAAAGTGCCAGTCTGTTCAACCTTGTTTTGCTCATAGAATTTCTTAATATGTTGTTAATGATCACAAAGTTGAAAGCTCAGAAGTTTCAATTGAAACTGGTAAAATACATTTTTTTTTTAATAAGGGACGTATATTCGGAAATATGTCTACAGAACATTCTGCGAAAGCATCAAGAAAACCTTTCTACAGGGTTACTACAAAAGAATCATTCATTTTCAAAACAAGATTTATTCAAAAGTATTATACTTTTGAATAAATCGGGTAAACTTGAGCACCACCTGGAGCATAAAACTTAAATATTTTGCGGTTGTTTTCTTGTACCAATCATATTTGTAAGTATAATACTTTTGAATAAGTCGGGTTTTGAAAATGAATGATTCTTTTCTAGTAACCCTGTATTTTGTTTTCCATATTTCCTAATCTGCTTCGATGATGTTTTGAAAACCAAGAAAACCTCTTTCATAAAATTTTACCAGATTTTCTATGGCAGATTTGTATTATTGGTATCAGGAGGGAGAAGTCTTGTGTCTACGCATGCTCTTTCAGGGAATCAGTAAGTTTTCTCTGCTCTGACCATCTGAAGGACGTCATGACCCCAGCATATAGAAATGAGAAAGAAATGTAAAATCGGAAGAGTTTGAAATGAAATAGATGTGCTTGTATTTTTGTGTTCATTTCTCGTTGTTATAATTATTTTGAAAAAATGACTGACTCGAAAAGTTAGTTAAATGAGGATATTAAGTATTAACTATTTACAAAAATTGTTACATTACACTTGGAAATATAATTTTTCTCAATTTTCAGGGAGCTGTAGCCCTATCAGCCTCCTCCCTGTATACGCCACGGACTTCATATGGCTAAGCAATCCTACGTAAGTAGAATCCTTTATTTGTTCTGATCTTCAATACCAAATTATTAATAGTGGTGAAACAGGGAGTGTTAAATTTTTATCGAGCGAGGGGAGTACTTTCATTTCACCTAAAATTATAAAATAGCATCTAAGAAAAATCGAATATTTCAATAACGTACGTATTAGAGGCATTAAAGTTTCAATAAAGGATGTATTTTGAATTCTTTAAATTAACTTCGATTTTGTGTGAGTGTCGATAGAGTGCAAGTCTGCGGATGCTTAATTAACCCACCTTGCCGTCATCCAAGCGGGCTGAAAGTTGGTAGATAGATTCGATGTCGATGGTAATACATTCTTTCACATTTTGGGGCTGTTATTGTCACTAAAAAGTTGCTTATACGGAATACTAATAAACTAACTTGCCTTCATCCAATCGCGCTAAAATAGCAGTAAGCCGATCATTGTTGAAACTCTTTGATATTGCCAAATTTTTTTTAAATAAATAAATAATAAAATTGTTTTAATCAAAATAAAAAAAAAAAAAGATGTTTGGATGTGAATGCATAAATGCACGTTCATTTCTAATAAATACATTTTGAAACGTAGTTTGCAACACATTTTGCTGATATAAATGTGTTTGATATTTAAAATTAGATACAAGCACCAAGCACACGCTGTTAACAGAATCGGCGATGTATATAAAGGATTAATATTTAAAACTTTGTTTTCATGGGTTATATAATTTGGTCTCGCGAAAAAAAAAAGAATAACGTCATTTGAAAATGAGTCAAAAATTCACAAATATTTGAGTTCGCAGTTGTACACTACGGGAAAAAAGTAGAAGGACAGTCATATTTTGGAATTTATGCTTTGTATTTCGATCCTCCTGAACTAAATTTCTCTTTTTATGTAGTTTGGCTATTTTTTGCTTTTTTATAAATAATTAAATTTTATCTACTACTAGTAAAATTTAAGGAAAACAGTACTTAACGATTTTTGGTGTGTGAAAAAAGTAGAAGGACACGTGCTAAAATAATTTATTTTGGAATATTGTAAACCTCAAAGGTAGGTGTTTCATTCTTTTTAACTGTTTTTGTTAAGAAAAACATACTATTTTATTGAAAATCCGTCGTTTTCATCTTTTTAGACTGCCTAAAGGGAAACCTTTAAGTGAGTTTGAAAAAGGCCAAATTTATGCCTACAAAAACGATGGCAAATGTGTGAGAGAGATTGCACGCCAGCTACATATTAGTCCAAATACTGTTTCAAACTATATAAGAAATCCTAGTAGTCATTGAACCAAAAAGAAGACTGGCAGACCTAAAAAACTGACGCAACGCGATCAAAGAAAAATCATTCGGGAACTAAAAAAATCGGATGGAAGTATTGCCAAAGCTCAAAATAATGCAGGCATCACACACGTTTCAAGAAGAACTGTCTACAACTACATAAAAAGGTCCGAAATTTTCGTATTCCGAAAAAGGATGCCCCAATCCCAAATGGAATGAAAGGCACATTGAACACCGACTGCACTGGGCTAAAAACCACATGTCCTGGACGTCAGAGTGGACCTCCGTTATATTTTCTGATGAGAAAAGATTTAATTTAGACGGTCCAGATGGCTACAAATACTATTGGCACTGACTCGGTACTGTAGAAAAGACTTATTCTACCCGACAGATGGGAGGAGGGAGTTTAATGGTTTGGTTGGCAGTCGGGTACGGAGGAAGAACAAGCCTAGTGTTCCTGAGTGGCAGGCAAAAACACGCAGATTATATCCAAGTCTTGAATTCAAATCTCCTTCCCTACGTCGTTGAGCTAGGCGGAAATGACTGGATTTTTCAACAGGACGGAGCATCAATTCACACAGCTAATGGGGTTAAAAATTGGTTTGCAGCAAATAATGTTCGGGTTTTGCCATGGCCTGCTAAAAGCTCGGACCTCAACATTGTAGAGAACATATGGGCAATGATTGTTCGTCGCGTTTACGCGGAAGGCAAGCAGTTTGAATCTATAGTTGAGCTTCGGAGAACTTTGAATTATGTATGGGACAATTTCTGCCAAACAGAAATTCAAAATTTATATGATTCGATGCTAAATCGAATTTTTGAAGTAATCAAAGCCAATTGTGGAAGAATTCCCTATTAATAAGACTTTTATTTGCATTATTTAGAAGTGTCCTTCTACTTTTTTCACAGAGTATGATGAAGTCAAAACTGATTTATTGCTGTACTTGACCTGTATTTTTTTGTTTCAATTTTCAGATACAGTTATCTGTTTGCAATTAGTAATTTAAAGTGTTACTCATTAAATTGTTATGGAAAAAAATCAGTGTTTTTTATTTATAAAAAAAAATCATGTGTCCTTCTACTTTTTTCACGCAGTGTATGCGACTAAAACAATTTATAGAGGGATCTGTCTTGACGAAATAATTAATTTCTTCAAGAAGTTTAGCTAAATATTATAATTTTATTTAACAATATCAATAGCATGGTTTATTTCATATGTATTTAAAGTTTTGCGAACCAAAACGCAAATTATTTTGTAAAACTTGGCAATTCTCTAGTAAAAGTTCCCGCGCGGAAAGAGTTTCTACTAAATGTCCCATGCAAAAGAAAGAAAAAAAAAAATTCGCCACAAGACTCTGCTTCTCGGAGTTGACAGGAGTGAACTGCCCCCTATAAATCAACACCACAGGAGGTGAGGAAGCTGACCCGACCCCCCAAACCTCGAAGATCGCAAAACGCCCAAAATTTGTGGAAAGCAAAATTAGAAAGCCAAAACTATTTATGTTGAAACTTTCAAAGCTCTAGGCCTATTAGAAGTCGCTTTTTGTTTAAAAAAAAAATAATAATTCAAAGAATCAATCGAAAATCAAATTAAAATTTTAACATTCTGTTTGTCAATAGTCCAATTAGAATGCGAAAACTACTTGTATTGAAAATTTCAGAACTGTAGCCCAAATAGAAATCGTTTTGTAAAATATTTTTTAATTAATTAAAAAAGAACTAAATAAAAATGTAAAATTATGTTTTTCAAACGTCCAATTAGGAGGGCACAACTACTTATTTTGAAAATTTCAGAGCTGCAGCTCTATTAGATATCGTTTTGTTAAATATATATTAATAAATTAAAAAAAAAAAAAAATAATAATTATAAAGGAACTAAATAAAAATTTGAAACTCTGTTTTTCAAAAAAAGGCCAAATAAAAGACAAAACTACTTATGTTGAAAATTTCAGAGCTGTAGCAATATTGGATATCATTTTGTAGAATAGTTATTAATTAAATAAAAAGAACTAAATAAAAATTTAAAATTCCGTTTTTTAAAAGTCCAATTAGAAGGCTAAATCTACTTATGTTGAAATTTTCAGAGCTGTAGCTCTATTAAAAACCGTTTTGTAAAATATTTATTAATTAATTAAAGAAAAAACTAACAACAAATTTAAAATTCTTTTTTTCAATAGTTCAATAAGAAGGCCAAAATTACTTATGTTGAAAATTTCAGAGCTGTATCTCTATTTGAAGTCACTTTGTAAAATAAAAGTTAGTTAAAATATTAATTAAAAAAGAACTAATTAAAATGTTACATTCTGTTTGACATTCATAAATTAGAAGGTCAAAACTTCTTGTGTTGAAAATTTCAGAGCTCTACTCCAATTTTAAGTAGGTTTCTATAACAGATCCACAAACAGACAGACACACAGCTTGTTTTATTATTATAGATTTTAAATTTGTTTATTTTTTTCAGATAGAAATGAATGGGATTCCCTTTAGTTTTCCTCAAGAATCTTCCAGAAACTTCTTGTCAGATGCAGCAAATAAATGAAGAAATATATGTAGTATATATTTAAAATCATGTTTAAATTATATTCTTTGTATAAAATGAAAAAGCAACTCATTTGTGTTTGTTTACTTCAAAATAAAGAATTATCTAAAAAAGAATTATCAGTAAAAATGTATTTTTAGTTGTATATGTTTCTAATAATAAAACTATAAGTAGCTTGGATTAACCCTTTAAAACAAATTTTAATGCAATTTAAATTGTCTAACGCAACCTACTAAGATCTCAATGCATTTTTTTAATAATATATACATAATTTTGTATTGAATTTTGAATCTTTATTTTTTTTTTTTTAAATTCTTTACAAAAAAAAGTAAATTATGTTTATTATTCTAGTGAGTTCTACCTAGCAAATAAATTAAAATTTATCAATAAATTGGGTTATGATTGATACCATTAAAGGCAAATTGTAATTAAATTCCTATAGAATAAATATTAATTTTTCATTAGCCACTAAATTTAAAGCATTTTCCGACAATATTGGAACTCTCCCAATTAAGTGTTTCTTTTTGAACACAAAAGATAAATGATACTTTATAAAGGAAAGTTTTTGCAACCTTTCCTATATCTACAGGGTGGGAACCTCAGAGTGAAAAGGTTTACACACCCTTTACAGTGAAAACCTTTTGGCAAGCCTATTATGAAAAGGCTTATACAACCCTTACGGCAAAAACCGTGTGGCAGGCTTATCACGAAAAGGTTTACACACCCTTTACGGCGAAAACCTTGTGGCAAGCTCATCCCGAAAAGGTTTACATCCCTTTACGGCGAAAGCCTTGTGGCAAGGGGGGTCATGAAATGGTTACCAAAAGCTTGACGTCTGGAGACTAGGACCCTTTCTTCAAGGTTTTATGATGGTTACTCCCTTGTCATCTGAACCTTACTCCCTTTTCGCTTGAGAGGTTTAGACAAGGGTTTTAAAAGGATAAAATGCTATCTGGGTTATTGACTGGAATTACTGAGTTGAGATACTGAGTCTCAGTGAGCATTCAGAGTAGTTCTAAAGCGAACTGTATTGCATTGTCTTTTGCAGCGATTTGAGCAGTTGTGTTGTCAAGTTTTTAACTGCTGATTTGTGCTCTATTGTTGTGAAAAGAGCTGTATTGTGTCTACTAGAACGAGAAGTTCTGGAGTTGTAAGAGAATCTGTAAAGAGTTATATTGGAATAAATTTCTGCAAGTTTTGATCTGCTTTGGCTTCAAATCTTTCGAACCCGTCCACGCAACAACTAGTGTCAGAAGTGAGGTTTGAATGGCGATTACCAGAGCAATGGCGGAACAAGATGAAAAATTTCAACAGCTTTTTGCTTTCATGCAAGAAATGAAGAAAGGCCAAGAAGAGATGAAGAAGGAATTATCCAAAGGGCAAGAAGAGATGAAGAAAGAGATTTTCTCTGGCCAAGATAAGATAAAGGAAGAGATTTTCTCTGTCCAAGAAGAGATGAAGAAAAACCAAGAAGAGATGAGGAAGAATATTGCTGCGATCTCTGCCGGACAGGAAGAATTAAAGGTTCATCTTTTAGCAACTGTGGAAGAAAGCGTGAAACAAGTGGAAGACAAATTTGCTGGAAAATTCGAGAATGTCGAAAAGAAGTGAAATAGTTTAGAAGGGAAATTCGAGAATGTCGAATTCCAGTTTATTGATTTGGGGAAAAAGATAGAGATTCTGGAAAAGAAGAATCTAGAAGAAAATTTGGGTGAGATAGAAGAAAAGATAGACCAAATGTTAGACAAGAGACTGTCGAGCAGAACTGTTTCGGAAGATTTGAAATGTGTACCAGTTACCTCCCGACCCTCAATTAAGCTTTCGACTTACGATGGAAAATCTTCCTGGCAAGTGTATGAGACCCAATTCACAATTGCCGTCAGCGCCAACGGATGGGACTCTGTGACAAAAGCCTGCCAGTTAGCTACATCTCTGCGAGCTGAAGCTGTAGATATACTACAAACACTTTCCGAAGAGCAACGCTTGGACTTCAACGCACTCTCAAGTGCATTAGAACTGCGATTTGGCGAAAAATGTGTGAAAGACTACATCAGGCTGCAGTTGAAATCTCGCCAACAGAAGCCTACCGAAACACTCCAGGAGCTCGCCACAGATGTTGAGAGGCTTTCCCATCTCGCTTTTGCAGACTGCCCTGCTGAAACGAGAGAAATCCTGTCTCTACAGTACTTCGTCGATGGCATCAGGGATGTAGAGATACAGAAGGCCCTACGAATGGCAGACGTCAAGGATTTAAGAAGTGCTTTTGTGTATGCCATGAAGTACGAGGCAGCCCAGCAAGCAACTCGTAGAGAACGCCATCCTATCAGGACTGCTACTATACAGGAGCCAGAACACCCAATTGCTTCTCGTATGGATGAATAGATAAGACAGATCAATAACTTGAGACGAAATATCCCGGAAAAGAAGCAGAGCCTGAGGTACTACTGGAGTAAGGCGAGGGCTGACGTGGAGAAGTGGTGCTGATCGTGTTATGCCCGTGCAGCCCGGAAAGGACCGAAGAAACGCAGTCGAGGAGAACTGCAACGTTATAACGTAGGAGTGCCTTTTGAACGGATTGCGTTTGACATCTTGGGACCACTACCACGATCTGATGACGGCAACAGATACATCCTTGTTGTCATGGATTATTTTACGAAGTGGCCCGAAGCGTATCCTATCTCTGATCAAGAGGCTACCACCGTTGCAGAGGTAATGGTTCAGGGCTGGATTTCCAGATTTGGAGTGCCTCTTCAGTTACTCTGACCAAGGAAGGAATTTTACCTCTGCTGTAATGAAAGGACTTTGTGATCTACTTGGCATTGACAAAACACATACGACGCCTTTACACCCACAGTCGGATGGCATGGTGGAGAGGTTCAACAGAACCATCCTCAATAACCTCTCACTGATGGTTTCCAGAAACCAACAGGAATGGGATCAGAAGTTACCTTTGTTTCTTCTGGCCTATCGCAGCGCTGTCCACGAGACTACCGGCTATTCCCCATCCCAGATGCTCTTCGGTTGTAACCTTCGTCTGCCTTGCGATCTGTTGTTTGGCCGCCCTCCGGATGCACCTTCATCGCCAGAGGAGTACGTCGAGGATCTTCAGCCACGATTTGAAGCTGTGCACAATTTTGTCCGAGAGCGAATCAACTTGGCGACGGATAAGATGAAGACCAGATACGACACAAAGGCTACAGGACATGAATTCCACGAAAGTGACAAGGTTTGGTTCTGGAACCCGAAACGACAAAAAGGACTCTCTCAAAAACTTTAGTCTCACTGGGATGGTCCTTACTCAGTCCTTAACCGGCTGAATGATGTCGTAGTCCGAATACGCAAGTCCCCCAATTCTAAACCTAGAGTCGTTCATAAAGACAGGTTAGCCCCTTACTATAGCCATAGTTTGTAATCCCCTAATGTATAAATTGTAAATAGTTATTAAGACCATGATCCATGTGCATATAAATTTTTAAGTTTATTTATTCTTTCTGTTCATTTTTGTCTTTCTGTATACAAATTAGTAAGTTTAGTAAAATTTATAGTTTTAGTAATGAACACAGAGTGTTTGCTATTGCTTTGAAAGTAAGCATTCCTTTCCGGGAACTGTACTGCCCGGGACGTGCAGTCCTTGGGAGGGGGGCTATGTTACGAATTTTTGATACGAATTTGTAAATATTTCGTAGTGTTAATTTTGTAAATACGAAAATTTATGTGCATTTTGCATAAGGCAGTGCAATAGTTCGTCTTTAGTTGGCTTCCCTGCAGTGTATCTATTAATGCTTGATAACGAGTTTTACAGAGATAACGCTGGGAAGCGAGTTTTACAAGGAGTAGGGCATTTAACATTATGGTAATGGCAATCTCGCCAAATTGGCTAGAAATCGCCAATCTTGGCGACATTTTCGGTCCCCATGTACGTGTATAGGACTTTTCGACTACGATCTGGAAAGTTCTCCAAATAGAAGATTCGCCTGTCCTATATAAGGCTGACCAAGAGAGCGGAGAAGTTAGTTGACTGGAATTACTGAGTTGAGATACTGAGTCTCAGTGAGCATTCAGAGTAGTTCTAAAGTGAACTGTATTGCATTGAGCAGTTGTGTTGTCAAGTTTTTAACTGCTGATTTGTGCTCTATTATTGTGAAAAGAGCTGTATTGTGTCTACTAGAACGAGAAGTTCTGGAGTTGTAAGAGAATATGTGAAGAGTTATATTGGAATAAATTTCTGCAAGTTTTGATCTGCTTTGGCTTCAAATCTTTCGAACCCACCAACGCAACAAGACTTTTGAATTATTATTTGACGAAAGTCTCAATATGATGAAACAAGAAAATCAAATGGATGTTCACATCCGATATTGGTATGATTACCAAGCAAGTACTAACTACTTTATTTCTGTTTTTATGGGACATAGTACTGCTTCTGATATATTGGAAGGTTTTTTTTTTATCTACTGTAACCTAAAAATTTTATTTTATTGAAACCTAAAAAACATTTTTTTTTATTTACTCGATTTGAACATGCACCGTTTGTCAAATAAAAAAAGTATTTGGAATTTTTTCTTTTATGTATTTGTGTTGATAACGCATCCTTGAAAAGTCCTTGATTTTTTTTTCCTTCAAATGTACGAACCGCGAGAAATAATAAATTAATTTTGTTCATTCATTGAATCTAACTTTGTGAAATATGCTGTCTTTTAATGAGTTGGTGTTGAGCACATAATTTTGACTGACAAATTAACATCTGTTGTACTTCATTCACTAAATTTCCTCACGATAACAACACAATTTTTACGTGTAGAAAAATTAACTCTCAATCCACCAATTACAAGGACAATACCTATAAATAGATCATGCAGATTGCAGGGGTTTACATTCAGAGGGGATAAAGAAGGGTTTTTATTTCATTGTTAAAATTTTAATGTTTTATTCCCTCACTTAAAACAACTTATTTGCTGCTAATGTTTGGATTCATGTTTGACTGTAGACTCCATAAAATAAAAGGTAATAAAATGCTGCTAATAGATATCAAAATTAAACCAAAGCCCATTTTAAAAAGGTAACATGGCGACCTTCCTTCACCACATCATCCCTGACTGTAAGTCTTAAATACAGCTACACTTGACAAGTCCCCAGTTTGACTTTACCACACCATCCCTGACTAGATCTCGAATACAGATATACTTGACACAAAGACAAACAAAAAGGAAGGTTGTTATTTTAGAAAAATTAATTTGAAGTGTGTTTTTAAATGTTCATCATAGATCTCTTTTAAAACATTTTTTTTTTTTTTCGTTCCATAAATTACTTTAATTAATTTTTATTGAATTTCATAAACAAAATAATAAATTAATTCAATACACATAAGGAAAAGAGTACATTTGAAAAAGTGTAAAGCAAATATTTAAATCAAATTAAACTTTTTATCATGAGCATGTTCCTTGATTGGTGCTAAAGTATTATTATGAATGTAAGCATCACATGCATAGCACCAAACAGACAAATCTGAAAAACTCAGCGTAAGAAAATGCTTCATATCTATTCCATGTTGCATCATATGCTGATTAATAAACCTTCCACAATAAACTTGATAACAATGCAGGCAAACCCAATTTTCATTGTAATCATTGCAAGCTTGACAAGGAGCTTTCAGATTCAGACCTTCATTTGGTATGGGTTGAAGCAATTCCAGATGAGGGCAATATTCTAAAGGCGTAACACAAAAAACTGCATCACTCCCCATGTCTACTTCGAAATCAACAAAGAGAGACTTGTTAGCACCATCCTGAAGTTTCGGTATAGCTACTGGATCGCTCGATTGGCGGCGCTTTGTAGCAATTCTTTGGGCTTGATCACCTTTTATACTTTTTTTCAAGTCAGCTGTTTCAAGTCGATCAGGCACCTCTACATCAAAAGCTAGACATTTCCAGTAATTTTTATGCACTTTAACGACGTTGCGTATAGTTTCTATTCCTTCAGCACTGGGTTTCAATGGTCTCAAAGGCAAGCAATTTTCACCCAGCAGTGAAGAGAGACAATGAGCAGCTGTATCAGCTGCATTCTCACAACAAAGATTTTCTTCTGATACTACAACCAGTTTGCCATTGCATAATCCACTCAACAACTTAGTCATTACGCTATAGCAGCTTGGAGACAAGCGTGTACGATTTGCAGAGTCATCATACCCAAGAGAAACCAACACAAATTGAGGGCAAAACTCGTAAGCTATTGGGAGTACTATATTGAAAAAAGCTCCCAAGTAATCACCATCGATGATTGTATGGTGAAATGGAATGTTGACATTGAATCCTTTACCTTTGTGGCTGCCATCTTGCTTTTCTTTAGCTATGGGTGAAGAAGGAAAATACTCCCCATCATGGTAATGCATTGAAATATAGAGTACTTTATTATCATCATAAAAGAAATTTTGAGTGTTATTATCCCGTTGAGTATTCCAATCCACAATGAGGATTCGATCCATTTTATGTTGTGTGATAAGATACTGAGCTGCAATAGTTACAGCACTAAAAACAGATAATCCAGATGCATTCTCAATGTCAGAATAATGGCCAAGAGGACAGACCAGTGCAAATCCATTCAGACACTTTCTTGCTGACACTGCATTAATAAGCTGCAACAACTTTTCAATTGAACCACTACTAGAGTTGAATGATGGCAGACATAACTTTTGTATGCGTAATTCTTGCTTTAAATCTTCAAGGATTACATCTGTTAAGTTGAAAGTTGGGTGAATGGTATTGGAGTAATTTGTTTCTTGAATTAATTCAATTTCTTCTTTAGTCTGATTTGGTGACTGAATAGATACACATTTGGAGAGTAATCCACAGGCCTGAAGTTCTTTATAAAATTTTTTTACATCTTTAACTGCAACTGCATAATTAACATGGGTACATTCAGATTCATTGGGATTCAAATCAAAGAGAAAACCAGTACGGTAATCAGGAACAGATAAATCAGTATGAGCAATCACATCTTTAATCTCAGCTTCAATTGCATTGGCTTCATTCACTGGACGTACTGGATAGTCACCACGCGTTTTGAAAACAGTCCATCCTTCACGGGGGTTTCCGGTATACTGTAATCTCATGATATGTTTAGAGCTTTTACCATCATCAAAGCCGACATCATAAACATTCTGAAGCTTAACAGCATCCCAGAAAGAACGTTGGACTGATAAGACATTCAGAATACTATCAACAGCAATATCACTCAAACCTCTACAAGGTGAGATTAAAGGGCAAGGATCACCAAGCAGCCCTCTCAATGTCAAGGCTACACTTTCAGAGAGCGAAGATAAACAGTAACCACCTTCTAAAACGACGCAAATGCGTCCATTTGCAAGGCAAGACAAGGAATTTAGAAGATGAGGATAAGCTTGAGGTGTCACTTTCATTTCCCCTTCAACACATCCAAGGGCAGCATCATACCCAGCAGAAATCAAAACCAATTCTGGACAGAATTCATAAGCAATAGGCAACAATATATTGTTAAATATAGCTAAATACTCTGCATTCCCTTGAGAGGTTCCATTTAAAGGCACATTGATATTAAATCCCTGAGCGGATTTACCTCCGACAAAATCGAAGTGCGATTCCCTTAAGTTTGGCCAGAAATCTCCACTCTCATAGCGATGGATGGAAAAGTAGAGAACTCTGGGATCATCGTAAAATATTTGCTGGGTTCCTTGACCGTGATGGACATCCCAATCAACAATCAAGATTCTTTTCAGATTAAAGTGTTCTAAAGCATACTTAGCAGCAATAGCAACATTGTTAAAGAAACAGAATCCACAGGCTTCTTTTACCATAGCATGGTGGCCAGGTGGTCTGACAACAGCTAAGCCGTTGCTGACAGATTCTTTCAATACGGAAGATACCAGCTCCAGTGTGCAACCTGCAGCCAACAATGCACAGTCATAAGTTTTGGGATTAAAGTATATTGAATCGTATCTTGAGGACAATTTCTCCAAGTCGTCAATATTATCTAAGGCCACACACATTTTAACGTCGTTGATATAGTTTTCAGTATGAACCAAACGTAATTCCTCTTCTGTGGCGGATCTGGAGGAGAGAATGCGACATCTCTTAAATAAATCATAATCTCGAATTTTTTGTAACGATGACAAATATCTCTCCGGCCGTTCGATGTGTCCAGAGTCCCACCAACAACTATGCTCCGCCATGCGATCATCAAAAACAAGGCCGGTTGTTCTGCTTTCCATGTTGAACAGAAAAAAAGAAGGTAGTCGGAAGTAGTTTTTGGGGAAGTGAAACGAATTTTGAAGGAGTACTTTGAAAAATCAAAACGGCTTTCACGAAAAGTTACATACAATCTCAAGATAAAATCCACAAATGAAATGATAGGTGTTTTTTTATTTTCATGAGATAGGAGAAGATGGGGCAAAATACGTACGTGACTAAACAAGTGCTATCAACTATCATATAAATTTTGTTTTTGTTGCTATGTTGTTGATGATATCTGTAAGTGTTGCCATAAAAATGTTATAATTTTAACTTAATTTTGAAAGGGGAATAAAACTTTGCCAATTTAGTAAATTTTTTCCAATTGACAAGAAAAAAAAATCTACCTGCTTAAAACAAAAAAAAATAAATCTTTTCATAAAATGTTTTAAATTTGATTAAAAAAATTCCTCTTTATTTTTTGCAAATATACAAACAACACAACACATCGGTCACAAGTCATCAAACAACAACCAGAAAAACCAGAGGTTGATCCATTTTTAATAAAAATAATTAATTGCGAACCACTGTTGTTTTGCTCGTATTTTTCGTGTTTTCTATCATATTAATATCTATCGTTTGAAGATGAACTTTAGGTAGGAAAATGAAGTTTTGTTTTAAATAATATTCATTTCAAATTATTGCAGTGGTTTTCGTAGTTCAGTTAGCTTCCAATATAAATACAGTTTTCTTCATAACTGTTTTACACTTAACTGAAAAACAAGTTCTAAGGTTTCGTTAGGATATGCGTAAGGGGAGGTTCTTTAGGTTATTTATAAGGTTTTAATTGATAAATTTGTGAATATTTTAATCCTATATTAACATTAATTGGTAACTTTTAACCGATGTTTTGATATGCAAGACACTTAAGAGTTAAATTTCCCTATTAAATATCATTGTTTGTCACTGGTTTTTGTTTAGTATATTCCACTTGATTGAAAAAGCAAACTATGAATAATTGGAGAAAGGGATATTTTAACATAAATTTAGTTTCGTTTGAGTCCCATGCTATTTAATACACAAACTCTGTAACTTAGAAATTTAATATCTAAAAAAAATTGAAAAGAAACCTTAGAATATCAAATGTCAACATGCAGTTGACAGCTGCCAATCATTTTGAGTTTGTATAAATACAAAACATGAACGAAAACAAATTTTTAAAGTAGAATTATGAAATTAATAAAAAATGGCTTGATTATGAAGACAAATAGTATTTTAACTTGCTTTTGAAATTTTTTATTTTGTTTGCTGTTGCATTTCTAGTCTTAAGTCTTCAATATCAACAATATTGAAAACCAATTACTTTGAAAATAGTATTTCTGGAGCAGAAATCGCTTGGAAAATTTTGTTGCAAATCTAGCAGTAAAAAAAGTGTCCAATTAATCATTATTTCTTTTGCAGTAGCCCAAAAAAGAGTCTGCAAAGGAAGAAAAATCTCCAAACCAAACACCACTTATATTTAAAAAAAAAATCTGTTGTGCACCGCTGCTTCTTAATTTTTATGTTTTAAGTGGACAACTGTGTAATTCATGAGAAATAAAATAAATATAGGTACTCTTCCGCTGGTAGGGTATCAGTTGGTGCCAAACTTGAACATAAAGTTACTTGACGCATAAAGTTACTTTTGAAGGAAGTTTTAGAAAAACAACTTTTAAGTTTGAACTCATTATAAAATATAGCTTCATAAGAAATTATTGTTTTTTTTTTCTCTCAGTTGAATGAATTCTCATGTTCCAATCAGGGTTGGAACTCCCCCCCCCCCCATTTTTTGTTTGTTTGTTTTGTTAAAAACAGTTTTTTTTTGTTTAAACCGGTTTTTTAATCCTATTCTAATTACATGTATACATATTTATACTGAGTGGTCACAGAACCTGGAAATCGGGGAAATGTCAGGGAGCTTTCTGATTCTGGGAAATGTCGGGAAACTTTTTAAAATTTCATGAAAATCGAAAAATTTTGTATTGTTTATGGTACGTTCATCTATATTTTAGCACTATTTACCCAAAGATTTGTGGTAATAATAAAAGATAAATATATGTATTAATTTAATATAGATACTTATGATTTTTAATTAAAAGATTTATTTTAAGATACATTGGAACATATTCTATCTATAGTATTTGTATAATTTTTCATTTAATGGATTATTAGCTTAAATAATAATATTTTAAACATAAGAAAATTTGAGTTGTTCAGTTAAAAATAGAAGTCATTTACAACATCAAATAATTTAAAAAAACTAATTATAAAAATTCAATATCAAACTATTCTTTAAAATAAACAATTGGTTTTTTGAGAAAAAAAAATTTGGTTTAAACCATGCCAACCCTGGTTCCAATTGCAAAAAATGTTTTCAGTTCTGAAATTTTATTTTAGATTCCGATCTCCATGGTAATTGCTGTCTGCATCTGTAGAAAAATATGGTGCTGATCTTTATAACATTAAAAAAATGTTATCCAAAATCACAGTAAGTTTCAGCTTGTATCTGAAACCATTTTTCATTTTTATTTAAGTAACTGATTAATAAGAGGAGATATTTATTTCAATTTTTCATTCATTTCAGGTATCGTCGTTAATCTGGAGTTCCTTTTGAATTTGTGTTTATATTAGACCCTACTGTCACGTTAAACTAATTATGTCAATTGTGACAGGAAACTTGTGCCCCAACTGTGGAAGTGCATTACGAGCAGTGCAAAATCTAGACAGTAAAGACTTCTTCCAGGAAGATATAGATCTGTTATACGACTGTGTCATCTGTGGTTACAGGTACAGTTATACAACAGAATCAGCCAGCGATGACCCAAAATCTCTGTACTGTACAATATGCGATAAACACTTTAATCAAACTAGCAGCTTGAAAAGGCACATGGTCTCTCATTCCGGTGAACGACCATTTTGTTGTGATGAGTGTGATAAGACTTTTAAAACTAAAGCAGCTTTGAAGCGGCATTCAATAATTCACACTGGAGAGTGCCCTTTTGAATGCAGCACTTGTAAAAGGAGATTCAATCAGATTAGCAACTTGAGGAAGCATTTAGTGATTCATAATAATAATTGTCCATTTTACTGTGATGTGTGTGGTAAAGGATTCAACCAGTTGAGTAATCTGAAGAAACATTTGGTTGTGCATAGCGTAGACAAGGTGCCTGCTAGTCACGAAGGTAAGCCAATTCACTGTATAGTGCCAAAGGTATCCGAGAAGTCTGTGACGCGGCCTGTCCTGACCTTTGTCAAGCCTGCAGAGTCTTGATAACTGCTGAAATGTGTGAAACCTTGTTGACACTTTTTTTTGTTGTTGTTGACTTTGAGCTGAAAAAGTTGAAATACCATGAAAATGCAACTTCTTTTCTTATTTAAAAGATTAATTTTGTTTTAAAGTGTACATATTTCACCATGGGATTTGACTTCTAGAGTTTATTTAGAACCTCTTGTGAAAATGTATTATCCTAAACATTAACTACTTCCATTTGTAACAATAAGTTATATTCCACCTTATGAGGAATCTTATTCTTTTGTGTATGATTATAAATTTATTTCAAATCAAATTTATATTAATGCAGTATTAGCTACTGCGATAAAATTGTAATTACTTGTATAATACCTGAAATGCATTTATTTCGAGTTTATCATTTGAATCCTATTTTTACATCATTAAATATTTTGAACAGCTTTTTGTTTTTACTATTTTTCACATTGTATTTTCTATCTTGTGTGAATTTATCCTTAATTTCCACAATTTAAATTCAAAATCTTTTTTATTACTACTTTGTAGTTTTATCCTGTTGTACTCTCACCTCTAACTAAAATATTAACATAATTTAGTGTGATAAAGGCAAAAATGGTAAAATTACATGGGCACGCAGGATTCTTGGCTGGGGGGGAGCAAGGTTTTGTTCAAACCTCGATATTTCAAGTATGATAATTCTATTTTCTATTGAAATATTAACTAATTTAACATTAGTGTTCTGTTTAAATGAATAACTTAAATCTCGAATTATGTTTTTATATTGTCAAGTATACTACTTATCTCCACTTTATTTATAATTTTCAAACTCCAAAAAGTGAGGGAGGGGACTGCAAATGCACCTTCTTCAACTTGCCTGCCGACAGTTATGCCTAATATGTCAATTATTAAAAACCTATAATATTGTAAATAAAATAATGCCAGGGAAAAAAATTTAGTATTTAATTTCTTCTGTCTTCAAGTTATCTAACATTTATTTCTATTCACATGGATTATTAAATCTATATTAAGGAATCAATTTTTAATTTAAAATCGAGGTACATTTTTCACACGTCCATATTCCATAGAATTTTAAGGATTTCAGTTAACTTGTTATGTGATTATTACCTTATCCTTTTTATTGGAGCCATTTCATTAAGTAGTAATTAAGTTTTAAGTAATGTTTTTTAAAACATTCATAAACCATGTTTTTTAAAACCCGTTTGTGCCCAGAATTTTTTTTTTTTACTTTGAGTCCTTTATATGCATTGCCAACGTTTATGTACAATTGATACAGTTAAACCCTGTTAACGAGAAATCGCTTTACATAAAATCTCGTTTAACGCAAAGTAATAGCAGTTCTCCAACATTAATTCATTCGTTTAACATGAAATTCGGTTAACACGAACAATTTTGGTGGCCCCATAAACTTCGCGATGACAGGGTTTGACTGTACTTATTTTAAGCTCCAATCAAGTTTTCATAGTGTTTGACAGTGAAGAAAACCATCAAAAGTCATTGATTAACTTTTTTTTGTCTCCCAAAACTTGATAGAACATATTATCAATGAGTCTATCTTTCAAATTTCAAATCAATTGGATTACAGCAAATAGATTATTTGGCCTCCAAAGATTTTGCCTGCTTACTAAATAAGATCCAAGTCAGTGGTAGCTTGTGGGGTACAGCTGGGCTGCATCTAAATTTATTACTTTAATAGTAAAATTATAGTAATATATTTTAAAAAATATATATTATTTTATAGTAATTTTATGTAAAATTATAGTAATATATTTTGTTGTCCTATATTATTCTAACTTCCTTAAATAAAGATTAGAATTGAAAACGAAGATAGAATTTCTACAGTAACTGAATAAAACTTCAATAAATAGCAAACATATTGCTTCTATGTAAAGTTCAGAAGAAAAAAACCCGTTCAAATCAACCCAAACTGGTGACCTCTAAGCAAACTACAATAACGCCATCTAAAGAGTCTAAGTATTGACTACAGCCAGTTGCTGAAATTACGATCTGGCTGAGTTCGTTGGTACTATAAACTTTTGCCTTCACGGTTTGAATAAGGCATTATCGCGCGGCTCAGTCCTAGAGGAATTTTAATATTTCATCTGTGCTTAAAAATTCGAGGTACTGATTGACTGTGTAAATTGGCGAAGATGGACGACAGGGACACATTTAAGAAGCTCTCCAATACGGAAATAGTTTTCGTGCTGTTTACACATATGTTGTCTTGTAATTTCTTAAGTTAACTATTTTGAAACAAGGAGTTTGTTATGATTAAATGTGCGTCTTGCTTGAAACTCATTTTAGAAGATAAAAAGGAGATGGTAAATGCCAACAACTTAAAGAAGATAGACCGACTTCAAAACTCCATTCATAAGAAAAGGGGATACGTCTCAGCATTGTTGTAAGTTTCCGTTATCTTGGTATAATATGTGTTTTTCTCTTGGTTATGTGGTAGTTTTTACTTACAAAATAATTAATAGTTTAAAAAATACTCTTTAATAGAAAAGTGAACTAAAAAGTAGAAAATAATTTTAAATAAGTTTAAAATAAGAATAGTGATTAACAAGAAATTTTTATTTTATCGATAAAAAGCGTGTGGGATGCTTTTTAAGATATTTTCATAATGGCTCTACTTTAACCAATATCTGTCACTAAATATTTACAACAATTGACATCAAGCACCTCACGCTTTTTTACGATAAAATAAATATTTCTTGTTAATCACTCTATTTTTATTTCAAACTTATTTAAAATTATTTTCTACTTTTTAGTTCACTTTTCTATTAAAGCGTGTTTTTTAGTTTTTTAAACTATTAATTATTTTTTCTGTAAACTATAATTTTTTTTACTTAATTTTTTTAGTTAAGTGTACAAAACTCTCCAGTTGTTCCTGCCAATAGTCACATGCTTGTTTCAAATTTAAGTAATGTGTATGTCTTAGCCTACACGCCTTATTACTTGGCACAAAACACTATCGTGTCTCTGAATATGAAAAATCACTAATCCTGAAGATCCTGGTAAGGATAATGCGACTAAAAAAACACGTGTTGTATAACCGTCGTGCACACGACAAATCTTTCAAATGTCTGCCTTATCAATTGTTGATGATAGGTTCTGTGATTACTGGGATTGAAACGGGTAACGCCACACCAGGGTTCGATTCCGGAAAAGTTGGTTGGTTGGAATTTAACGGCGCAAGGGCAACACGAGCTAATCCCTGTGATAAAGCGACAAACTTATTGAATTGTATTGTCATCGGTCTTTGACAAGTGTGCAAAGTTTAAATCAAATCTAAAGTAGGGCAAAATCGAGCCCAAAAGAGTCGGTTACAAGCAAACATACAGGTGAAACTAATAAAAGCGTGTTAAAAATGTTTTGTTGACCATGTTTGATAGTCAGAATTAAAAAGGGTGTTTGGAATAGTGCTGGATATTGTGGATTAACCATCATCACATGAGCATTTAAAGCACACGAGGGCTCAATCAACGTTTAAAAAACTTGTTTTAAGTTTGTTTTATAAGAAGTAAAACTCAAATAACTGGCGCATTAAGGAAAACTCTCAACTTTGTATTGTTGAATTTAGCAAAGTAGCTCTCTAAATAGACGCTTTATGCAATTATAACTATCAAAGCAGTATTGTTTTTAAGTAAACAAGAACTTACATCAGTGTCGGCTCGGGCACTGCAGCCGGGCTGCATCTAAATTTATTATTTCAAAACTAAAATTGTATAATTTACAATTTTCTAAAATGAAGATCCAATTTTTACGGCAAGTGAAAAAAAAATCCGATCAACAGCAAACTTCTTGGCTCAATAATCAATTTACGAGGGTGAAAAAAACCGTTTCCAATCAAGGTGATCATCTTCCGAACGGCAACCATATGTGTTCCTGAATTGTGTTTCGGCTGTGACATTGTCATGGTAACCTATGGAATCCAATGGAGCCTTTCAGGCCCGTGCTGGGATACCTGGACGTATCCCGGTACGCCCTCCAGCCTGGAAATTTTGGCGCCCTCCTGTTCCGAAACTGACAAGTTTTACGACGAGGCTTATCGTCGATATTGCCGAGCGGGCTGGTTGAGTGTAGGGACTGTAGGCTACTACTGAATAGACAGGTACGTTTCGTTGGCCCCGTCCACAAACGCACTAATTTTTTAATATATACCAAAATTTAGTGCTCAATTAGTGCTTTCAGAATCCAGCATTAAAAAAATATGTGCATCAATATTTACCGAGAAATATAAAGAAATGCGTGGACGGGGCCAACGAAACGCTAGCGCCCCCCACAAACGCACTAATTTTTTAATATGTACCAAATTTTAGTGCTCCATTAGTGCTTTCAGAATCCATCATCCAAAAAATTAGTGAGTCCTTACTTTTCATAAAATTCAAGGTTAATTGAGGGTAGGCAGGCAAACTGCTGGCTTCGCCCACAAAAGCAATCATCATTCATTATATGTTAAAGTGTTGGGCATAATTAGTACTTTCAGAATCCCCAACTACCAGAATTAGTGCGTCAATATTTTGACCAAAATTGATCATTTTGTAATAATTATTCACTTGTCACTTCCGTTTCGTTGGCCCCGCCCACAAAAGCAATCATCATTAATTATATGTTAAAATGTTGGGCATAAGTTAGTGCTTCCAGAATACCCAACTGCCAAATTAGTGCGTCAATATTTTGGCCAAAATTGCCAACTTTGCTTATTGACGAATGTACGCGAGCCTTAAACCGATGTAAATTATCATTCACGAATTGTATGACCGGTGTCAAATTTTAGTACTCAATGAGTGCTTTCAGAATCCCCTACGGCTTAAAATAGTGAGTCAATATTTTGACTAAAATTGACCATTTTGATATAATTATTCACTAATCATTTCCGTTTCGTTGGCCCCGCCCACAGACGCACTAATTGTCTCTCATATGCAAACATGTAGTGCTCAATTGGTGCTTTCAGAATACCCAACTGCCAAAATTAGTGCGTCAATATTTTGGCCAAAATCGCCAGTTTTTGCTTATTGCCGAATGTACGCGAGCCTTAAACCGATGTAAATTATCACGCACGAATTGTATGACCGGTGCCAAATTTTAGTGCTCAATGAGTGCTTTCAGAATCCCCAACTGCCAGATTTACTGCGTCAATATTTTGGCCATAATTGACCTTTTTGTAATAATTATTCACAAATCCCTTCCGTTTTGTTGACCTCGCCCACAGACGCACTAAAAGTATATAAATTTCTTCTAACCATTCCATTGAGTCAAGTTTCTTGCGAACGAGCATTTTCTAAATTGAAACTTATTGAAACCAGATTGAGATCATCTTTGACAAACGAAAATTTAGAATCTTTACTGTTAATGCAATCAGAAACTGATATTTTAAACTCCATAGATCCAGACACCGTTATTGATTATCTTTGCCACTCCAGCTCCGAATTAAAAAGACTTCTTCAGGTTTAGTTTGTAAATTCAATCAAAGAACATTACATTTATGAACATATTTGTTTTTGTTACTTTCCTTAAGAAATTAAGTAGTAAATGCTGGTAACTTTTTTTTAAATGTATGTAATGTTAACTTATCTCGTCTTAATTTTCTATGTGTGTTAGTTTACCAAAATTACACTAATTATGTTTCAACTACTACTTTGTCTTTTATTTCACCCTAAGACATTGCAAATATTTGAAATGGATCAAATAAACATTAGAATTTAGCAAACAATACATGTTCATTTTGTTTGACAAATAGCGGTACAATATGTGTAAAAGTGTGATGGTCCCTTCGTACCGTAACCTGTTGCCAGAAAAGCATATTGAAGCCAGCGTCATGTGCGATTAAAGCTTTAGTTATTATATTCCATACCCCCCCCCCCCGGTAGTCCTCCCCCTGCATAGTGCTGGCGCCCTCTGATCAAGGGCGTCCACCGCCCTAACAAGGGGTCCAGCACGGGCCTGGAGCCTTCCCTCTACGTAATGCATAGCTTGGCAGCCAGATCATCGATTTTCCGTCTTCGACTCCCCTTGAAAGTTTATGTTCTAAAATAATCTCTAGATGCAATTTTTGCAAGATAATATGGTGCTATCTGAAGGCTAGATAGTTATTTTATTAGTCTGAAGTACTATTTTGTTCTGAAAATAAATTTGAATATTTTAAACTCATTATCTAAAAAATCGTGTTTTTGGCACGTGAAACTTCATTTTAACAGTGATAACTGAAGTTTGATATAATCTTTAAACAAAATTATTTGATAATTCAAATCTGCATGAACTATTAGATGTTTTGAATCTCTGTCAAATTGATGGGGAAAAAAATGAATTTTGCTAAACTTTTAAATATAAATGTTTTTAGAAAAATTGCGATTTTTTCTACTTTCAATGTTAAAAAAAAATTCCCTTACAAAACTATATATTCTAGAAACTGAATGGATGTTCATAACATTAAGAATGATATTGCGAACAATTTCCAACCATAATTTATTTTCTCTGCTCTAAAAAACTCGAGTAATCATAGTAGTTCAAAAGTGCGCTAATTATATCGAGTCAAATGTTAATTAGTTGATTAATTTTTGAAAAAAAAATTAAACATCATTATTATATTCTTGTAAGTGCAAAAAAAAATCCGATTTTTAAAATGATAATTTAAAAAAAAAAAAATTTCAAGTGTGATTGTACATGGTTGTGAAAGTGTGTGTGTGGTGGTGGTGGGGGGGGGGTAAGTCGCATATATCCGGTTGCACTTACATTTTCCACCACGGGTCGCCACTGACTTACATTTAGAGGCCAAAACGAGAGATAATGTTTTTTTAGTCAAATTTAATTGTTCTTATGTTATAAATCTTATTTTATACAAATTGAAAGGAAACTTCGATTTGAGTATTCAAGATTTTGCGTTCATTAATGAACGCAAATTCTGAAGACGTTCAGAATTTCCCCAATCCATGTCTAATTTAAATGCAGTGATCAGTATACAAACGTGCAATCGACAGCTGTGCGATGTTCCACAGCCACACCCCTAGTTTGCAATACTTAGAATGTAGTTTGAAAAATTATCGATCTCTGTTTAATTAAATTCACATGTTTGGCAGTCAAATAAATTGTTTAAGTATGTAACTTTTTACTTTCAATTACCCATATATATACATAGGGTAATGATAGTATAGTATTTGGTCAAAAATTTTTTTTTTTTTTTTTTTTTTTTTTTTTGTGTGTGCATTTCTCCACGTTTTGGAACATCCTGATTTCAAATAAGTGATTTAGAAAAAATGTCTGGATGTACGTGGTCAGCATAACTCCCGAACAAATTAACCTACGATGGCCAAATTCTGTGTGAGGGTTGGTGATGGCACAAGGACCTACAATCAAGGTTTTCGTCAAAGTAGCGCATGCGCTTAAGGTAGCTGCCATTAAAAAAATCATGTTTTTCAGTAATTGCTAAAAAACGGTTCTAACGATTTTGTTCAAAATTGCTATGGTAATGCCTCTGAAGGTGTTCTATACCTTCCCACCTCCGTAATTCTCATAAAATTGGGAAAAAGCGGAAAAACGAGTGCCTTTAACACAGAGTTCCCTGCCATTGAACATCGTCCATTAAGGATTGTGGTTTTTTTTTTTTGCGTTTCACGCACAAGCAAGGACAATGTAATGTCTATCGAATAAAACCACCAATTTTACCATTTTGACATCCCCCCCCCCCCCTGCTCATGTAAAAATTATTGCCAAAAATATCGGCAAACTGGCCATTTTTTTTTTTTTTAAATGAGTCAAAATAAGAAAATGTAAGTAACACCTTGTTAAATTTTAATACAATGACCAATATTATACATTGTAATTGAAAGTTGTGCGATGTTGCACACCCTTAGTTTTTTTGTCAAAATGCTTATTGATTTGTGCAATTTTTTTTTTTTTTTTTTTAAATTTGATGTTTTTTACCGGCTCCGTCGCTTTCACATGTAGTTCAGCTTTTTTGCTTTAGAAGCTGTATCATGTCTGCAATGATTGCCAAATATAGAAAGAATTAATCATTTGAAGTAGATATTTTTTCTGAACTGTACAATATTATAACTGATATTTTGATTTTACTGAAAACGTAATTTTTTAGTATTTCAAAATTAGTTTCGTATTTTTTTATTTTTTTTTCTCCCTTTATCATGCACTTATTTTTGACCAATTCCTGTAGGACCAGGTACAGAAGTTGTCAATATTTAAATTTTATTTTCGTTTAAAAAAATCTATTTTAATTGAATGCAAGATAATCTTACAAATTGGTATTTATTTAAAATTTAATTTTTAAATATTTTTTCTACCAAAGAATCGTCTCTTTTTCAAAGGTTTATTCTACTACTGGTTCCAGTCGGAAACTTTAAGGCTGGCCTTGGTTCTCGGGACATATAATTGTCCTCTTATTTTATTTTTGCTGGAAACCGACATTAGTGAAATTTTTTTTTTTAGAAAAGTTTTGCGAAACTCTCTGATGCGTGTTGAAACGAGTGTCTCCTTAGGTCAATGGCAGTGGAACACATGACGTCACCGGGAAGGTTTTAAGGCCTACTTCATTCAGTAGGACTTTCTTTTGTAGAGGCAGGACGCCTTTTCGGAGATATAAGGATTATATTTAATTTCAGCGGGTAATCTAATTACACTTCACTTCGAGGCTTCAGGTAAGTTTTATTAATTTCGGCCTTTGGTGGGTAAACGTCATCAGGCACAATCAAGAGGAGGGTTTTTAGGGATAGAATCACCTCCCCCTAGGATTGCTAAAATTCCGGTGTTTTGTTATGAATGAATAAGAAATATACTTAGCATAGATAATTTTAAAAAATACGTTTTCAATCTATCATTATTCAGACAGAATAAGTTAATGTACCACACTAAATTAGCTATTAGGTCCAAGAAATTTAAAACAAATAACAGATTTATAAATCAGATACCATCAAAAATTTTTTTTTTAATTTTTAATTTCTTCCAGAGTATTTTCTTTAATACATATTTTCTCATTCCGTCTCCCCTCTCAAAATCGCATGTGTGCGATCACCTTAGGGCTCACCTTAGGCTTTTTTTATATTTGTAGTTATTTTTAAAGTAGATATTCTTAAGTTGAAATGTGTGAAAAATTAAGAGATGGACAAGCATAGAATATTTTAAAGGAATAGAATTGTATTAAATATACTTTAAAAATTTTTAAATTGAAAGTTTTGTTTTTATCAAAAAAATTTCTGGTGTAGACTCTTTAAAAGAATTAAAAAAAAAAAAAAAAAAAAAAAAATACATCAAAAATACATTAACAATATTTTTATATATATATATATATATATATATATATATATATATATATATATATATATATATATATATATATATATATATATATATATATATATATTATATATATTATATATATATATATATATATTTTTGTATATGTACTTCATAAAGTGCTCTGGTAAATACTCTTTTACGTGTAATCAATTGTAAAAATTAATCAAAAACCAATTGAATAATTTATATTTCTGTCCCTCCTGGAAATTTTTTTGCCCGTCCTACAAACTTTGGCTGGCTACGGGCCTGCATCATAATCTAAAGACGATGAAATATCATTTTCAATGAACAAGGTTGTGTAGTCTTTAGATCTTAGTAGGTTAGAGTAGTAGGTTAGAGTAGTAGATCTTAAGTAGGTTATACGAATTTGCATTTAAATTTTTTTTTAATTTTTAATTTCTTCCAGAGTATTTTGTTTAATACATATTTTCTCATTCCGTCTCCCCTCTCAAAATCGCACTAGGGCAGAATGTATGAATCTGGATAAAATGTTGTCCCATTTTTTTTTTTTTTTTTTTGTAAAACTCGAAAACTGAATAAAAACAATTTTAATATTTTATCGTATGTAGATGCCAGATTGAGGAACTGCAAACATATTGATGACATGTGAGATGAGAAATGTTTTCTTAGAAGTTGTTTTTTAAAGAAAAATATGGAAGCAAACTTGATGGCAAACCCCTACCACAGAAATGTTCTGTTTGCGTCCCTGGGTAATTCTCCTAAAAGTAATTTGTAGTTTTTTTTAAATAAATAGATTTAAATGTTTTGAAAGCGTTAGTGCTGCATTTTTGAAATTTTCGGCTAGTGATTTAAATTTATTTGTATTTTTTTAGTGACATGTATTTCCTAAAAGACTTAAAGTACAAAAAATTAATTTTAATGTTTAGTGAAATGAATGTTCTTTGAAATTCGCGGTACAATCGAACTTTAACTAGACACGATTTTTTTTTTTTTAAATAACCATATGGTTAATTGGAAACCAACCACTTTAAAATCTTTTTATTAATCCCAAGACAAGATTGAGTGCCAAAAATTCTTATGTGGGGAGGGGGGGGGGGAGCTTAAAAGGATAGTGCAATTCGAAAATCATTAAATGGTATAAAGTTAGGGTAGCACTATCACCCTAATATTGATCATTGGCAGGCTGATTTCTGTTTAATTGCAACAAAAACAAAAATTATATTAAAATGCAATTTAATTAAATTTATTCTGATGGTAATATTTAATAAATTTTTGTTCACATGACTTTCTTGTAAGTATTGAGGTAAAAAATTTTTAGTTGTTATATATTAATGAAATTCAGTTTTTCTTAAAAATATGTTTCTTACATTCAAAAAACTACGATGCCTTATTTTGAACATATCTACATTTATCTACTTCAACAAAAGGTTGTTTGTTCTGTTTTGAATTTTTCTTTTTGTCTGTTCATCTAATTCGTCGAATGCTTCCTATCTGTAATTGTAACATCCAGGGGCGATATTTTGTTAGGTATTATGATTTGTGTAATCTTCTTATGCACAGATACCATATTTGTTTGGCAAGCAAAGAAATAACTAAAAAAAATATTTTTGAACATTTTTTAGTATTTCTTGTGCAATGTCCATTTGTTCCTTTGTCGCTTATGGTAATATCAAAGAAAGCTAATAAACACACTTTCTATCGCACAATAATGCTCACAAAGCTATTAAAGTTTTCGACATCTTTGTTCTCAATTTTAAACCAGTGCAATTACATTTGTTTCACACAAAAGTTCAATAAAAAAAAAAAAAAAAAAAAAAAAAAACATTTGGGTAAAATTCCTGCAATTTTTTTTTTTTTTTTTTTTTTTTTTTGTAAAATTAAGTGTTGCCCAATATGTACATTGTAGAATATTTTTTATTTTGTGGCATTATGTGAACCCAGCTTTAAAATTTAATTTAATTTCTTCTTTTTTAGATTTATTGTACATTTGATTCAATTGAATTATGCTGGTTTCCAGTGGCTGGGTATAACATGAAATACTTTAATTTTGAATGCTGTCTCCAGCGGCGTACCTATACTGGGGTACTACACAAATCTAATCGTTTTGGGGGGTGTGGGAGGCCTGAGACAGTCTTATTACATTTTTAAGTATATTAATTTTTGAACTTTTGATGACAGTGAAATAAAATAACTTTTTTTAATTAGCACATATTTTAATTAACTTCATTTTTTTTTATTAATAAATAAAGAACAAATTAAGCAAAGATGGGTAATGTTATTTTTTTTTTAAATTCTCAACTTGCTAACTACTTGTCTACAATATTAAGTCAAACCTTCTATCCCCCTTTTTTTTTTTTTTTTTTTTTTTAATTTTTTAAGTAAATCCATGTTATCAAATATTTTTTGTGTCTGTAAATGGGCAAAAATGTTAATGCGTTCGACCTTGCTTTGCTTGTAGAATTTTTGAAATATGATTTTAACTATTGTAAAGTTGAGTTTCTTTCAGCATTTGCGACTGAAACTGACAGAGTGCACAAAATTTTTAATAGTTGATGTACATTCGGAAATCGTCTATAGAACATTCCGCGAAAGCATAAATAGCAATAGAAGGCCTCTTTTAAACAACGGATAGAGCCAATAGAGATCAATTTTATCTTCCACATTTTCCATTCTGCTTCGATGAAGTCTTGAAAACCAGGCAAATCCTTTTCATAAAATTTTACCAGATTTTCTACGGCAGAAAATTCAGCACTGTCTGATTATTTGTTTATGTTTTCTAAATGCCTTTAAAGCTTCTTCGTGGGATAAAAATTTACTAAAGATTCGATTGGAAATGTTGATTGTTTCCGATTGTTTGATATTGTTAAGAATTTTCTCAGAGCAAATAACGACACAGCTTTTACAAAATAAAAGCCAAAAGTTATTCTTCGTTCAGAAGCTCACAAAACTTCTTTAAACAACAGGGAACTATTTATCAAGCTTTAACAAAAACTTCAGTGCATGCAACTTCAAATTCACAGCGATAATTCAGGGAGTTGCTACAACCTGACCAGCAACCCCCCCCCCCCCTTCCTCTGGATACGCCACTGGCTGTTTCCGTATGGATTGTAACTATGTTCCTTACCAATTTATTTTTGATCTAAAATAGGTAATCAAATTTTGTGCATCTTGAGCGAACAGGTCGGAATTGCCATAATTTTTATGCTAAAATCGAAACTATAATCGTAAAGCAAAAGCGATCTCGGTTGCTCAAGAGAAATTTTGAGATTTCTGAAATGAGAGTATGAACTGTATTCTGCATAGTACAAATATAAAAATGACTAAATACAGACACAAGGCCCATCAAGGATTTTTTTATTTAACTTTTCAGATTTTACTTAAGGTTAATTGGAGATTTTTAACCAGAACGGACAATCGGGAGAATATTGTCAGTTTAATCTTTTCAAAGTCTTTGATTTCAATCTTTTGACTTAAATCGAATATCATATTTCCCCAATCAAACAATGTGTAACAAACGATAATTAGATTAAAAGTTTAACCGAAAAGTGGCTTATCTTATCTGTTTAAAACAAGTAAAAATCTATTTAGAACATTCTGCACAATAGATTTCGAATTCGATGGATTTTGAGTTTTAACGCTCATTTTAGGATTGTTTTGTGATCTTCTCGCGTACATGTCATTTCTAAACTACGCAGCTTCTTGGGGTTTCAAGAAGAAAGGTAAGCAGTTAGAAATTTCTTCTCTAAATATGTGTGGCAGTTCCTACCTTTAACTGTAACTAAAATTAAAACGATATCTTATGAATTTTAAACTAAGAAAAAAAAAGTTGAAAGTCGTTAAAGTTCTTTTCAATTAGTAACAAAGTTTATTTTTTTAAGTGTCACAGATAAGTTTTTGAAGAAATAATTTTTAATGTAATGCTATTTTTCTTTATACTTAGAAAAAAAATACAACTAAATATTTATCAGCTTAAAAAAGAACTCGAAAATGAAACCACAAAATATTTCTAACTCTCACCCATAGTTAATAAAATCAATAGAATTCGATAAACATTCTTGAAAATACGATAAACCACTTAGGAAAATTACTTTTCATAATGATCACGATGTTTTTTGCAATTATAAGCTTCCATAATTTAATTTTTTCTGCAGCTAAATTTATTTGGGCATTTTTGTGAAACAATTAGAAGAAAGCGTTCCAAAATGTGTTGCCTGATATTGATGCAAAAAAAAAAAAAAAAAAAAAAAAAAAAAAAAAAAAATTGCACTCGATTAAATTGCGGTGTTAATCTGTTAAGCATATTTAATCGTTTTCTCGTTAATTGCAATTAGTTGCGAGAAAAATAAGTAGACGAGGCACCCCTTTATTCTCTCTAGCAGCGCTAAATAATTGATTAAGACAAAATCAACGAAATAATATAACCCATAAAAGCAGAGTTTTCAATATAAATTCTTTATATGCATTGTCAATTTTTATATTCATTAACATAGCGCCGGCCGTTTCTGTTGCCAGCGTGTGCTTGGTGTTTCCATCTAATTTTAAATATTAAAAACATCTCTATCAGCAAAATATGCGGTAAACTACTTTTCAAAATTTATTCACTAAAAATGAATGTAAATTTATGCATTGACATCCAAATATCTGATATTTCTTGTGATTAAAACAATTTTATTATTTATTTACTAAAGCAGTTTTGGCAACACGAAGGAGTTTTTTCAATGATCGGTTGAATGTTATTTCATCACGATTGGATGACGGTTAATTGGTTGTATTCCGTACAAGGACTTTTCAGTGAAAGTGACAGCCATCAAAATTTGATAGAATGCATTGTCATCGACATCAAATATATCTGCCAAGTTTTAATCCGATAAGATGGTTAAATAGACTTCCACAGATTTGCCTGCCATCTATATACACAGATAATCAGAAAACCACCCAACTAAAATCGAAGTTAACATGAAGGATTTATAAAGCAATAATTTTATATATTTGCATAGGAATTTGCAACAAAATGTATTGACATTTTAATTACTGGATTCCAGATGTGATTTTATATAAGGCTATCTAAGCTTAAGCCCTTCTAAAGATCATTCTCTATACTCGTTATGTTACAATCTTCTAGCCCAGTGCATTTAGAAACTATTTTGATAAAACTTTGAAATTTGGTGAGGAGGTACGAACATTATCCCTTCATGAAATATCATAAATTGAAAATAGTGTCTAATATATTTTATTTTATATGTGAAAATCTTACGTCAATGCGCAGACCAAACGATGTAGTGGTTAGCTAGACCGCGAGGTTGCGGGTTCGAGTTCCGTGTTAGGCATGGGTGTTTGTAAATGTATGTTGGCTTGTCTAATGACGAATGTTTCGGCGCATTATAGCCCTCGTGTTGCTGACGGCCCCAGATAATCTGAAAACAACCAACCAACTTACGTCAATGCCCATGCAATGTCTGCACATGGTTATGTCATTTTCTATTTTATTTTTCATTTATAATTCGATAGACATTAAATGAAATCAATTTATGTCATTTTATTAAGTGATCTTTTTCGTACTTACCAAATTTTAAGGTTTTATAGAAAGTAGTTTCTAAATGCTCTGGGCTAGAAAACATTGAAATCACTTCCACTGATCGTTTAATCATGTTATTGTGTTCATAGTTTTCGATTTATGAAGCTAAGTAAGATTCTTTAGATTTTTACTTTCAATTACCCTTATGTTTACATAGGGTAATGAAAATATAGCATTCGGTCAAAGAAGAAAAAATCGATTTTGTTGTATTTTTCACATTTTGGAACATCGTGTCTTCAAAAGAGTGGGTATAGAAAAAATGTCTGTTTGTGTGATGGTAAGCATAATTTCCGAACAAATTGACCTACGATGTTCAAATTTGGTGTGCGGGTAAGTGGTAGCCTTGAGACCTATCATTAAAGTTTTCCTCAAAATCGCGCATGCATAAGGTTGAAATCATTAAAAATCATGTTTTCCAGCAATTACTAAATAACGGCTTTCACGATTTTGATTCAAATCTCTGTGCTAATGCTTCTTTCGGTGTTCTAATAGTTCCCACATCCGAAATTCCCGTAGAAATGCGATAAAAGCGAAAAAAATTGAAAAACGAGTGCCCTTAACACAAAACTCTTTTTGCCCTTGCACATCGAGCATCAATGGTTGATTTTTTTCTGTTTCACGCACAAGAAAGGACAGTGTAATGTCTATCGAGTAACATCGCCAATTTCGCTATTTTTTTTTTTTTTTTTTTTTTTTTTTTTTTTTTTTTTTTGTTTGTTTTGTTTTGCTACGAGTAAAAATTATTGCCAAATATCGCCAAACTGGCCATTCTTATTTAAATGAGTGAAAATATGAAAACGGTACATAACAGCATATAAAATTTTAATGCAATGGCCAATGTTATAGTGTAATTGAAAGTTGTGCGATGTTGCACACCTCTAGTTTTTAGGGTTTTGGTGTTGCATTATTTCGTTGTCTTTTTATTGTCTTAATTTGTGTTCTTTTTCTTTTCTTCACTATTCTGACACTTATGTTTGAATTTGAAGCTGGTGGTTGTAGTAGGAGGGAGATGGGGAGGGGGGGGGGGGGAGACTCCACCCATTAAGGTAGAAATAAAACTATTCATTATTCTTACCTCCATGGATCTACCCGCTCTGGTTTAGTACAAGTGTACATTTTAATTTTTAATCGATTCAATAACCTTCAATGGTGTCGTGGCACGAGCCGACGTGTCATGAGCGCATCGTACCAAGAGCGCACAAACACATGCAGTATTTGGGGGGAAGAGAGTTGCCTCTCATTTATCAAGCGAATGGTACCATGAGCGCACAAACTGCTAGTTTATGTGCAGAGGGTAGGATCACCATTCTTTAATTTTTATGTTATAATTTCAAACTTCTTAACAGTACATAAAAATTAAAAATGATGCATTTTTAAACTTAAACTTTATTCTTCCGTTAATTTTTTAATTAGCTAATTGCAATTAAAATGACTAATTAGGATGTTATTAGAACTGACATGCGGATGTGCGAAACATGAAGAATTGTGAATCTAGCTTCAATATTTAATTAATTATAAGTTTTTAAATAAAAAGTTTGAAAAAATACACAGTTTATAACAAATGTGCTTATAAGGTGTTTTATAATGTGTTGGTTATCTATAATAATAAAACAAGCTGTGTGTCTGTCTGTGGATCTATAGAAACCTACTTAAAATTGGAGTAGAGCTCTGAAATTTTCAACATAAGAAGTTTAGGCCTCCTAATTTTACTTATGTCAAACAGAATGTTAAAATTTTAATTAGCTCTTTTTGAATTTTTTTTTTTTTACAAAGTGACTTAAAATAGAGATACAGCTCTGAAATTTTCAACATAAGTAGCTTTAGCCTTCTAATTGGACTTTTGAAAATCAGAATGTTAAAATTTTAATTAGTTATTTTTAAATTAATTTTTTTAATTAATTAATATATATTTTACAAAACCATTTCTAATAGAGCTACCAGCTCTGAAATTTTCCGCATAAGTAATTTTGGCCTTCTAATTAGACTATCGAAAAACAGAATTTTAAATTTTATTTAGTTCTTTTTTAACTAATTTTTTGTAATTAATTAATAAATATTTTACAAAACAATTTCTAATTGGGCTACAGCTCTGAAATTTTCAACATAAGTAATTTTGGCCTTCTAATTAAACTTTTGAAAAACAGAACTTTAAAATTTTATTTGTTTTTTAGTTATTTTTTTTTTAACTTTAACATATATTTCACAAAACTATATTTCAAAATGGGTTACAGTTCTGAAATTTTCAATACAAGTTGTTTTGGCCTTCTAATTGGACTTTTGATAAAAAGAAGGTTAACATTTTAATTTGTTTTTTAATTAATATTTTCACAAAAAGCAATTTTTATAGGCCTAAAGCTCTGAAAGTTTCTAAATAAGTACTTTTGGCCTTCCAATTTTGCTTTCCACAAACAAGTGTTAAAATAATCTTAAAGGGGTATTGTATTAACGGGATATTAACGGAGATTTTTTGTTTCTTTATTAACGTTTTACGTAGCAATTAGATTTTAATGAGTGAAGCGAGCTTATGCTTATGCAGCAATGAACCTCTAAGCGAGCCTATGCTTGATGCATAGCAATGAACTTTTCAACGTGTGAAATAAGCCTGTGCTTATGTGTTAATGAACTTTTCAGTGAACGAAGCGAGCTCGATTTTGTGCAACGATGAACCTTCTTCCTATGTGTTGCATTCAATACTTTTTATAATTACGGGCAAAAAATATTTTTAATATATATATTTATTAATGTTGCCAATTCGTGTCAAGGAATTTCTTCTGAAAATATGTCATTCCAATGGCAAGACTATATGTTATTTGCGCACGAGGCGTGCGAGAAATTTCATTTTCATACTAGTGCGAAAAAGTTACTTTATCGCATTCCTCTCGAAAAAGTGATACTTTCGCCACTATTTTTGATTCCAAATGATTAAAAAGTTTAATTTTTTGCTCGCTGTTACAAAAATTTATTTTCTTCATTTTAGCTGGCTGTGATGGACTTAAGTTGACTTCTTTTCAAAATTGCTGCCAAATAATAATAGCCTTTTTTGCGTGTCGCTATAATAGCAATTTGTATAATTATAGAAGAATCGCATTTTTTTTTCATTCAATAACTGAACCGCATCTCACCTTTTCGATCTGCTTGATTTTTTGTAAAACGGAATGCTTGGATGCCCATATGTGGATGAATTAATTAGACTTGTTTGAAACTTCTAAAATGAATGTACAAGCGTCTAATTTTGTTTTATATCATTCTCAGTCGAAAAATTTATTATTTCCCCAACTGTTTTACATATGTGATTAAAAATTGCGTTGGATTTATCATTATTAGAACATTTTTTCAGACACAATTCAAAAGGTCTCTGATTTTGAATCTACGCATACTAGTATTCAAAGCTAAATTTAGCCTCAAAATAAGCAAGAAAGAAGAAGGTTACAACAACTTAAAAACATTCACGTAAAAACTCGTTAAGGTATAACCAATGCATTTTTTTTTTTTTTTTAAAGTTACTATAAATATTTTCGAAACAAAATTTCATCCGTTGGATATTCTTATTTTTTCAATGTTTCCAATAAACTTATGATATGCCTTTAATATAAATGGATATGTCCATACACCATCTTACATATCCGTTTTGTATAATATGGATATGTTCCATTTGATATAAAATAGATATGTGAGGTGGTGAACTTAAAATTAAAAACAATGGGGATGATAAGTATAAAAATGTCGCATTCTGATTGTATTAAAAGATGAGCATTCATGTAAAACTGCAAACGTGCAGGCCATTTTATTGGCAAATGTAAAATTTACAACAATACAGAACACAGTGGAAATGAGGAACTCTAAATAAAGCAATCAAACTAAACATATGAAAACCAAAAACTTATCAGAATTTAAAATAAGCCCCAAAAGTGCAACGGAATGAAACTTCTAATTTAAACAGAACGTTTTCATCATAAGAAATATGAATCGGCTCTGCAATTTAAAAACCTAGTATATAATAAAAACATAAAAATGCGTATTTTGTTATTGTAAATTCTATTAATATGTACTGCATACACTGAGTAACAAATTTAGCCGCAAAAAAATACAGTTTTGGAGATTTGTCTCTTTAAAATAAAGAAAACCTATCGTTTACTTAGTTGAATAAATCTGTTTTTGTTCGCTCCTGTAAAATGAAGAAGTGAGACCCTGGGAAACTATTAGAGTTTGTGCGCTTCTGGTACCATGTTACCTTGTAGCGGATTTCCTTCCCCTTATAAACAGGTGTTTGTGCGCTAGTGGTACCATTTTACCCCGATGCGCTCATGACACGTCGGCTAGTGCCACGCAACCGATTCAATTCTCCCAGTACTATTTTTTTCTCATCACTTTTTTTTTCTCCATTGATCATAATTTTTTTTTTAATAACCTGTTTAAGAATCGGGAGACAAAAGCAATCAAAACGAATTATATAGATTGTTTATGTAACATGATGATTACTTACACATCTGTTAAAATCCTTTATATTAACTTCGCTTTTGTATGTTTGTTTGTCGATGGGGCGGAATCTACGGAGGCCTATTTAACTCCCTGGCCGTCATCCAATCGAGCTGAAACTTGGCAGATAGGTTCGATGTCGATGGCCATGCATTCTATCAAATTTTGGGGCTGTTACTGTCACTAAAAGGTCGCTTTTAAGGAATACTAATAAACCAACTTGCTGTCATTCAATCGCATTAAAATAGGATTGAACCGACAATTCTTAGAATTCTTTCCTATTGTCAAATTTTATTTTTTTTCATAAATAATAAAATGACTTTATTCAGAATAAATAAATGATACCTGGATGAAGTTCACGCTTATTTTTAATAAATAAATTTTGGAACGTAGTTTGCCGCATATTTTGCTGATATAGAAATGTTTTTAATATAGGCGTTGTGTGAATGAATATAAAAATTGACAATGCATATAAGGATTTTTTAAAAAATCTGTTTTTATCACTGAGCTAAAAAATACTTTAGCTCTGTGGTTTTTATGGGTTATATTATTTTTAATAAGACAAGTTGTTTGTTTGATATCCATAAAAGCCTATTTAAGAAGCCCAAACAAAACAATGCCGCTTGTTCCGTTTTCTAACGAGCAATTTTTAAAATAATTTTTTTTTTCGTTTCTCCTCCTTATGAAACAATACATTTTAAACGCATGAATCACATCACATGAATCCAATAAAAGACATTGGTGTATATATACGACTGTCATTACTGGATTACTACTTCTACGCACAGGAAACCCGAGTAGAAATTGAAGGTTGCTCGTTTAATTGAACTCTTTAACTATGAACTGTAAGTTAATAGTAGGATTGTTGACAAATGGTGTGTAATGGGATTGTATTGACAGTTGCACATGCATTTTAAAATTGTGGTAAATTTGCTTATTTAAAAAAATGAGTTCTACCCTTAGGGTACGACCCCATAAATTACGTCTCTCAAAACGTGACACCTTTTTTGATACCCCGGCCACACCGGGGCATTACCACAGCGATTTTGACCAAAATCGTAAGAACTGCTTTTTAATAATTACTGAAAAATATGATTTTTGAAAAACATGCAGCTACCTTATGCGCATGTGCGATTTTGACGAAAACCTCAACGCAGTGTTCGCCAGTTAAATATTTCCAAAGGTTATTTTCAACCCCTCTTTAAATTTTAAGGGGTATTTTTAAAATCCAAAGTTTTTATTTTTTTTTAATTAAATTTTTTTAAACTAAAGCAAAAATAATTTTTTTTCGAATTTTTTTTTACCAAATTTATAACTACAACAGAGCAGTGATGCACAAACGCAATTTCACTTACCAGAGCGAAAATATGCTTTTTAAATGGTAACTAAAAACACTTCATGGTTACAAACCTTAAACTAATTATTAACAATATGACACCACGTTGGTGTAGCGCGTTGTTGTCCCGCGAAACTATCAGGCAAACGCCGGCGACAATTTGAAAACGATCGGGAAAATGTCGGCAACACTACGAAAACTATCTCGCAGATGACGGAGAATTAAAACTCGACGATTTACGATATCCCGAAACATACACACACTCAAGCAGGCAGACATTTTTTCTAGATCACTTCTTTGAAACCAAATATTATACTCTCATTACCCTATGTACCCTTAAGTAAATTACATTTGTCCCGCATTAAATTAAATTTGTCCTTCATTAAATGTGTTCATTAAATTGTAAATTAAATTTGTCCTTCATTAAATTTGTCCCGCAAAAGTTAAAAAAACCGATTGCCTACTTTTAAACATATTGTGAATACAATGGACAATTGCCGCATTTTTTTAAAATTCAATTCTAAATGTTTAAAAAAAAAAACATAAGCACAAAAATGTCTGCTCACTGCGCTTTTTCTTTTTTTAAATTTGCAACCTTAGTTCACCTGTTAGACTCTGGCGAGAAAACGATTCATTCGACTCGAATTGAATATGACGTCACTTGATCTGAAACAACTTGGCTTGAAACGCAGCAGCGGAAACCAGTTTTACAAGTTCTCGCAAACCGGCTAACTTGTACGGGATAAGGCAACTGTCTACCAAACCAATGCCAACTATTTTGCAGAAACCTCATGATAACCATGTACAAAACGGAAGGATGTCAATATGTCATGACATCACAGATATAGCGGAGTGTTTCGATCTGACTGGTTTTGGATCGGTTTTGGGGCATTTTCTTAATATTTAAATAACTAATCTTTTTAAAGAACTTTTGTTTGAATATTTGGAATTTCAAAAAAATTCTTCATAAATATAAACTAATTTCACTCGTTTTATGTGAGTGACTTATTTTCGTTGATGAGATATGCTCAAAGAAAGAGAACTCTGTGTTAACGCATTCGTTTTTCAACTTTTTACCCCATTAAAGTATTTTTACTGGAATTTTGGAGGTCGTTATGTTTAGAACCCCTTAAGAGGCATTATCACTGAGATTTTGAACAATATCGTTTGATCCGTTTTTTAGGAATTACTGAAAAACATGATTTTTTCAATTCCTGTGCCATCACCAACACTCACACCAAATTTGAATATCGTAGTTTAATTTGTTCGGGAGTTATGCTGACCAGTTACACGCAGACAGACATTTTTTCTAGATCACTTTTTTGAAATCAAGTAGTTCCAAATCGTGGTGAAAAGTAAAAAAAACCATATGTATACATATGGGTAATTGGAAGTAAAAAGAATGCTCATTATTACTTTCAATTACCCATATGTATACATAGGGTAATAAAAGTATAGTATTCGGTCCAAATTTTTTTTTGCATTTCTCCACGTTTTAGAGCATCCTGTGCTGATCTCAAAAAAGGGATCTAGAAAAAAGGTTTGTCTGTGTGTACGTGCTCAGCATAACTTCCGATCAAATTGATCTACGATGTTCAAATTTGGTGTGCTGATTGGTGATGGCACAAGGACTTACCAGTAAAGTTTTCGTCAAAATCGCGCAAACGCATAAGGTAGCTGCCATTGAAAAAATCATGTTTTTCAATGATAGTTAAAAAAAGGCTTAACGATCTTGATCAAAATCTCTGTGGTAATGCCTCTTAAGGTGTTCTAAACATCCCCACCAGTAGTTAGAAAATGACAGTCCGGGGCCATGGCGGGATGCGGGATGGGACGAGGGACGATGACGTCACCGGAAGTGGGCGTGACCGGATATGACGTCACAGGAAGTGACATCATAGGATATGACGTCATCGGAAGTCACGTGACCGGAAGTGGAGTGGAGTTGTTCCCCTCCTGCTGCTGTTTTAGTTTCGGTTTCATTATAAGCTGTTTGTGTATGACGTCACAGTGGGAATGACGTCATAATGTGTTTTATATCAAAGTTTAGAGCGATGGCAACACTTTTTAGTTTCGATTTACCTTTAAGATAGAGTTGAGTTGTTCTAGGACTGCTTGTAAACGAATAAGTTAGAGTGATAGGTTTTTATTGCATGACGTCACAGTAGGTATGACGTCATAATGTGTTTTATATCAAAGTTTAGAGCGATGGCAACACTTTTTAGTTTTTGTTTCCAGTTAACTGGAGTTGAGTTGTTCTAGGGCTGCTTCTTAACGAATAAGTTAAGAGTGATAGATATTTTTACTAGTGACGTCACAGTGAGTATGACGTCATAACTTGTTTTATATCAAAGTTTAGAGCGATGGCAACACTTTCTAGTTTCAATTTACCTTTAAGATAGAGTTGAGTTGTTCTAGGACTGCTTGTAAATGAATAAGTTAGAGTGATAGGTTTTTATTGCGTGACGTCACAGTAAGTATGACGTCATAATGTGTTTTATATCAAAGTTTAGAGCGATGGCAACACTTTTTAGTTTCAATTTACCTTTAAGATGGAGCTGAATTGTTCTAGGGCTGCTTCATAGCGAATAAGTTAAGAGTGATAGGTTTTTATTGCGTGACGTCACAGTAAGTATGACGTCATTCTATGTTAAGATTTACGTTTTAAGTGGTGATAACATAGGATATATACCAAATTTAGTTTTCAGGTGTTGGCAACGAGTTCTGATCGGTCAGCTAAATGCTCGCTTGTGACTGATAAGTTTTAAACATGTGACCAAAAGTTAACTCCTGATTGACTGTTTGGTTTTCTAGCGAGTTTCTTACATATCCTTTAGCCAAGTTAAAATACCTGCAACAAAGTTACACAAAAAAAAAATGTTAAATTTGAAAAGTTAATAAAAGGAAGGCCATTTGCTAAGGGTCTAAAGAACCCTAACCCCGAGCTACACGTGACATTTCAATATTTTACCAAACAATTGTTAAAATATCGACTATCGGACGTTGCCTTCATGGTAACTCATCTACCCCCCCCCCCTTCCCTAACTAATTTTGAATAAGTTAAGACTTTAGAATTACAATTAATAAATTTTGAAAAATTATTTATTAAAGGTGAGGACCCACCTCCAGCCCGATACCTCTTTTAGGAAGAATTGGTACCGCCTCACTCCACCCTATCAACAACAACAACAACAACAAAACAAAAAAAAACTTATTTCAAAGAACGTATATTTCCTTGAAATATGAGGTCACTAACCAACCACCCAATAATATCTTTTAAGAAGACATCATTACCTTAAATCCTAAACAATTTTAAATTTTAAAAAATCTGAAAAGAAGACTTGTGAGAACGTATATTTCTCTCATGAATTAAATTTAATGGTCACATACAAAATCCTGGAAAAAAAAATTAACGCTAAATAAGTTTTTAAAAAATTAGTTAAAGTAATATTTTAGTTAAATTAAGGCTTAAAGAGATAAAAAAAAAATTAAGGATTAAATGAATGATTTAAGGAATTTTGAAGTGACCATAGGCATAGCTGGTTATGTAATCTTCCAGCAGATACCGCTTGTCGTCATAGGCCGACAAGGCTCTCTTGGTTTGTTGGAGTGAGAAGGTGTTTAAAAATTCACTTACCGAATAATCGAAACGAAATCTGCGAAGCTAATATAACTGTGAATAACTACACAAGTACGAACAAAATCGCGATGAGAAAAAAAACACGAAGTATTAAACACGTCTTTCACACTCAGGTATCTAAGTAGAAATGGCGAGACGGCAACCGGTAGCGTCTATATATGAGGGGTGATCACGTGACTTCACCGACCAATCAGGTTTCACGGTAGAGGGTGCTACTGACTATCGACCCGTCAGACGGGAGGGGAGCGAGACTAGGGATGTTTCAACACGCTTCAACGCGTTTGCGAGTTGAGTTGTTGTGTAACGATCTTGCTTGAAACAGTTAAAGTGATAGATAATTTGTTCGTGACGTCATAGTGTAACGAATGGGTTTTTAGCGTAGACAGTTGTTTCAATTGGAGTAATTATGAAATTTATTAAATATAAAGATAATATTTAGTAATAATTATCAGATTTTATTATTATTATTATAAAAAATAAACTTATAAAAAAAGTGAACGTGAAATTTTACTTTACGAATAAAAATCATGTCTTTAAAATGTGTACGAATATCACTAAATAAGAGAAAAAAGTAACATACTTAAACTCTTTACGACAAATAACTTTAAAATTAACGAAAAAAACTTACTTTACACATAAAAATCACTTTAAAATGTGTAAAAATATCGCTAAATAAGAGAAAAAAAGTAACTTACTTAAAATTTCTAAGATAAATATTTAACCTTTACGCGAAAATTCCCTTCATGTATAAAAATCACGACTTTAAAATATAACATGCAAGAGAAAAGTAACGTACTTAAACTTTCTACGACAAATAACTTTAACATTAACGTAACATTTTACTTTACACATAAAAATCCCGATATTAAAATATGTAGAAATATCGCTAAATAAAAGAAAAAAAAGTAACACACTTAAACTTTGTACGACAAATAACTTTGACATTAACGTAAAAAATGTTCTTCACATATAAAAATCACGACTTTAAATTTGAAATGTAGGATGAAAGTATAACATACCTATAATTTCTACGACAAAGAATTCAAACATTGCCGTTCATGTCTTTAAAATGTATAATGACAACTCTAACTTTTAGAAAAAAGAAACACTAAAAATTTACAAGGCAAAGAATTTAAAATTGAACGTTAAAATTAACTTTACATGTACTATCATACTCTTATATCAACGATAAATAAGATAAAAAAAAGAAACTCTAAAAATTTATAAGGCAAAGAATTCAAATAATACGCGAAAATTTACCTCACATATAAAAATTGTCTTTCAAATGTGTAAGAATAACGCTAAATTAGAGAAAAAGAAATAACATACTTAAACTTTCTTCGACAACAATTTAAACAATACGCGAAAATTTCATACACAATTATTTTCTTAGGTTAATGTTAAATAATGGGAAATTTAACAGAATAAAAATTTCAAAGATAAAGAATTTTAACCTTTACACGAAAATTTACTTCACATATAAATATCATGTCTTTAAACTTTAACGGTGACAATTTACTTCTCATATACAATTAAACTCTTAGGTTAATGTTAAATAAAAGAAAAAGTAACATACTCAAAAATTTCTAAGATAAGCATAACGTAAAAATTTCATATCATGTGTTTAAAATGTAACATATAAGAGAAAAAAATAACATACTTGAACTTTCTATAGCAAAGAATTTAAGCGTTAGCGTAAAAATTTACTTTACATATAAAATTCACGTCTTTAAACGGGGTGATAAGCATGTGACGGTAATTAGCCAATCAGGTTAGCGGTAGGTGATACGCCACTTGCCGGCATTTTTAGACCGGAGGATGAGTCACGCTAATACTTGTTCAAACAGGTCGGGAGACTTGTACAGCAAGAACAACAGCATCGACGCGCAAGCAGCGGGTGATGCTGCGGTGTGTCAGCAGGTCTTCGAGATTATCGTTTTCCTACTTTTCCTTTTTCATAATGAAATGTTTGTGAAAACTTGGAATGAATGAAGTGGATTTCAAAGACACATTAGTAAGTGAAGGTAGAATTCGCATGGACTTTCTTCCAAAAAGTATGATTCACTTGGAGAATTTAAGATCATTTCTACTTGAAAACTTTTCTATTGTCTAAAACATTGAATATTGTTCAAACTCAGTGAGATTATATGCTACAATACGGGTAAAACTTAACAAAATTGTTACATAGAAGAAAAATAATAAGAGATTTAAAATAAATACTAGTTATAGATACTCCAAGGAAAAAAATTCACCTCTACTTTTCAATCGGAAAATCAATGCAAGTTGGAAATTTATGTTACTTCAAGAAAGACTTAGACAATTTACTTTGTAATAATATACGTTAAGGTGTCGTATTAACTCGTGCAATACATGCTGACTAAGGTTTATTTTACTTATCTAAGAAAGGTGAATTGGGGGGAAATATTAAATAAATTGTAGATATTAAATACATTGTAGATATGCATTTAAGTTTTGAAAATCACCTGCAAGACTTTTAAAACATCTTAAGAAAAATTGAAAGAAACTTGCGAATTATATGTAAACTATATAACTTTTTATACTCTGAAAGGAAATCACAAGTAATTTAGTTAACTTTTTTCATGGTAACACTCATATTCAACGACATGTTTTTAAAATGTAACCTTCTTTACATGATAATAGTTATAAATTTTTTCAATCTCAGATGCGATATACTATTATTTCTAACATATATGTTACGAATTGTGTAAAGTTTTTAAAACTGTATATGCAAATCACCAATCAGAAACATAAAAATCTAACATCAATCAAACAAACTAAAATAATAAGATATTTTCCTTAGTGGAAATAGTTAACTACTCATGTGATGGAATATACTTAGAAAATTTAAATACTGAAAAAAGTTTGCTAGGCAAACTTAAAGAATATTTTTTTTTTCTTGTGAAAAACTAGCATAAATTTGGAAAATGTAGAGTTTGTTACTACGTAAAATTGAACATCATCTGGACAAACTAAATTATACATGAATTTTTTTTTTATTTGAGAGGTGCTGACAATATATCATTAATATAGAGATTTTTAACTTCCACCCATAATTTCTAAATAACTTATACATAAATTTCAGAAAAACTGAAACGGAATGTGTTTTACAAGAGGCTTATTTTGTAAGATGAATATTCAATATTAATATAACTGAGCAAAGTTCATTCCGGAAAAAACTTGTAAAAGATACTTATATTTTGAAAATAGTTTGAAATATCCTTTTAAATTTATGAATGCTCGCTTTCGAAAGACACAAATAAAACTGATATTACTCATGATAATTAACACATACATAACATTAGTCAAACAAAGTGAAATTTTTATTGCTTGTGACCGATAACTTTTCAGTGAAGCAGAACTTACATAGGAAATTTGTGCAAACTTTTTCAACTTTTAAACCAAGTATCATGTAAAATTATAAATTACGATAGGAAATAGCATACTTCAGAATCGGAACAAGTCTTGTAGTTAAGCTAAATGTATTTCTCAAGGAATTGAAAGCATACCAGAGAAGTCCTTATCATTTCGCATCTTTTCTCATGTTGCAAGAAGACATACATTGTAAAAGATCGTCTTAGAACTTAAAAAAAATCAGTAAAAATAAATATATTTTCTATGGCAAAGATAAAACTTCACAACTTAATTACTTAAATTTAGCTAAGTTGCATATGGTTTATTCACATAACTCGCATGTGCTTTGAATGTTGAAATATATTTGTCAGTTGAAATCAAACTCATCGAAAATAAATGCTATCTACATTTTCAAGTCGGAAATTACTATTAAATAAACTTTACATGTAAGACATTATCATGTTAAAAAGAAAAATCTACAAAAATGTAAATGATAATTTTACTGTTGGTACATAAATGATGAATAATTTATGATTTTATTCTAGGCAAACGTTTTATTGTCTAACAGAGAACTTAAACTTTAGCAGAAAAACGAAAAAATACAATTTTTATATCCTATCATGCTTGTCGAAAATTGAATTTATTTGCTGTTGTAATAGATTTTTATTGTCCAAATTTCTATAGTTCTTCCCAGTGCAATAATATTAAGTTCATGTGTAATGAGTAGGTTTTTTTTTTTTGTTGAATCTTATAAATTTAATGAAATTATTATGACCTAAGAGATTGAGTGAACTGAATAAATCAATGACGTAAATTTAAACAGTGACTTGAACTGATACATACTATAACTGAAAAGAAGTATGACAAAGTGATAGATGAAGTGAAAATAGAAGTTGAGTGAAATGTGTTGAAAAAAGTTGAAGACGACAAGAAATTCATAAATGAGAATTATCATTGACTTATATTAACTTCGTTTTTCTTGCTTATGACAAGAAAATACACTCTTGTTTATTAAGAACCAACTTGATATCTTATCATAGAATGACAATGATGAAATATCTATACATTAAAAAAAAATACCAAACTTAGACATAGCAAATTTCTTGAAATTCATGTATAATGTGAGAAGTTTTACTGGAAATATAGAAGATACAACATTGAAAAATGTGAATGTTTCGAAGTACTTTATCAGAAATTAAAAAAAAAAAAAAAATGCGCTGAGGTCCGCTATAAAATTTTTTAGGAGAAAGTTTAAACAAAATTTAAAATCAAACATGCTTTTAAGTGGGAACACATATATTAAAACTATAGCACATTTAACAATTTATATTATGTCATCTCAGTTGGTATCAAACTGAATAATATGAAAAACAATCACAAACTGAATAAACATGAAAATTATCAATATATGTGGAAAAGTTTCCTTTTTTCACATATTAAAAAAAAAAATAACACATTGACATACGTTAAGATCACGAAACATGCGTAATCATATACCGATAAGAGCAACCAATGTTGCGGGGAGATATTCACGTGATGGACAATATCCCATGAATAAATTGAGTGATTTAATTTCTAATGCTAATTCCAATAGTATTCCACGTAACTTCAACTTTATATGTTACACTATAGATATATTTATTTTTCAAATATATTGACTTCCGAAAAATCATCCTTCAATATAAGAATGATCATAGTAAGAATAAAAGAAAAGATACTAAGCATTGATTTAAAGTGTATTTATTTCAACTTAGCAACAAATCATATGCGTGAAACGAAAATTGCCTCGAACCAAAGTATAACTATCCAATTTCATTGATTCCTACAAGGAAATTTTTCTCATCTAGTAATTGAATTTTTTTTTTCTCGTACACATTATAAGTGTTGTCCAATCAGGTGTAGAATAGCTGAAGATATCCGACCTCTTTCTAAATATTAATAAGTCACTGTTGAAAAACTTATAAAAATTTCAATTTACACTTAAAGTTTTTTTATATATATATATTTCAAAGAATTTTTTCAAATCAATATGTATATTTAAATACTGAAACTTATTCACTTCAATAAATGTATGTTTAAGTTATAAAACTTGTCGTATGTATTGAAAAATTGTAACTTTTCGTCTTCGTATAAATCGATAACTTATACACTAGTTCTTCATCAATTAATCTTCTAAGTAAATCTTTCAAAGGTAAAAACATACCCATAGCTTTGCATTTGCAACAAGTTAAATTGTACATGTTTCATGTGAAAGTTACAAAATTTTATATATTTTCATGAAAAACATATAAAATTTTAATTTCACGAGAAACATGTACAATTTAACTTGTTACAAATGTAAAGCTATAGGTACGTTTTTGCCTTTGAAAGATTTACTTAGAAGATTAATTGATGAAGAACTAGTGTATAAGTTATCGATTTATACGAAGACGAAAAGTTACAATTTTTCAATACATACGACAAGTTTTATAACTTAAACATACATTTATTGAAGTGAATAAGTTTCAGTATTTAAATATACATATTGATTTGAAAAAATTCTTTGAAATATATATATATAAAAAAACTTTAAGTGTAAATTGAAATTTTTATAAGTTTTTCAACAGTGACTTATTAATATTTAGAAAGAGGTCGGATATCTTCAGCTATTCTACACCTGATTGGACAACACTTATAATGTGTACGAGAAAAAAAAAATTCAATTACTAGATGAGAAAAATTTCCTTGTAGGAATCAATGAAATTGGATAGTTATACTTTGGTTCGAGGCAATTTTCGTTTCACGCATATGATTTGTTGCTAAGTTGAAATAAATACACTTTAAATCAATGCTTAGTATCTTTTCTTTTATTCTTACTATGATCATTCTTATATTGAAGGATGATTTTTCGGAAGTCAATATATTTGAAAAATAAATATATCTATAGTGTAACATATAAAGTTGAAGTTACGTGGAATACTATTGGAATTAGCATTAGAAATTAAATCACTCAATTTATTCATGGGATATTGTCCATCACGTGAATATCTCCCCGCAACATTGGTTGCTCTTATCGGTATATGATTACGCATGTTTCGTGATCTTAACGTATGTCAATGTGTTATTTTTTTTTTTAATATGTGAAAAAAGGAAACTTTTCCACATATATTGATAATTTTCATGTTTATTCAGTTTGTGATTGTTTTTCATATTATTCAGTTTGATACCAACTGAGATGACATAATATAAATTGTTAAATGTGCTATAGTTTTAATATATGTGTTCCCACTTAAAAGCATGTTTGATTTTAAATTTTGTTTAAACTTTCTCCTAAAAAATTTTATAGCGGACCTCAGCGCATTTTTTTTTTTTTTTTAATTTCTGATAAAGTACTTCGAAACATTCACATTTTTCAATGTTGTATCTTCTATATTTCCAGTAAAACTTCTCACATTATACATGAATTTCAAGAAATTTGCTATGTCTAAGTTTGGTATTTTTTTTTAATGTATAGATATTTCATCATTGTCATTCTATGATAAGATATCAAGTTGGTTCTTAATAAACAAGAGTGTATTTTCTTGTCATAAGCAAGAAAAACGAAGTTAATATAAGTCAATGATAATTCTCATTTATGAATTTCTTGTCGTCTTCAACTTTTTTCAACACATTTCACTCAACTTCTATTTTCACTTCATCTATCACTTTGTCATACTTCTTTACAGTTATAGTATGTATCAGTTCAAGTCACTGTTTAAATTTACGTCATTGATTTATTCAGTTCACTCAATCTCTTAGGTCATAATAATTTCATTAAATTTATAAGATTCAACAAAAAAAAAAAACCTACTCATTACACATGAACTTAATATTATTGCACTGGGAAGAACTATAGAAATTTGGACAATAAAAATCTATTACAACAGCAAATAAATTCAATTTTCGACAAGCATGATAGGATATAAAAATTGTATTTTTTCGTTTTTCTGCTAAAGTTTAAGTTCTCTGTTAGACAATAAAACGTTTGCCTAGAATAAAATCATAAATTATTCATCATTTATGTACCAACAGTAAAATTATCATTTACATTTTTGTAGATTTTTCTTTTTAACATGATAATGTCTTACATGTAAAGTTTATTTAATAGTAATTTCCGACTTGAAAATGTAGATAGCATTTATTTTCGATGAGTTTGATTTCAACTGACAAATATATTTCAACATTCAAAGCACATGCGAGTTATGTGAATAAACCATATGCAACTTAGCTAAATTTAAGTAATTAAGTTGTGAAGTTTTATCTTTGCCATAGAAAATATATTTATTTTTACTGATTTTTTTTAAGTTCTAAGACGATCTTTTACAATGTATGTCTTCTTGCAACATGAGAAAAGATGCGAAATGATAAGGACTTCTCTGGTATGCTTTCAATTCCTTGAGAAATACATTTAGCTTAACTACAAGACTTGTTCCGATTCTGAAGTATGCTATTTCCTATCGTAATTTATAATTTTACATGATACTTGGTTTAAAAGTTGAAAAAGTTTGCACAAATTTCCTATGTAAGTTCTGCTTCACTGAAAAGTTATCGGTCACAAGCAATAAAAATTTCACTTTGTTTGACTAATGTTATGTATGTGTTAATTATCATGAGTAATATCAGTTTTATTTGTGTCTTTCGAAAGCGAGCATTCATAAATTTAAAAGGATATTTCAAACTATTTTCAAAATATAAGTATCTTTTACAAGTTTTTTCCGGAATGAACTTTGCTCAGTTATATTAATATTGAATATTCATCTTACAAAATAAGCCTCTTGTAAAACACATTCCGTTTCAGTTTTTCTGAAATTTATGTATAAGTTATTTAGAAATTATGGGTGGAAGTTAAAAATCTCTATATTAATGATATATTGTCAGCACCTCTCAAATAAAAAAAAAATTCATGTATAATTTAGTTTGTCCAGATGATGTTCAATTTTACGTAGTAACAAACTCTACATTTTCCAAATTTATGCTAGTTTTTCACAAGAAAAAAAAAATATTCTTTAAGTTTGCCTAGCAAACTTTTTTCAGTATTTAAATTTTCTAAGTATATTCCATCACATGAGTAGTTAACTATTTCCACTAAGGAAAATATCTTATTATTTTAGTTTGTTTGATTGATGTTAGATTTTTATGTTTCTGATTGGTGATTTGCATATACAGTTTTAAAAACTTTACACAATTCGTAACATATATGTTAGAAATAATAGTATATCGCATCTGAGATTGAAAAAATTTATAACTATTATCATGTAAAGAAGGTTACATTTTAAAAACATGTCGTTGAATATGAGTGTTACCATGAAAAAAGTTAACTAAATTACTTGTGATTTCCTTTCAGAGTATAAAAAGTTATATAGTTTACATATAATTCGCAAGTTTCTTTCAATTTTTCTTAAGATGTTTTAAAAGTCTTGCAGGTGATTTTCAAAACTTAAATGCATATCTACAATGTATTTAATATCTACAATTTATTTAATATTTCCCCCCAATTCACCTTTCTTAGATAAGTAAAATAAACCTTAGTCAGCATGTATTGCACGAGTTAATACGACACCTTAACGTATATTATTACAAAGTAAATTGTCTAAGTCTTTCTTGAAGTAACATAAATTTCCAACTTGCATTGATTTTCCGATTGAAAAGTAGAGGTGAATTTTTTTCCTTGGAGTATCTATAACTAGTATTTATTTTAAATCTCTTATTATTTTTCTTCTATGTAACAATTTTGTTAAGTTTTACCCGTATTGTAGCATATAATCTCACTGAGTTTGAACAATATTCAATGTTTTAGACAATAGAAAAGTTTTCAAGTAGAAATGATCTTAAATTCTCCAAGTGAATCATACTTTTTGGAAGAAAGTCCATGCGAATTCTACCTTCACTTACTAATGTGTCTTTGAAATCCACTTCATTCATTCCAAGTTTTCACAAACATTTCATTATGAAAAAGGAAAAGTAGGAAAACGATAATCTCGAAGACCTGCTGACACACCGCAGCATCACCCGCTGCTTGCGCGTCGATGCTGTTGTTCTTGCTGTACAAGTCTCCCGACCTGTTTGAACAAGTATTAGCGTGACTCATCCTCCGGTCTAAAAATGCCGGCAAGTGGCGTATCACCTACCGCTAACCTGATTGGCTAATTACCGTCACATGCTTATCACCCCGTTTAAAGACGTGAATTTTATATGTAAAGTAAATTTTTACGCTAACGCTTAAATTCTTTGCTATAGAAAGTTCAAGTATGTTATTTTTTTCTCTTATATGTTACATTTTAAACACATGATATGAAATTTTTACGTTATGCTTATCTTAGAAATTTTTGAGTATGTTACTTTTTCTTTTATTTAACATTAACCTAAGAGTTTAATTGTATATGAGAAGTAAATTGTCACCGTTAAAGTTTAAAGACATGATATTTATATGTGAAGTAAATTTTCGTGTAAAGGTTAAAATTCTTTATCTTTGAAATTTTTATTCTGTTAAATTTCCCATTATTTAACATTAACCTAAGAAAATAATTGTGTATGAAATTTTCGCGTATTGTTTAAATTGTTGTCGAAGAAAGTTTAAGTATGTTATTTCTTTTTCTCTAATTTAGCGTTATTCTTACACATTTGAAAGACAATTTTTATATGTGAGGTAAATTTTCGCGTATTATTTGAATTCTTTGCCTTATAAATTTTTAGAGTTTCTTTTTTTTATCTTATTTATCGTTGATATAAGAGTATGATAGTACATGTAAAGTTAATTTTAACGTTCAATTTTAAATTCTTTGCCTTGTAAATTTTTAGTGTTTCTTTTTTCTAAAAGTTAGAGTTGTCATTATACATTTTAAAGACATGAACGGCAATGTTTGAATTCTTTGTCGTAGAAATTATAGGTATGTTATACTTTCATCCTACATTTCAAATTTAAAGTCGTGATTTTTATATGTGAAGAACATTTTTTACGTTAATGTCAAAGTTATTTGTCGTACAAAGTTTAAGTGTGTTACTTTTTTTTCTTTTATTTAGCGATATTTCTACATATTTTAATATCGGGATTTTTATGTGTAAAGTAAAATGTTACGTTAATGTTAAAGTTATTTGTCGTAGAAAGTTTAAGTACGTTACTTTTCTCTTGCATGTTATATTTTAAAGTCGTGATTTTTATACATGAAGGGAATTTTCGCGTAAAGGTTAAATATTTATCTTAGAAATTTTAAGTAAGTTACTTTTTTTCTCTTATTTAGCGATATTTTTACACATTTTAAAGTGATTTTTATGTGTAAAGTAAGTTTTTTTCGTTAATTTTAAAGTTATTTGTCGTAAAGAGTTTAAGTATGTTACTTTTTTCTCTTATTTAGTGATATTCGTACACATTTTAAAGACATGATTTTTATTCGTAAAGTAAAATTTCACGTTCACTTTTTTTATAAGTTTATTTTTTATAATAATAATAATAAAATCTGATAATTATTACTAAATATTATCTTTATATTTAATAAATTTCATAATTACTCCAATTGAAACAACTGTCTACGCTAAAAACCCATTCGTTACACTATGACGTCACGAACAAATTATCTATCACTTTAACTGTTTCAAGCAAGATCGTTACACAACAACTCAACTCGCAAACGCGTTGAAGCGTGTTGAAACATCCCTAGTCTCGCTCCCCTCCCGTCTGACGGGTCGATAGTCAGTAGCACCCTCTACCGTGAAACCTGATTGGTCGGTGAAGTCACGTGATCACCCCTCATATATAGACGCTACCGGTTGCCGTCTCGCCATTTCTACTTAGATACCTGAGTGTGAAAGACGTGTTTAATACTTCGTGTTTTTTTTCTCATCGCGATTTTGTTCGTACTTGTGTAGTTATTCACAGTTATATTAGCTTCGCAGATTTCGTTTCGATTATTCGGTAAGTGAATTTTTAAACACCTTCTCACTCCAACAAACCAAGAGAGCCTTGTCGGCCTATGACGACAAGCGGTATCTGCTGGAAGATGACATAACCAGCTATGCCTATGGTCACTTCAAAATTCCTTAAATCATTCATTTAATCCTTAATTTTTTTTTTATCTCTTTAAGCCTTAATTTAACTAAAATATTACTTTAACTAATTTTTTAAAAACTTATTTAGCGTTAATTTTTTTTTCCAGGATTTTGTATGTGACCATTAAATTTAATTCATGAGAGAAATATACGTTCTCACAAGTCTTCTTTTCAGATTTTTTAAAATTTAAAATTGTTTAGGATTTAAGGTAATGATGTCTTCTTAAAAGATATTATTGGGTGGTTGGTTAGTGACCTCATATTTCAAGGAAATATACGTTCTTTGAAATAGGTTTTTTTTTGTTTTGTTGTTGTTGTTGTTGTTGATAGGGTGGAGTGAGGCGGTACCAATTCTTCCTAAAAGAGGTATCGGGCTGGAGGTGGGTCCTCACCTTTAATAAATAATTTTTCAAAATTTATTAATTGTAATTCTAAAGTCTTAACTTATTCAAAATTAGTTAGGGAAGGGGGGGGGGGGGTAGATGAGTTACCATGAAGGCAACGTCCGATAGTCGATATTTTAACAATTGTTTGGTAAAATATTGAAATGTCACGTGTAGCTCGGGGTTAGGGTTCTTTAGACCCTTAGCAAATGGCCTTCCTTTTATTAACTTTTCAAATTTAACATTTTTTTTTTTGTGTAACTTTGTTGCAGGTATTTTAACTTGGCTAAAGGATATGTAAGAAACTCGCTAGAAAACCAAACAGTCAATCAGGAGTTAACTTTTGGTCACATGTTTAAAACTTATCAGTCACAAGCGAGCATTTAGCTGACCGATCAGAACTCGTTGCCAACACCTGAAAACTAAATTTGGTATATATCCTATGTTATCACCACTTAAAACGTAAATCTTAACATAGAATGACGTCATACTTACTGTGACGTCACGCAATAAAAACCTATCACTCTTAACTTATTCGCTATGAAGCAGCCCTAGAACAATTCAGCTCCATCTTAAAGGTAAATTGAAACTAAAAAGTGTTGCCATCGCTCTAAACTTTGATATAAAACACATTATGACGTCATACTTACTGTGACGTCACGCAATAAAAACCTATCACTCTTAACTTATTCGCTATGAAGCAGCCCTAGAACAATTCAGCTCCATCTTAAAGGTAAATTGAAACTAGAAAGTGTTGCCATCGCTCTAAACTTTGATATAAAACAAGTTATGACGTCATACTCACTGTGACGTCACTAGTAAAAATATCTATCACTCTTAACTTATTCGTTAAGAAGCAGCCCTAGAACAACTCAACTCCAGTTAACTGGAAACAAAAACTAAAAAGTGTTGCCATCGCTCTAAACTTTGATATAAAACACATTATGACGTCATACCTACTGTGACGTCATGCAATAAAAACCTATCACTCTAACTTATTCGTTTACAAGCAGTCCTAGAACAACTCAACTCTATCTTAAAGGTAAATCGAAACTAAAAAGTGTTGCCATCGCTCTAAACTTTGATATAAAACACATTATGACGTCATTCCCACTGTGACGTCATACACAAACAGCTTATAATGAAACCGAAACTAAAACAGCAGCAGGAGGGGAACAACTCCACTCCACTTCCGGTCACGTGACTTCCGATGACGTCATATCCTATGATGTCACTTCCTGTGACGTCATATCCGGTCACGCCCACTTCCGGTGACGGCATCGTCCCTCGTCCCATCCCGCATCCCGCCATGGCCCCGGACTGTCATTTTCTAACTACTCCCACCTTTGAAATTCCTGTGAAAATGCTTTAATGACGTAAAAAGTTGAAAAATGAATGCCTTCAACACAGATGAGTTCTCTTTGCTTGAACATAGCTCATCAATGATCCTTTTAACTCCTCTTCTCAGTTCTACTTATAAGAAAGGATAATAAAAGAATTATCGAAAGTATATCGCCAAAATCACCATTTTTTTTTAAAGACCCATATAAGAATTATCGCAAAAAATTTCTCCAATCTGGCCATTTTCCCTCGAGTGAATGATGAAATTATGAAAATGTTATATGACACAACTCCACATCAATATTAAATTGTAATTGAAAGTTGTGCGATGTTTCACACCCCTAGTTAGTAAAGTTTGACATATTTGGTTAACTCAACTCCTTCAAAGGCGATTTTTGATCGGGTTTTTTTTGGGGGGTGGGGTGGAGAGGCAATGGGAGAGGTAGAACTCCTCGAAAGTGTCATTTTCGCTAAAAAAATAAATAAATAATGGCACTGGTAATAGGTTCGCAAGCTATTCGGGAACATATTCCACCAGTCTCCCATAGCACGTATAGTGGATATTTCACAATTTGTTTCTGTGTTCAAATGATATTTTTTCATTCTCTTTTGAAAAGAAAAAAAAAAGAAAGAGAAAAAAAGTATATAATTCTTCTTAAAGCTGTATATTATACGCTGTAAAACAATTCAAACAAGTTTACCATTCTTCATGGTGGAAGGAAAATCCGTCGTTTTCTTTTGGATTCAGTCCCCTAGGAGCCTTGCCAGATGGAGGGGAAAAGAGTTTAAACTCTCCTATAGTCAAAATTTTAAACACTAAAAGTTTTTTGCTTAGATATTTAAATTCTCATCCTGTTGTTGGTCTTTAAATTTGTATTTGTATTGTGAAGAGGTTGAAAAGTGAAATCAGAAACTTTCTCTGTATGAGAGTGATTAGAAGAGATGATGTTTGTGAACATGTGCCCTTGGTGTTTGAAAATTTTCCGAAAAGTACAAGATGTGATTTATTTTTGTTTCAATGAGGAATATTATAATTTTTAAAAATTGTCGTTTCAGAAACAGGAAGCTTCGATGAACGATAATTTCCACTCCCGAAAATTTCTCAATCAGAAAGTGGCAACTGTTTTGCTACCGTACGTCTGCTAAAAGAAAATTTACAAAAATATTTGGCAACAGTTTCGGACTGCTGTAATATAATGAATGTTATTAATGATTACTTCTATTTGTATTTATAATGATTTAGTGGAATGAATGCATTATCATTAATTGAGGCTAAGATCAGATTGTTTCAAGAATAATAGAGACAATTTTGGATTTTTTTTATTAAATAATGGAAGCTTCTGAAGTTGCGAGATCTTTTGATGATGTCGATTGTAAGTTTTATTATGCTTAAATATTGCGGTGTATATTATTTTTTTGCAATTGTTAGTGGAGAATTATGATAAAAAAAGTTTTATCGCAGTAATGTTTTTTTCTGATTTTCAATTCAGATTTGATTTTCATATCTGCGTTGTCTTTTGAAAAGTGCTTTGTATTCAATCGATTGCTTGCAATGTTTTCACTCGTAATTGAAAGTCATTCTTTTGAAATCCCATAAAAACATTTTAATTTATTGCAGGTTTGTGAGCATTCTGAATAGTATATGTGCAAATGTTATTTTATTGATAAACGTTTATTATAAGTAGAAAAACTATTTTTACTTTGTCTATTTTTCTCTACCCGTCAGAACGTTTATTTGGTATGTTATTTTTTCTACTAAAACACACATAGTGTCTATATTCAATATTGTCACACAGTTTTTTTCCTTTTCAATTTCCTCTTGCATTAATTTTTCCTGCTTTCAATTCACCAAACGAAGAGTATTTTAGGCTTTGTTCCTTTTTACTTCCATTGCTCCTTTTTACTGAGTTTTAACCTTTAAAACTGGTATTTTTTTGTTTGTACACATACCTATAATTTTCAGGATTAGTTTGATCTAACATTCATCATATATACTTCTCCAGTGTGAATATCAGTTACACTAGGAAGTGTTGTTAAATACTTCCTGCCAAAGGCAGGGAATATTTTACTTATTCCGAGTGCCTTTGTATATAGTTTAAAACTATATTTTTAATGATGAATGAAATTTCATATCGCATTAGCAGCTATAAAATTTACTTCATTTCTTGGACTAAAAACCTTGTTTGTTGCTATTCACCGACAAACCATAGAGGTAACAGAACTTAAAAAACCTACAAATCAAATTTCTCTAGGAGCTTTTTCCTGTATGGATATGATGAGGAATTTTTTAAAACTTCACAAATATAGCCGAAAATGTTTATTTTTCCTGAACCTTCCTGCACATTGATCATTTAAATTATCAAATAACATCCAAACTTTTAAATCAAGAATTATCATTTATAGGGAGTATGAAGACAAACACTGTGACACTTGGAATTGCCTCTATTTCTTTTTTGTACTGGTTGTTGATATTATAAATGGGTATTGCTGTTTTTTAGACTTTTTATTCGCAATAGCTGGGTTATGATTGTCAAAATTTGAATGTAACATTATTGTTTGTTAAGTAGAGTTGATAGAACTCCATTATAATTCAAATTTTTATCATGCTGTTGGAAATGAGTGTATTGTATCATTTAATATCACCTATGTTCATATTGGCAACAATATGGAAAAGCAGTCGCTAACTCATAATCCTTATAACCAGCAAGTATCAAAATGTTTGGTGAATCTCGAAATAATTCTTGTGACAATTTTTTCCCGAGTTTAAAAACTTTGAGTGGTTAATGTTTGGTTCATCAAGTTATTGGAATTTAGTTTTTATATTAAAGAATAATGGTTTTAATCATCCAAAATGTTATTGTTTTTAAAAATTACTTGTAAAAGTTGTTTCCATTATTTTTTTTTTGACTTTATGATACAACCTAGTGTGGTAGCAATCTACGAAAAGATACTTTTAGATTGACTTTAAGGCTTTAACTTCTTCTGGAAATGAATCTTATTTTAGAGCGGCACTGGAAAACACTTTTGAATTACTTAGGAATTTGGGGAATTCAACTTTTAGAATTATACTCCTGGAACTTCTCATTTCAATTAAATTTTTATGCCAAAAAATAGCGATATGCCCTATCTTAAAATTTTCACTTTATTTTGTCATCCTAATAGTGGAATTTGCAATAACTACAGAACTACAGAAATTTTCAAATACATGGTGTTGAATATTTTGTCTTTTTATTTCATATTGTAAGATTTTTTCTTTATACTCAGCGGAGTGCTTAATGTTATTAATATGGAGATTTTTAAAGCTGCCAAAAAATTCCTCCTAAAAAGGCATTTTCAGCTAGTGAGTCTGAAACACAGTAAGCAAGGTCTTTGGATCAAGTCCAGCCTAGTGCTCTGTTATATCGGAATTCAAAAATGAGTAGAAATTATTGTATTTTGTACAGAGATGCCTGCTTGGTGGGAGCTTTATAGGTTTTTACCCATTTGAGATGCAAATGCAGGAAAGTTTTCTTTCAAAAGATCTGCTGAAAAGCTCTTTGAAAAGTAAATATGTTTTGTAACAGTAAAGACCTGCAGCTCTTTTACCACAACCTCTTGGTATAGCTTAAAATGCTCTTGAATTTCTAATGCTAAACTTCTGGAGATTGTTCTTCCATAATATTTGTGAATTCTTTTTTAATTCACCCTTATTCATCTTCACTCTTTCCATCAGGTCTTCTCCAAGTGAACAACGAGTTCCCCGATGGGTCTTGTTCCGACATCCATCGTTTGCAGGAAGAATTGCGCCGCCTTCAGACCGAGTTGGACGAGTGTCGGTCTCTAGTCACAGTTGCCGAGTGCGAGAAGGAAAATGTTTTGGAGGCTGAAGAAAGAAAGCGGAAGGAGGAGGTCGCTTCTATACAGCGCATCATGGAAGGTACGATTGACCAAGAAACATGCTCAATCCTTATTTCCATTACTCGTGAGAAGGTTGTTAGATTTGTTTCTTACTGCAGAGAAATGAAGATTATTTGTGGATTTAATATAATCAAATATTTTCTTCCAACTTAAAAAAGAAATGTTACAAAAAAGTCAACATTATGGCATCATCTCAGTAAATGCAAATCTCCTGGAGTAGGAAAAGGACGTCTCAGAAAGGGGGAAAAATTGAATTTTTAGGAAGAAAATGCACCTACTACAATTTTCTACACAACTACTGATAAATGAATTTGTTGGAACACGATAATGTTCATGTAATTTTAGAAAGGATCAATGGAAAAAGAAAAACTAATTTTAGAAAATATTTAAAGTTGAAAAGTCTCAAATAAGCCTAATCGAAATTTTGTATTTTTGTAAAATCCCAATGAAGAAAATTGTGAAATGAGCAACTAAAACACTATTCCAGAAGTTGTCAAAAACATAGCCGTTTCATCATGCATAAAATTTTAAATGAAACTAGGGGTGTGGAACATCGCACAACTTTCAATTATACTATAATACTGACGTGGATCTGTGTCATTTACCACTTTCATATTTTCATCATTTATTTAGAAAAATTGGCCCGTTTGGTGATATTTTGTGTGATAATTCTTGTGCAGGTCTAAAAAAAAAAAAAAAAAACTGCCAAAATGGTGATTTTGGCTAGATACTTTTTGATAATACTTATATTATCCTTACTCATAAGTGAAACTGAGCAGAGAAGAAAAAATTATCGCTAATGAGGTATGCTTAAGGAAAGAAAACTATGTGTCAAAGGCATTCGTTTTTCAACTTTTTTCTCCATTAAAGCATTTTTACGGGATTTTTAGAGCACCTTAAGAGGCATTACCACAGTGATTCAGAACAAAATATTTTGAAAAATGGTTTGAGTTGTTTTTAGGAATTACTGAAAAACATGATTTTTTCAATGGCAGCTACCTTATGTGTATGCACGATTTTGACGAAAAGCTTCATAGTAGGTCCTTGTGCCATCACTAATCTGCACACAAAATTTGAACATCGTAGCTCAATTTTTTCAAGAGTTAAACTGACCACTTACACACAAACACATGTACACACAGACAGAAATTTTTTCTAGATCACTTTTTTTAAGTCGGGATATTCCAAAACGTGGAGAAATGCAAAAAAAATCAAATTTTATTTTTGACCGAATACCATGCTTTTATTACCCTATGTATACATATGGGTAGTTGAAACTAAAAATCAGTTTTGTGTATAATGGTTTCTGAAAGACAAAAATTGGATGGTAGCATTGACTACAAGTTTTAACTGTAACCATATTTAAATAATATTTTTAGTTCCCAACTTTTGTTCAATTTTGTAATTATTGTGAATGGTAACTGGAACTTATAATGAAGTTAAATTTTATTTTTTAATTAAAATATTAACTAGTTTCAAATAGAAAGAAAATTAGTGATTTGTGGCTTCATCTATGTCACATTAACCTTCAAATCATTTATTTATGAAAAAAATTGCTGATTAGGAAAAATTGACTTGCTTCATTGAACTAAGTTTTCTTAAAATTTAATTTACTATGCTACAAGTTTAAGATGTGATTTATCATATTTTAAGGTATGAAGTATACTTTCAGACGTTAAGTTAAAACAATTTTAAGGGTTTATTTAAGCGGTTTGTAAGCATCTGAAATTTTTTCTTTGAAGTAACATTGGAGTATTATGCAGTTTTTATTAAATTATTTTCCTAACTTGAAAACTTCTGTGGTATTGTCTTCTTTTGTATTATCATTATAGAAAGTACTTTTTTTTAATATTCATTCCACATTACTCTATTTTTCAACAAAAGTTGTACTGAGTTAAAATATTCTCCATTTCTGTAGTACATTATAATAGTACATGCCAGTTTTTATGGTTTGTGTCATGAAGACATATTTTAGCAGTGATTTGTATGCTATTTTTGCTAAATGTTTTATTGTTTTATCTTATCATAGAAGCTGTTGGGGAAGCAGTGAGAAATACTTCTAGTCGTTATGAAAAAGACATAACTCAGCTCCAAAAAGCCAACGAGAAGCTGGAATTAGAATTACAAGAAATTAAAAACAGGGACAAGTATGTTATTTTCAAATTACTACTATTTTTTTTCTTTGATACTTCATTAAAGGTGTTCGGTAGGCCTTATATCGCTAATGTTAAAAGGCCCATTTTCTATGTACCTTTTCTAAATAACGAACAAACATATACTTCTGAAAATTTTCCTGAATATTATTTCAACCTTCTTTTTTATTCCGAGGTTATGGTTTTTTAAAATTAATCTCAAATGATAAAACGCCAAAAATCTCAAAGAATCGCATTTTTTTAAGACAAAATAATTTTTAAAAAAATAATCAACATTTTTTTAAAAACGTTCACTTTAGATTAAAATTTGATTCATCGCAAATATAGGGTAAAAATTTCACAAAGAAGCTAGTAGCCGTTTTTTCAAAAAGGTACATAGAGGTTTGAAAATTTACATATTGAGATAAGTGTATATTTATGCGAAATTGTAGCATGGCAAACAGGGGTTTGCATATTTTAAAACCAACTTTTCTTTGGAACTAGAAAGAGTGCAGGCCTAAACTATATCTTAAAAGAAGCAGAATAGTTTGAAATTTAAAGAACTGCAAAAATCATGAAATCGAAAGTTTTAAAATTTTAAGCCTGCTAAATCCCCTTAAATAGAAAAACTGCTTCAGTTAGCCTCTAAGACAAAAGTAGCCAGATATTTTACGATTCATCACTTTTTGGTCTGAAGTTGCTTTTACTGACTGAAGGGAGAAACATGCCTAACTAAGTAACTAAAGATAAATAAATTCTAAGTGCTTCATAAGCTAGAAATTAGTGATTTCTTAAAATTATTGAAATTTTATCAAAAGGAGGAGCTTGAATTTTCCATCTTTGCTACTACAGTTGCCACTGTCTAAAACTTTTTGTGTGCTGATCTTTTTATTTTTTAAATAATTTTGCATTAAATCAGAAAAAATTGTGTTAAAAGCCTAGAAAATTTCTCTTTGAAATCAAGGAAATATAATTTTTTTTATCGCTCTTTAAATTAATTTCCCCCATTTCCATTAGAAAGTGTTTTGGAGCTATAAAGAGACCATTATATATATTTTCTTAAGCTTTTTTTTTAATATCCTACTAATTGTAAATTCTAAAAGTAAGTTTAAAGTTAACTATACAAAATGATTAAATTTTTTCAAAACAGAAATTCGAGTTTCTATTCTACATTGAATGAATCAATCATATAAGTATTTAGCTTCTTAAAACTGATTTGACCTATTTTCATAAAAATTTCAGCCGACATCATAAACATTTTAATGCTCCCTTTTTCCTCTGCACTAGGATATAAGTTTGCATGTATTTTTAGACTTGGTTGAATCTTAGCCGATTTTAGACTGATTGTCACATATTATTTTGTACTTTAATGATAAGTTTTTTTTATAGGACTGATATTTCGCGTGAAGGTGTTCTTGCTGCTGTTACAAAATCCTTGAAAAGGGTTGGGAATTTAGGGGGTCCACTTCCTTTTACATCATCAACTGGTGAAAGTATTGAAAATTTAGAAGAAAGTATGCGGAAGGTGATTAATTTCAAAAACAGTTTTTAAAAATTATCCTCACTGTTTTTAATATTCATGTTAGAAATTATCATATAAATTGCATCCGCAACTTTATTAGCAATGCAATTTTTTTTTAATGTTTTAAGGATATTTTTTTCTAAGGTTTCTAGACAGTGATAAATTTACTTTATGAGATGAAATAAAAGTTTTCCATACACTATAACTATTTTTCAATCACAACAATAGTGTCCCTGCCTCATACAGGGTTAATATTATGCATTCATACAAATATGTAATGGCAACCAGCTATCATATCTGAGTGTTTTAAATGACTTCATTGTTGAACTACTGTTAGAAGTATTTATATTTCACTCCTTTAATTATATGCTGAAATTTAAACATGAATTTTAATGCTTGAACACAAGGAGTTAGTTTGGATTGTAATATTTATACCATACTGTTAAAATTACATAATTAAGAATTCTTTATTTAATGATGTAAAGTTAATGATTAGATATTTATTATGAAAATGTGCATTTGTTTAAAAAAAAAAAAAAAAGTTTTGCATTCAAAAGTGAAATAAAGTTATTGTAAAGAATTAAGTAAAATTAAGTATTTTGTTTGTATGAAACCTGGTCAAATATTACCTGTGCATTTAAATATTGAATATAAAATAAAGCACAAACATTAATTTCTTTCCATACATGTTTCCAATACAATTTGTTGTCTAAAGTTTATGCCTATCCTAACATGCACTTTTTTACATATTCTGAATAAGCAAACTAGTTAGTGAGTGAGCATGATGTGTATTAATTTTATAAGTATGATCACTTTAACAGACATGTATTTTTCAAAACATTTATTAATTGTGCTAACATTATATGTATTTAATGCATTATTTTATATTTAATTTAAAGGCACAGGAAGATGCTGAAATGTTGCGGTCGTTGGTGGTACCCTTGGAAGAGGAAATCAAGGCCCTGAAAGATAAGCTACGCTCAACGGATGAGCAGTTGCGCACATATGAAACAGCTTTTGCAAATTTGGTCAAGGGTCTAGGATCTGAATCACTCTCCGAGATGATTAAGGGAAAAGGGCCAGCTGAAATTGTGGAACATTTAGATGAGAAGGTATATATACTTTACATGTTACTTGAAGGTTACTAACGCTATATTAAAGAGAAATCTGATTTCCAATTTCATTCCAAAAACCACTTAATTGATTGAAATGAGATTTTTACTCGTCGATTATGTATATATTTGTAACTGGTATAGGAACTGTATTATTGCAACGAGACGATTTTAGTAGATACATTGGTAGCTTGTATTTTTAACTATTCAATGTATCATATACCCTTAATGTTACCTTTTGAAATTTGCCTTGGCCAATGAATGTTTCAACTATGAATCAGCTGTTTAGTTATAATAATTTGAAAGAAATTAGTGTATTTTTAGGTATATTTTAAAATGAGTTTACTTTCTGATAAGATATGAAATAGCTCTTGAGTAATTTTTATCCATTACAGTTCTAGTAAAATATTATAAAGCATTTAAATTTACTCTCCTTACCAATTTTGTACTCAGGATGAGAAGTGACTCTTGGGGATTTTTTTAGTATTCCAATATTCATACTTCTTCTATACATACATGCAAGATTTATTTTGAAAGCAAACAACATAAAAGTTATTTTTAAATACGTTTTGGCATTGTCAGTGCAACACAACTCAACTTGTCCTTGATGATAATAATCAATTTTTTTATTGTTTGTATTAATGTGAAATAGTTTTCATTTTATCTTGATTTAAATGAATTTGTAAAGGATTTAAATTTTTACCAAAAATGAGAATTTACTTAGATTTTGTAAATATAAGAATTTGCTTAGATTTTGTAAATATAAGATTCAATACATTTTAGAGAGAAAATTCTTGTATTTTAATGTAAAATCTTTTTCATATACTGAATGAATGCAATTATATGTGAATGAATGAATGTAAGTATATACTGAATGTAAGTTGTGTTTGCCAGCTCACAAGTTTAAGCCAAGGACTTCAAGCTGAAAAAGCATCTCGAAGTGATTTAGAAATGTATGTTGCAGTTTTAAATACCCAGAAGGCTGTAATGCAAGAAGATATGGATAAAATGAAACAAGAACTACAAGAAGGTAAGTAGCACAATATTTTTATCTTTTGTTTGCTCCTACTTTTTAACTACCATAGTCTTAGATTTGTAGATTCCTTTATACTTGATGTGTTCCTTTTAAAAAATAATAACCATTGTTCTTTATTAAAACAATCTTTTTTACTCCACTTTGAATGAAAAGTATTAAGATTTTAAAGAAAGTTTCAAAGAAAGATTTTCAATACATTTCATAACTTAACCAATGGAGAAATCCATAACTTAATTAGTCCATAACTTAACCAATGGAGAAGTTATATGAATTTCAAACTAGATTGCTAAAATTGTGCCCATTAAAATACTACACAAGTCAAATGGCACTATTTACACTCCCTACATAAATCAATGAATTCTGTTTAATTTAACTACTAAGCACCCAATATGTCACTTCCTGTAAAAACACTCTTAAACTCATGTCTTCAAAATGCAGGATTAGTGAGGTTCAGGCATACATTATTTGTTAACATATCGGGAATCTATTTTGTTTGCAGGAGAGTAGTACATTTTAGGTGTTTAAAGTTGATTATAAGTATTGTGTGTGTGTGTCTAGTAAGTTGAGAAACAATTTCTGAATTTAAAATACCTGACAATATATTTTTATAGCACTGCAGTAAGCATTTTTATTCGGAAAAATGTCAATTCAAAGCTATTCATGCTATAATGAGCGAGAGATGGCGCTATTTAAGTTATTTTTTAAGCTTATTTCATTTACATATCAGTTTTTTTTAAAGCGTTGGACATTAATTTTTGTTAAAGAAATATTTAAGAAATTTCTTTTAGCTCTCGAATTTGTACATCAGAAAAATATCATAAATTCAAATTTGTAAAAGCTAAAAATATAAACACTTATTTGAGTGCAAAACAAAAGTTATAGTATTCATAAGCAATGATAAAAAAAAAAACCTTCTAAAATAAACCAGTACAGTAGTTGTTAGTATTTAGTGAGTCATAAAAAAAAAAAAAAGATAAAGTTATAACTGTTAAAATAAATTTAAAATGTTCAAAATTCGTGAAAGTAAATACTTAGTTGGTTTTAACTTTACTTACTATAAAAAAGTGTTTAGATAATTTATGACGTGAAACAATTTTTTAAAAATTTATTTTTATTTTATTGCTTATACTACTCATAACCATTATAATTAAATAAAAAATAAAGCATATTTATTTTTGAATTGCAAGAGCAGTCTCATGAACACTGTTAGATGATAATACAATTATTTCTTTTTTAAGTCTTAAAACAAAAAAAGAAATTTTTTTGAACTATAAAATGAGAGTAATTTATACTTTGTTTTCAATTGGTACATTGTTTTGATGCTCCTTATTCTAATAATTAATATTTAAACTGTGTGTTAACTTTTTTATCATTAACATTCTGAAGTTGATTTTTTAACAAAAATTGTCAAAGAGTCAAGAGTTTTAAGTGCCTTACATAAATATTGAGTTATAATTACTTGGTCAGGGTTCCCACAATCATTGAAAGTCATTAAAAGTGCTTAATATTTTTGAACTTGTTTTCAAGGCATTGAAAGTGCTTAGAGGTACTTAAAAGTTCTTGAAAATGCTTAGAGGTTTTTAAAAGTACTTAATTTTTGCAGTTGTTTGACCAATTGCAAAATTTATAAAAATACTACTCAGACTTTCTATCCCGTTTGATCGCCACTTATCTGTACAGTATCAGAATTTTCCTACGTATTTGTATTACGCATGTGCCAACTTGTAACTTTTTTGATAGAATATACTTTATTAAAAATTTATTTATGGACATGAGGCCTAAAAACAAATTTTCAACGGTCCTTAAAAGTCATTAATTTTCATTCTGTGATTTGAGTGGGAACCCTGTTGGTTGACTTATATTTTATTGTCGGGTTGGTTGTATTCAGATTATCTGGCGCCGTCAACAACACGAGGGCTATAATGCGCTGAAACATTCGTCATTAGACAAGCCAACATACTTTTTACTGTCGGGAGTGGGGTATAAAATCATCCGTGGTTTTTGTGAATTATTCTCAATATTAGCTCATTTGAACAAAAAGTTAGTTAAAATTTGATATCATAAGTTTAGTGATGGAATTTCAATTAAATAGGAATGAAAAATCTGTTTGAGGAAGAAGTGAAAAAAGCTTCCATCTTCAGTATTATTTGCAAAACTAGTCTAACTTTTAACACAAAGTTTCTATAAATTCTTGCAGGATAAACATAACCCTATTTTTTCTTTTGCTATTAGTAACATTGGGACAAATTGTACCCATTCTTATTTAAGAATTTAAAAAGTGCTTTTAAACCATTAAAACTATGCTACATTGTTCTCTTATAAATTCATAGAATGCTATTGGGTTATGTGAAATCATTTTTCTGTAGATCATGATTGACAAAAATAATTTTTGGTATATTAATAAAAAGAAACAATTGGTAATAAATAGTGGTTGCTCATCAAGTCCTGTTTGTAAAATACTTTAAAAATATTTAACTCGATAAGTTCTATATAATGTATGCTAACAATAACTGTAAGCCAACATGACCAAAAGATTGCAGCCTTGTGTAGTTTAGAAGAGACACTGTTTTTCATTCATCTTGATGTCATGCGATGACACAAGGGGTTTTGGTCACTTGCCATTGTTGTCATTTTCGGTCACTTTTAATCGCATTTTTTTAAAAATAATTCTTATTTTGAAAGTTTAGGGTTAGTTCTTGGAAACTACAGCTGTTTACCTTTCAAAAAAAATATTAATTTATGACATTTTGGTTATAGTTGCAACTTCCCCATGGACAATGGCATATTTAATTTTTATATGTAGTTTAAAACTCACTTTGACTTAATGCTTTTATGAAAATTGCAATTTCTCACAGCTCACTAAGTATTCAATGCTAATTTATACAATCATATAAGTTTTAAAATTCCCACTATTACTTGCATATTAAATACATTTACAGAATTTAAAAAAATAAATAATGTAGTATTAAGTTACATTTTCATTGTTAAACATGCATCCAAGTTATTTTATTAAACAGTGTATAATTGGTGAGTAGAATTGGATTCATAATTAGAATGACTATTATTGTTTCATAAATGAAATAAGTATTTAATAATATATTTTGTTGAAAACATAAAAACAAGACAAAGTGAAATTTGTAGTTGTACATTTCTGATGTAATTTACGTACAATTACTCTTATAGACACATTTTGCCTTTTGTTGATTGGCTTCATTTTCCTTTCTAGTGTGTCAGCTGCTGGAAAAAGAGAAAAAAGAACATTTTCAACTGAAGCGAACTTGGCAGATGGCCAATGATCAGTTTTTGGTTGCCCAAAGATTACAGCTTATGGATATGCAAAGAATGCAAAGTGTGTTGACGTCAGAACAACAGCGCCAGATTGACGAAGCAAAAAAGAAAGATGAACAAAAATTGGAACTTGAAAGGCAATTGAAAAAAACAGAAGAGAAAAAAGACAAATCTAAGGAAGAAAAGACCGATGAAGGTAAATTCAAGTTGAAATACCATTATATTTATGGTGCGTAATAAAGCATAATATATATTGTTACAATTAGTTTATAATTCCAACTAATTTTAAAGCATACTTTTTTCTCCACATACCAAGTTAAATATCTTTTTTGAATTTATTGTTCACGTTTATTTTGTCGTTTTTGATAATTCTGTGTTTTGTATTTATTATTCTTTAACAAAAAGTATATGAATACTAAATACAAATTATCATTTCCTTGTGTAGCATTGCTGTCAGTTAAAACAGTTGTGTTAATTTTTGATTTCTTCACTTTTCTATTCTATTTATTAATGCATTTCTACAATACTCAATTTTAATTCTACTTCAATAATTGTGAAATGAATCAATTTCAGATAAAGGTAGGACTTCTCCATTTTCAAGGCCATCATCTACAAAACTTGCCAAGTCCTCACCAACCAATAATCATAAGCTTCTACCTAATGTTAGTGTTCTTGGTCAATCATTGGATTTACCTATGAATACATCCAATGTGAGTGTTAATGTTTCTTATATCAGTATTCTACTGTCATTTAATTAAAAATAAGAGTTTTCTAATTAAGCTTTTTTCATCCCAAAGAAAGATGAGTTTTAAGTATATGATTCAAGTATTTTATTTTAATTATATATATATATATATATATATATATATATATATATATATATATATATATATATATATTCTCACCTATTATCAAAAGTATTATTTTATTACAATGTATATTTTTTTATTGCCTATTGTTAAAAGTATTATTTTATTACAATTTTAATTTAGCAGAAGACGTCTACGAATAGGTATCAAATTATGGTGATGTAAATTTTGAATTTGATAAAGTAAATTTTGATTACTAAAAACCGGTTACATGATCTCTTGATTATTTCTATAAATTCAATAATTTTTTTTTCAGAGAGCCAGAAGCATACCTAACAATTTAAACCAATTTGAGAACATTTGTGCAGAGAAGCGTTCATTATCAAGTTCTGCTTTGAATGGCATGTATAAAAATAAAAGTCAAAATAATTCTTTAATACCTATAAATTCTCCACCCGTCAAAGAAGCTCAAATGACACCCACATCTTCTAAAAAAATGGCTAGTCTCACTCAAGATCAACTCAAAGCATTATCTGGTTTGTACCTTTGTTGGCATTATTAAATATTTGTTTTTTGTTTTAATAATTTATTGTAATCTGTTTGATAAAATTCATAAAAGAATCTTAGTTTCTTTAATTTTATTTTAGAATTTATGTAAAGTTTAATATTCAAATGGTGGGCAACTTTAATTCTTAATTTTTGCCTATGATACTTATTGTAATACTAATACTTATATTTAATTTATTTAAACTTTATTACATTTTTGTTAAATTTATAAAATTTCTTAATTTATAAACTTTATTGTAATATTATTAAACTTTATTGTAATATTATTAAACTTTATTATAATATTTATTTAACTTATTGTTATACTTAAATACTATGTAAATTATTATTTAATGCCATTTTGATTAATAAAACATGGTTCTATAAAAGTACGCAAACATATTTTATACAGATTATACAATATATATCCAAGCTGTAACAAATGACTGTGTTTTGTGCTGCCTTTTGAAAGTGTATGACCATATGTATTGTATTAATAGAAAAGCTAAAAATGTTAAGAAGTAAAGAGTTTAATATAATTATCTAAGTTACAGTGATTAATTGACAGGTATCTCTTTACGTTAGATTTTAATTAGTTTAAGTCTTAGCTGGGCTAAGTATTTTTACATTCTAATTTTAAACAATTTGGGTCTTAATGACGAATTTAATGAAGTAGCTGTCTTGTGTTGGACAAAGCAAAAATATACATTTCAGGGGTGGGAATTCTGCGCCAATTGCGCCAGCGCGCGCCAAAAGTGGTATCCTGCTCCAACCTGCTACAAAACCACATTTAAGTGCAATTCTGCGCCAATTTTGCTTTAAATCTTTCTTTAAACGTTCACGCTAAAGCTCCAAACCAGATTACGCACGCCAAATCTATGTGGAGATGAAATTACGGCAACCTCAAGGACCGTTTTCGCACGAATTTGCAAAACATTCGATTTTTCCCATTAACAGAATGCAATGTATGGATTATCCCTCTGAAATCGACATTCACGCATGCGCATTCATGTTCAAACGCGCCTTGCATCGGGACAAATTCAAATCGCCGAGTGCTGATATCTCGTGCGTTATTGCTAGATAATATTTAAGGGGCAGTCTCAAAATTTCCGATTACTAGTTAGCACGGATGGCCATTTCGTACGTACCTTGATTAAGTGTGTTTCGCCGGATTTTTACCACACCCTCTTTTGCTCTAAATATAAAGAAAGGAATTGGTAAAAAGTTAAAGGTGTATAACTATCAAATGTTTTTACTAAGCATTTAAAAATAATATTTTCGCTCCGACACGCGTAATGACGATACCTTCTATTAAATTTAGGGATGTGTTTTCTAATTTACTTGTCGGCTGTTGGTAATTAACTTTTAAACGGCCGTTTTACTTTTGGAATTAAGTATCACAGAAATGTAATCAAAATCCCTGAATGTTTCCGGTTAAAAAAAAAAACAAAAAAAAAAAAAAAAAAAAAAACACTTTTTTATAAGTTTATAGAACGGCATGTAGGATAAAATCGCGGTTTTGACGCTGAATTTGACCCGATTCGGAAAATAAAATAAAAAATTCACAAAATTTTAGAACATTTACAAAAAATTTAAAAACATCTTATTTTAATTTTACTGTATTGCTATTTTTGCTATAAGGATTGCTATTTTTATACAAATGAGTCCTATATAATAATAAAACAAAGTCAGTGGATTTATAGAAAGCTACTTAAAATAGGTGTAAAACTTTACTTACATTTTTTTACCTAAGTAGTTTTGGCCTTTGACAAACGGAATGTTAAAATTTTAATTAATTAATTTTTTTTTTACAAACTGACTTTAAATAGAGGTACAGTTCTGAAATTTTCAACGTAAGTAGTTTTGGCCTTTTTTTATTAGACTTTAAAAACAGAATGTTAAAATTTAATTAGTTTTTTTTTAATAAAAAAAAATTACAAAACTACTTCCAATAAGGCTACAGCTCAGAAATGTTCAACATAAGTAGTTTTGAGCTTCAAATTGTTCATTTGACAAACATAATGTCAAAACGTTATTATTATTTTTTTAAATATTTTTTTTTTTTTACAAAGTGACTTCAAATAGACGTACACATCTGAAATTTTTAACCTAAATATGTTTGGACTTCTAATTAGACTTTTGAAACACAGAATTTTAAAATTTTAATTTGTTTTTTAATTAATAATTTTACAAAGCGACTTCTAATAGATCTAGAGCTCTGAAAATTTCAATATAAGTAGTTTTGACCTTCTAATTTTGCTAATTTACAAATTATATTTATGTTGTAATTGTATGTATATCTTATAATTTTAAATTTAATAATACATGTTTTTTGTAGAAAAATGAAATTATACAAGTTTAAATTTTAATTCTTGTAATTGTTGTTAAATCGGCTACAATTTATTATATTTCTGCTATTAATCTTTAAATTTTGCTGCTCCAATTTTTTGCGAATCTGCTCCAAACGTTAAATTTTGCTGCTCCAAAATTGCTCCAAACTGGGCTTTAGCACTTCCCACCCCTGACATTTTTATATTTATTATTTTGCTAATTATTCCATTTTTGGGTAACTTATTTATGTATTTTATTATTTTGAGTTGGCTAATTTACAATGTGTCTGAACTGCTAGATTTATCTTTAACAAATATTTGTTTTTTGAATGGCTTTAAAATCATAATTTTATTATTTTTTATAAAGTTAAAACAATTAATTAAGCAATAATTTACAAATATTGAATATTTCAAGCATATTAAAGAAACCTCAAATACGAAAAGCCTCTTTTGTTATAAATATATTTCAGCAACAGCTATAAATAAATAATACATATTTCTTACATTTATATAGAATTTTGTCTAATTGAGAACTGTTTGGTAATATTTTCACATAAATTGATTTTCTTCCGTCTTTGTTTTAATTAGATCTCACACCAGAATTAGAAGTCAGAAAATCATTGCTCGATAGTGCTAGAGCTGAATTGGAAAGTTTCTCTTTAATTGGCAAGAGACTAGTTAGTGAGACAGAATGGCAACTATTGGAAGAAGAGGTTGTTATTTTCTACAATGTGTTTAAATAGTAGTTTTGTTCACCATATTAATGTCTTTAACAACTATTTTTCACAGAGTTAAAGCCTTATATCCTACTGCTTGAATTAGTATAATTAAATTTTTTTTAAATTAAACTGTTTGGGAATCCTTGTCAAAAATTTTCTATAGATTCCCTTATCTGTTTATTTTTTGTAATATAACAATTGAAGGGCTAAGTATTGTCTGTATATTCCAAAAATAGCTTCTGCCAAGTTGTCTAGCACTGTGTATGCATCAACATTGGCTTACTGAATGCTCTGATGGTGTATTGGTGGTAATTTATAGATTATTAAAATAGATTTATTCAAATAAACAATTTTTCATCACCAAGATTAATGCTGTATTGTAACCTTTTAGCTGCCAATTTCCTTTATGCTGAATTCTTATTCTTAGTCAATAAATCTTGTTTCTATGACAATTGACTATCTAAACTATGTGGCGGGAGCCAAGGCCTATTCTAAGGAATTTTTACGACTGCCCAAACTTCCGTCCCCCCCCCTGCCCCCCCCCCCGACCTTACAAACATTATTACGCTAAACAGAGAATAAAAAAATTAGAAAAAATAGGCCTATTAACAGTCTCACAATGATATTTTCGCCTCCTATGTATGGAATTTAAAATTGTGATTCGTCATGTTGTCGATCCATAAGTCCCCATTTATACGTTTATAATTTCAGGTCTTCCTAGTTTTTAAATTTAACACAAAGTTGTTAAAATTTAAACCTAATTATTTAACTTAAAACACTACTAAATTCGAGGCGTTAAGGGAACGAATAACCGCCAGAATAGCTTCGATTATGTCAAATATGCCAATTATTGGGTTGCCTGGTAAGAGTTTTTCTTGAAGCTGAAATTTCAAAGAAGGAAGGGTTGCATAAACAAATAAAAAAGTCGTTTTAAATTTTATTATACTTAAATTCAAAAAGATGAATAATAATTGCACTCATTTAATAAAATCATATTTTTAATTTCCTTGTTTTTCTATTTTTTACGACTGCCCAATATCTGATTTACGACTGCCCAAATACAATTTACGACTGCCCAAATAGGCCACGACTGCCCGTTAGAATAGGCCCTGGCGGGAGCTATTCTCGTGATAGCTATACTGTAGATGAAGCAAGTGGATGTATGTCGTATATTTTTCAGTGGTGTTACGATCATTTTCTTCTTAAAATTTTTAATGACAGATATTGTATCTGATGAAGAAAGTTTGTTTCTTACAAATATATAGGTGTACTTAACAAAAGGTGTAAACTTTTGTATAACCTTGTATAAAAAAAGAAATACTTTTTTTACATGCTCCTTTTATTCCTTTAGCCTTTCAATTAGTATTTATGCTAATATATTATGAATATAATGTTTTTTTCTTATTAATTACGTATGTTTTAAATTTAATTATTTTGGATTAAGGGAAATTTATTCAAAAAAGCTTTATTTTAAATTCTTAATAATGTTTTCATTTTTAGCTTAAGCTTGCAAGGGAAAAATTAGGTCAGTCATGCGCAATGTGTTGCAATTATGAGCTGCAGCTGCAACAAGTTCAAAGAAAAGAGGTTGAGCAGCGTCAAAAAGCTGAAACAACAGAACAAACCCTAATTGATTATAAGAAGGATTTACAAAGAGAAAAAGAATACAGGCAGGAAATGAAAGAAAAGTTTGATCAAGTCTCGAATGATTGCGAAAAAAAAGTAAAAAGCTCTTTAGATTTTATGTATGTGATATTCTTTTCTGTAGCTCTGTTCCAGTAGTATAACTTTTTTGAAATTCATTTATTTTTGAAAATTTAGTTTATGTTTATAAATTTTTTATGTTTATATATCTCCTGGAAAATCACATGACACTTTAGTATTCATAAAATAAAATAGAATAATTGTTGTAAAACTTAAAATACCAAAACGAAAATGTTAATATTTTCCAATTCAAAAATCGACATTGCATTATAAAATTTCATTTTTTAAATGGAATATTATCTTATTTTTTTTATTGAAGTAAACACCCTGATGATTTCTAGGTTGCCTCAAAATTCTACTTGAAAATCTTGTAAACTGAAAGTTGTGAATTAAAAATAGAGTATAGCTTTTGAAAACTAAATATGAGAGTTTCAGTTTTAAATTATTCAAAGTTTCCATTATTTTAAAGTGTTTCTAAAAAAAACCCAAAAAACTACTAAAATTATCTTGGCAGTTGTAGTAGTACTGACAGATATACTAGCACTAGTGTAATAGTACTATGGTATAGGTTATGGTCACCATAATTCTTAATTAAAATCTATTTTTTCCATGACTTGATGTTATATATTTGAATTTATTTATCTTGTTTGAATTCTTGTTTTAAAAGAGTATTGAAATGCCTGCAGGTTAATGAACTTTTCAAAATACGTGAAGAATTTGAGAAAAACTTTAGTCAAGTGAAAAACAATTATGAAGTTTGTCGTAAAGAACTTACAGATTTTCAAGTGAGTATATGCATTATATTTTAGACTAGTTTCACTAGTCATTTTCTTTGTTTGCATTTTCAATTCAGATCATCTATGTTAGGTGTCAACTTTTCCCTCACTTTTCAACTTAACTATCTTTGAGGTATATTATAGTGCCTGAGATGACATTAAGATGCATCCCATTGGTGTGGATTGCGAATCCAGCTAAACAAAAGTCACATTTCCAAGCAGGTGAAAAAAAAAAAGAAAAAAAAAGATGTTTGTATGAATAGTTGTTTATAAGATAGAGTAAATGAAATAAACTTGATTTTTCTCTCCATTTCATAATTCGGTTGCTTGGTATTGTGAATTTTCTGGCACAAGACCTACTAGAGTAGGGTTCTACTGTGACCAGATCTAATTAGATCAATACCTGTGTAAAGAAGTCTTGAGAGATGTCTTTTAAAAAAAAATTGTCGTGCATTTTCAGACTGGAAAATTTTCACCATCCATCCCGTACGTAACTAACCCAATTGTAGCTTTGTCCTCTCACTTTGATAGAGATTGCAAAGTGCTGGCACCAAAAAATCAAATGTCAATATTTCTATCTGGCTTCTTGTCAAGTCATACAAATAACTTAAAGTTCTCTGCAATTACTATAAAATGGTTTTACTTAAGATTAATTATGACGTCACACCTGTTAAATTGACAGCTGAAATGACTTTATTTATATGTATTGATTCTAAATTTAACAAGTGTAACTTTATAATAAAAGTATTGAAAGTTCATTTTTGATATTTTCCGTCATATTGTTGCTTTCTTTCTGCGAATTTTTATCTTACCATGGCCGACAAACAAAGGTAATACCACCAGGATTTTTAATTTTTTTTTAAATATTCGTTTAAAAACAACCCAGATATAGGCATCAACAAACTATTAATTCACATATTTTTTGTAAAACCATAGAATCTGGATAAAAATAATGGATGCAAATTAAGCATGGAAAAGTTTGAGGAATGTGAATGAGTCAAAGCTGAGTTTATTTTGTGTTATATAATGGGTATTGTATGGCAGGTAGTGTTTGTAAACTATAATTAATGCAAGAACTAAATTGTAGAAAAAACTTTATTATTATGGCAGAATATTTAAAAAAGCAAAAAACTAAAACTCTAAAACGTTTTGGAACATTATATGCAAAAAATAAAGTCACAACTTAAAATTGCTGGATATTTCTCAGGTCTTTTAATACTATGATCTTATCATACAAAAACCTTGAGAAGAAAGTAGGTTCGTTAAATATGTAACAGATGAAATCATTATGAATAGTAATGCATAAATTCCAATTTTTGAAAGAAATTCTTATTGAAACATAAATATTTCCCCTGTAGCAGGAGTTGTATTTTTTCTGTGATATTTGATAAACACCAAAATTTCACTACAGGGAATGTGCTTTTCAGTGTAGTCTTTAATCAATATTTTTTTTCCATAATGCTAAACAGATAAACTGAGTACAGTACCATTGTGAACTTAATTTTTACATTATAGTTTATACTTACTCAAAACTCAAAGAAATATATTTTACTTTTTTATTTAAAATCGAAGTTCTTTATTTCGTATTTAATATACTTCTTATGTAAAACATAGAAACACACAGGAAACAAAGATTAAATTTTTTAATTAAATTATTTTGATTAAAAGACCAAAACAGAAATCAACGAATTAAATAAATTTTTTTCCTTGCAGTATTTTTTCTCGACAAATTATGATTTCTTTTAATATATGTAATGTTTTTGCAATTTCTGTACAGATGCAGCATTTTAGGTTTATTACTCATTGGGATTAGATAATTTTATGTTTGTTTTTTGTAAAAGTTTTACAAGATTTTATGTAGGAGTTTGATTTTAAACTTTTATTAACTTCTTTTTGTCCCATTAATATATTTGAGCCATATATTATGAAACCTAAGTTTATTGTCGATTCATTTTGCCTGCATTATTTTCGGGACCTCAAAATAATTAAGGGGCACACCTAGTGTTACCGCCTAAAAAAAAGGTGATTTTTGGGAATTTTTTTAAAGAAAACTACTGCATGAAATGCTTTAAAATGTTGAGAATATGCATAATTAATGAATATACATTGAAATTTTTAAATGAAAAAATTTAATTTTCATCGAGTCATTTGCTATCCTTCAAGTCACTAAAAAAAAGTCCACTACTGCAGTGATTGCGGCCTTCACTGTGGCTTAAATAAAAAATAAATAAAAAGATTTTAGAACTAGAAGGTATTGCCTATACAATGACTCATGATTGTGGAAAATAATTGAAATTGAACAAAATGGCAGAGTTTTGTAAAAAAATGTTGAATTTTGCTCAAAATTGGAGGATTTTTGGCCTACCAAAATTACATTTTTCATACAATCAAAAAACTGGAGGGTCATGGAGCAGAGAAACGTGTACAAAATAAGCAGAAAAAAAAAAATCAAAGCGATCAGATGATTTGTCTTCGAGTTGCAACTGCAGCAAATTTGAAAAATGTAGTTTGGCGTTTGAAAACGCGTTTAAAGACAAAATGGTTAATTTATTTGTTTTTAATAGATAAAAATCATACAGCTAATCTGCTATTCCAGGCCCATATAATTCACCATCTTCTTCAAAATGCGCCTGCTGGGCTGTTGAAGCACTTCTTCGAGATGATCGACCCTCTTTCGGGGCTGCCCAGTGGTGTAGTGTAAAATAAAAAGGTGTGGGAATGTTATGTCGCGGCATTACAAACGTAAACATATTTTTTTTTCTGTGTGTGTGGGGGAGGGGGGGTGGGGTGAAAATGTCAACTATAAATAGTTTTATTAACCCATTAAAAAGACAGTTTTGAAATGGCTAAATAGTAATTGTTTTTAACCTTTATCCAGATTATTTAGATCATTTAAGGTATATTTTGGATTTTTTGGAAAATTATATTTATGATTTTTAAAAAACACTAAGTTGAACCACAATCTCAGTTTATTGGCAAAGAAAAAACACTAAAATGTTGACTGACAATTTTTCTTTCCAACCATCGTTAATGGGTTAATATTAAGTTAATAATCTCAAAACAGCTATTGAGCACTTCAATAATAATAATAATAAAACAAATTGTGTGTTTTGACTTCTTTTATTTAAATTTTTTTTTTAAACTATTAAGTTATATGGGTTTTTAAACAATTTGCATTGCACAACCCATTCCATTTTTACAGATTGTTTGACATTTTATAAATTTATTATAAAACATTTTCAAACATGTAATTGACACAAATTTTTAAATAGGATTTTTACAACAATTTTCCAAAATTTCAGAAATGCCTTGCATACAATGGGTTCGGATTAACTCCCAGATTCTGTAGCTCCTCGAAATCTGTTTTCAAAATTAACTAAAAAGATTGCGATTGTTACAGATGTTGATTAAGAGTTTTATGACTTTTCTCCTTCTCAAAAAGAAAATGTGGAGAAGTTCCTCTAGCTTGAAAGATCCTTCCTTTCCTTTTCAAAAATTTGCTTCATTAATAAAATGAAATTTACAGCTAGAAGAATATCAATTGGAAAGTTAAAATCAATCAGTCGATTTAAAATTTCTTTTTAAAATACTAATTTGTGTACCATCCCAATCATCTGTAATTTTAAGCAGAATATTCAAATGTAAACTCATCATTTGCAGACGCATAGATTTGCTTGGGACATTCCTGGTTTTTTAATATTATCCAGTTCGGTTTTGTCATTTCGACAATGGTGATGATCAGGTGACAATAATCGTCAAAAATGGGTATGAATCAGTGGAGAAAAAAACTGCCAAATTATATATGATATTGCCATCAAAATCACTAGATTTTAAAAAAGATTGGGAGAAATTTTCTCCCTTATCGCCGCCACTGTATTTAATGTTGATTTAAAAAAAAAAAAAAAAAAAAAAAAACTAGAGGAAAAGATTTTTTTTAAATAACTGCTGCTACATTTTTGAAATTAACTCTGAAATAAACATAAATATTCTCATTCTCAAATATTCTCATAAACATTCCCATTCTCAAACCAAAAAGCAACTTAATTTTTCATTTTAAAATACATTGGAATTGCTTTTCTACTATTTTACAGCCCAATTTTGATGTATTTTACCCATTTACAAAACCATTAGCAGTTTTATATTAAGAAAAATGAAATATACAGGACGGACCTAAGAGTAAAATGCTGTCTGTGCAAGAAAGAGTTTTGGTGCCCCTTACAATGAAAATGGGTATAGGAAGCCCTCCAAAAATGGTATGGGTGCAAATTATTAAAATTGTAGCATTTTCTGCAATAAATAACATTATTTTTTGTCAGGTTCTTTTTTAAGCAACCGTCGGATATAATTTTTTTTAAATAAAATATAAAAATTGTAATAAAATTAATTTTATAAGAACTTAATAAAACACATGTTACTAAAATTACTGATTTTTGCAACACATTATTATTTTTTTAGTAATCATCTGCTCTTAACGGAACCCTTGATTCCCCTTCGCAACCCCGCACGAAGGACTGCAATTTGGCTTATGTATTTCGGCTAATGGTAGTATTATCATTACTGCCAAGTTAAAGTGAAACAAAGTTAACAACAGTTCTGTCAAAACAACGTATCGAAGCCTTTGAAGCCAGTCTCTTTACTGTACTTTCAAGCAACATTTTATCTGTTGAACTAAACATGTTCAAATGGCTTATTTTGCATAAAAAATTACATACAAATTTTAATTTTTACCATATTTTTTTACATTCTCATTTTGGTGCCCCTTTTAAAATCGCATGTGTATGATCACACATGTCTTAAGCCAACCCTGGAAATATATAAAATCAACAAATGTGAATAATGTAAGCATCCTTCCATGCACCTTCCTGGCGCCACCCATTTCTATTATTTTTATGTATTAAAGTAAAGTAAGTAAGTGTTAAATTTTTTTGTCATGTTTTGAATATATTTTGTCATGTTCAAACAACTTATCAATTTGATTTTCCCAATATCTACCATGCCCTAAAAGCTATTGCAAAATATCAACATTCTGCACTTACTTATTTTAATTCTTAGTTATAACCAGTTTATTTTGTCAGAATTGCAGGTTTGCTTCACTTTTTTTAAATTAAAAAAAAAAAAACTACATTTTTTTATTGTCATTTGTTTTTTCTTCTTGAATGAATTTATTTCTTAGGTACGGCGAGAGGTTTACAAATAATTTATTAAATGGGTACTATAAAAACTAAAAAAAAAAAACAAAAAAAAAAAAACAGTGGTTAGCGTTCTCGTTAAAATTAGAGAAGGGGAACATTCTTCAAGGAAAGAGCGCAAAGAACTGTAGATGCCAGATCACAGTTTTATTCTTTAAAAATGTAGATAGTTGGCATGATTTTGTGTATGAAAGTTTTAGTCCCTATATATGACGAACTATATATGAATTTGACTTCTGGAATTCATCCACAAACTCGGATCATTCGTTGAAGGAGAAGATAATTGCTATTGTATAAATCATAGCTAGATGTAAGCATATATGTTGTAGTATACAATAGAGTATGATTGTTAAAAAATATTGTTTATGTAAGATTTTTATAATCATATTTGTAAATGTTTATATTTCTTTTAATTTTAGACAACTGTTGCAGTGGAAAGAGATGTTTTGAAACGTGAGGTTAGTATTTATTTGTTTAAATAGAGTTTTATTAATTAATAAATAATTTTTTATAGCAACTTGCAAAATATTAAAAATTTTTGTATAAAGAAATTGTACTGAAAGTAACACTTTATCTCCAAGTGTGTAGTAGAATACTAGTCACTGGTGCAATAAAATACTGTACCGCACATCTCGTGCTCAAATTTTATAGAGTCTGTATAGAAATCATATATTTTCAGAAGTGATTTATTGACTGGAGTTTCCACCACTAATATATTTATATTTGTTAAAAATATTTTTTGCATGTGATTGTAAAAAGCAAATTGTGCAAAATTACTTTTTCAAACTTGGTAAATTATTTTCCTCGTGCTGACTGACTTGCCATGAAAGCAATTTGCATAAATAACTATTTCATAATTTTCAATAATAAATAATTAATTTTTCTCTTTAAAAAATATATATATTTTTTTTAAACTTCTTATTAGATTGTATGAATTTATAATAACTTCAACATTCAGCGTGCTTAATCTTATAATTATTGCATGCCAGTTAATTAGATAAAGCATTAAATTATAAAACAATTATTTGGTAACTGGTCATAAGATTTATGAATTGTTAATATGATGTTTCTAGATTATTGACTTTTTATATTTTTGTGTATAATTATTGTGATTAAAATTGAATGCTATGTTAACAATAGTTTTCTTTTTTGATGAAGTTTATTGATACTATACTTTTCTCTTTTAAAGAGTTTTAAGGTGTGTCATAAGGATACAAATTTCAAATTTATACATATTTTTCTTTCACTCTGTATTTTTAATTGTGCTTTGTTAGGCTTTCAATTAAGCACTTAAAAAATATTTTTTTCTTCTGACAACAACATAAAAAAAAAAGAAAAAAAAAAAAAAAAAAAGATTTAATGAAATCTTTAAAATCATTATATATAGTGGTACTCTTTTTCTTTGAAGCTTGAGAGGGTTCAGAATGAAAATAATGTATTACTTGGGAAGCACATTGCTAAGGCTCAACAGATGAGAAATGAAGACATAAACCTACCTGATTCAGTTGAGGTAAAATTTATTACATTATCCCTGGTATTTTGGAAGGGAGCATACAAAAATGAGGGACTGAGAAGCAAAGGGGCCCAAGTTTATTTTCTTAACTTTTGTGAAAATACACTTTAAAGTTACTTATTTATGTTAATATTTTATGAAAATTATTTGCTTTTCAAATACTAACCTCTTGAATGAAGATGTCACTAGTTTTAATTGAATTTAATATAAATAAGAAACTTTAAAGTCTATTTTCTCAAAATTTAGAAAAGTCACTTGAACCCCTTTGCTTCTCAGGCCCTCAAATATATTTACACATAATGATAGTTATTTGTAATTTATCTTTATTTTAAAATGTATTAGATGATATTGTTTTGGTACAGCAGAACCACAATATTCAGAACTCTAGTTAACCAGATCATTTTGAGAAGGAACAGAAATCCACAAACTCCCATTTTAAAGCTAGTGTAGTGACAAATCCAAAATTTATGTAACTGCAGACTGAGTATGATTGATTTGTATAGAAGTGTGTAAAGACAGCAAAATTACTGAAGTTGTCTGATATGTTCAAGCAAGCATACAATTTTATGCAGTATGTGCCGTAAGGCCCAAGGGCCTATTACATCGTATAGTGAAGTACAAAGGAAATGCATGCAAATAGCAAAGAACCACAGAGATGTGCTCGATAGATAACGCAACCATTTATTAATACAATGCAAAACATTAAGAAATAAGCAAGCAATTTAAGCATACAATTAAATAGTTATTTAACTTCCTCAAAACCTAGCACAAAGCCGGTTGAAATCCTAATAAAAGTAAATATCTGGCCGAGGGTAAGTAAGGAAAGTGTAAAAGACTCACAGTTTGCTGTCTGGGCTAGGGATACCTCTGTCAGGGGCGCACATCGTCAGGGGCGTATATCGGCTTGTCAGCGGACAGTATCAGAATTACCTCCGATCCTTTCTCCGGTCTCCTTCGTCTTTTTGGTTTGTCACCGTTAGTCCACCTTCACATCCAGCCACCATCCTGCTCACTTCTCATCTCTTCTCTCTTCTCCCTTCTCTCCTGACCCGTGCTTTTCATCCCCCCTAACAAGGGCAGCTCCCCCCTACCAAAAACCCTCTCATTTGCTGTGAGTCCAGCGACGTGTGAGTCCTACATTGGTGCATTTCCCCAACAAACAGATATTGGTTAACTTGAAGCGTGAGAAAAATCCGCCTCCTTGATTTAGAAAAATGTGTAACATACACAAATAATTGAAGGGGATGTGTAGAGTTTGCCTAATGCAAAAACCCCTTAGAGTTTATGAAATAAATGTCATATACATTATGACATCACTCCCCTCCTTTCAATTTTTAAAAATTACCAGAAGGAGCGGGTTGAACAAAATCAGAGATTTAAAAAAAATTTAAAACTTCACCAATAATACCCTCGGCCTGTAAATAAAAGATAGTTAAATAAAATAATGCAGTTCAAATCATATAAGAATTCAATAACATGTTATAATTCCTGAAAAAGAAAAAGTTTATATTGCAGTGGCAAATGAGTGAACTGTCCATGTTATAGTCTCCAATAATAAACACAATTATGTAGATATCAAAGTAAAGCTTTTCAGTCTTTGAGAATGAAAGTTCTGTAACGTAAGCATAGTCTCTTGCGTTAACACTTAATTGACAGTTTTTGTTCTTAATTACAAAGTTCTTAGCTTGTAAAATGTTAATTAATACTCAAGAAGTTCAGTATGGATTTTCGATATGATAGATGGGATAATCCCTCTTTGAAAATCAGTGTTCCGGTTGAAACCACACCAGTTAACTTACGGCTGTGAATGTCACGTGTGTTTGTTGACAAACGCAGCATCACGTTCAATGTTTGGTCAGTGTGAAGCCAGGGTCCTCCCATCTGCTCAGCATATGAATGTCACAGTGTTCCATTCTTGTTTGGCATTGGCACTGCATTCTACATGCAGAAGAACAACTTTCCTCGTCTTGCTTCCGAAAATAGGCTCCTCCTTTTCAATTCGGCGAAATGTAATAGTGGCTTGTTGTTTTGGCTCTACAAGAAAAGACTCCTCCCTTTGTCGACAGTGAAGTGTAGTGGTGACTTGTTGTACCGGAATTTGAGTAGGCTCCTCCTTTACATAAACTTCCCATACGGTTGAATCAGGTTACCATGGAAACTAAGTTGCTGCTTTCCTCCCTCTCAGCGGACACCAAGAAATCAGCGTGATGAAATATCGTTACGGGCGTGACTTCGTTTTGATATACCAGTCGGATTCATGTTGATGATAATCGTTGACAACTTGCTTCTTACAATCTTTAGAACCATCGTCTGCTGAAACATCTCTCCTAGAAATCTCCCTTCGTTGCTCTAAGGGCCCGTCCTGCAATTGTATTTTCTTTCTGGATTTCAGCCAAGACTCCCGCTCGTCCCACACTTGTAAAACTCCAAATTGCGGCTTGATTCCGTCCAGCAGACCTTAGTCGCCATCTGAAGCTTTGTTTTGGAATCCAAAAAATTGCGCACTTTTCATTCATCCATTGGTGTTTTGGCGAACTGGAGACAGTCAGGTTTTTTTTGCCCCTGCAAGAAATTCACACAATCCCAAGCCAAACCCAAAATCGACCAGATACAAAAAAAAATTAATAGAATTTAACTCAACCAATTTAACTCAACTTAAAATGTCAACTACCAAAGTAAAAAATTCAATTTTAATACAAAAATTCACGTGTTTCAGTTTCCTCAAATCTCTTATACCATATAAAATGTGGGTATAAGCAAAACCGTCCCTGTCAAATAAGCTTCCAATCTGCAAGTCCCTTAACTTCAAAAAATAATTCAACTCCCATTAAATAAAATAAAACCTTTAAGCCATGTCAAACTTCCAATCTTAGAGCCCTTACTAACCCGAATGCAACAAATTACTGTGAAATTTCCTATCAACTTTTCCTTTATAAAACAAACCCATAACTTCGTTACAAAAGTCGAACATTGATTAAACCTCAAATGCCCCTTTAATTCAAATATCACCCTAATTGTATTCTCAATAGCTCTCAATACATGAATGTCAACATCATTCCACAGTCCCAAACAACACTCTGCTTTGCATCACCCGAAAAAAAATAAACTCAAGTACACTCTTTCTGTACTGAAATATTTTCGTTTCCAGAACCAACCAACAGAAGAAGAAAAAAAAAAAACACCCGCGACCTTTCTCTTCAATTTAGCAAGCAACTGACCCTGAAATCACGTGACACCACACAGCACATCGTTCCGGTTTTGTAAGGGGAGAAAAGAGTGGGGCTTGCTTTCATTGTGAAAGACCCCTTTCTTAAACTGGTTTGAACAAGCTTCCCTCCATGAGAATCCCCCATTTGCATCTCTATAGTGCCACCAAAATTTATGACCGCCACCTGTAAACTTGGACGCCTGTGAGCTTATCTTGACCGTGTCATTGTCCAACAAAAGAGAAACTCTCAGTTTGACTTTAATGTTCTATTCCCATCAGAGCCCCCTCGCTTCCATGACCTTGCCCCATTCCTTCTATTGTATCGTGCATTTTTATTGCCTTTCACGAAAGTCATATCGTGGCAAATTCACACGGTCCGTTTCCAAAAACTTTTCCAATCTGTCGTCAGCGAGTTTAAGTAAACTGATGTGCATTTTTTTGACAACGGTGGGATCTTCAATTAATTGAATAACCATTAGATTGTTAGATAGTTTGTCTTTTATTCGGTATGGTCCTTCAAAACCCTTAGAAAAAATACCTTGCTTCTTGGCATAAACAGTGTGTCCAATACTTAAATTTCTTTGGACGGATTTTTTTAAAGCCAAATCAGATTGTCTTATCTGTGCTTTCCTCATATTTTGAGTTGCCTGAGACTTAATTTCCCTCATTCTCTGCAAAGATTTATGAACAAAATTATCGTAACCCAATTTATATATGGGATCCGTATCATTTTCCGTTAGATTTTCACAAATCGGAGCTAATTTTCTACCAAAAAACAACAAACTTGGAGTATAAGAAGTGGAAGAATGAATACTATTGTTATAAAAACACTTATGAATGTTGAGTGCAAATTGTAAACCCCTACTAACATCTGAAAGAGCATAAATATAATTTTTTTTCCCTTCTTTCTTTTTCGTTTTTTGTGCTTCGCTGGTTTTTTTACTCGCCTGGTACTGCAGAGCCTTGCCTGCCTGCTTCGTGTATTGACACCGCTTGTATTGATCTTTTTCTTCCCTCTATACATTAGCAAAAAAAATTATTTCCCTTAGATATTCCTACTCGAAAAAAAATAGATGGATCTGTCATCAATCAAACACATCCTGTTTTCAAAGATCGAAATCCTGGTCACGGCACCAAATATGCCGTAAGGCCCAAGGGCCTATTAGATCGTATAGTGAAGTACAAAGGAAATGCATGCAAATAGCAAAGAACCACAGAGATGTGCTCGATAGATAACGCAACCATTTATTAATACAATGCAAAACATTAAGAAATAAGCAAGCAATTTAAGCATACAATTAAATAGTTATTTAACTTCCTCAAAACCTAGCACAAAGCCGGTTGAAATCCTAATAAAAGTAAATATCTGGCCGAGGGTAAGTAAGGAAAGTGTAAAAGACTCACAGTTTGCTGTCTGGGCTAGGGATACCTCTGTCAGGGGCGCACATCGTCAGGGGCGTATATCGGCTTGTCAGCGGACAGTATCAGAATTACCTCCGATCCTTTCTCCGGTCTCCTTCGTCTTTTTGGTTTGTCACCGTTAGTCCACCTTCACATCCAGCCACCATCCTGCTCACTTCTCATCTCTTCTCTCTTCTCCCTTCTCTCCTGACCCGTGCTTTTCATCCCCCCTAACAAGGGCAGCTCCCCCCTACCAAAAACCCTCTCATTTGCTGTGAGTCCAGCGACGTGTGAGTCCTACATTGGTGCATTTCCCCAACAAACAGATATTGGTTAACTTGAAGCGTGAGAAAAATCCGCCTCCTTGATTTAGAAAAATGTGTAACATACACAAATAATTGAAGGGGATGTGTAGAGTTTGCCTAATGCAAAAACCCCTTAGAGTTTATGAAATAAATGTCATATACATTATGACAGTATGCAAGTGCAAAATGTAAGGGTATTTTTTTTTTATAATAAATTACATTGGATACTGAAGCAAAATTTGTTTCCTTATTGAAAAATAATTTTTTTTCTGGATATTTAATTTTCTTGATGTAGTCTGATCCCAATTGATCTGGATAGTAAGAATTTTGCAAAAGATAAATGAGATATGTATGCGACGAAAAGAACTTTTTGTTTTAAAAATTCTTTTCCTAAACAAGAAACAAAGGGACTGTATTCCAACGACAACACACACTCAAATTTTTTAAATTTACTTCTATGTGATATTTTATTCTGTAAAAAGAGGACATATGCTGTGGATAAATCTACTTGCATGTCCTGTTTTTCTAATTCATTTAAAAAAAAAATTAATAATTTTGTCAAGATAAATGTTCATACATTAATTCAATTTGAAGCATAAGGTGCTTTGCCCTTAAATACTTGTTTGAGGCATCAAGCTAAACATTAAATATTACTGGCACGTGGTGAGCATACTGTTATATAAATTGCTAATTTAGGTAAGATTGGTAAGGATATTAATGTTTGACCATAACTTACTGGAATTGATCAGAAGATTGCTTCAGGAGTAGCTTTGTGAGGAATTTGGATCTTTGCTGTATATTGCTTACGTGATTGGCATTTTGACAACTAATTTTGTCACCTAACTTTAGAAAAAATCTATCAATTTGATGTTTATACTGTTTTTCATGTTTGGTTATGCTTCTAATTAATATAAGTATTTTTTTACATTAAAGCTACTTATCATTTTTCTTGAAAAATTTTTAGTGCATGACATTCCATTCTGTATTTTTACTATGAATGCCAAATTTCAGCCTGAAGTTTTTGCTGGAGGTATCATAAGTATCACTTGCAAAAGCTAGTAATTTAATGACTACTGTCATAATTCAACTAATTTTTTCATTGAAATCATGTTTTTTTTTCTTCATATTTATATTACCTGACTTGCACAGTAGTTTTATATGATGTTTGATATTTATTGTACAAGGCATATGCAACTTTTTCTGGGGAATAGATTTAAAAAGTTCTTCTATTACAAAACTATTAATTGCCAAAATTTTAAGAGCTGAATAACTAAATCTCTATTGGATAATGTATATTTTCTGTTTGGTTCATTAAGAGTGAAGATTTATTTAAAATACAGGCAAGTCAAGAGCATATCATATTGATGAAATTTATTGTACATATACTGTTTTAATCAAAAATATCTATTGTAGTAAAATACAAATGAAGAGAAGTAATTCCTACTTGAATATAAATTAAGAAAAGAATTTTGCCTCAACAAAGTTTTTGAATAAAAAATTACCAAACACCAAACTCTTCTAAAGTTAAAAATGACTAAAACTTGTGTTCCTACTTAGATTTGTCTTTTAATACAGTCAAACCTCATTGACGTGAAATCGCTTAACATGAAATTCCTTTTAGCGCAATCTAAAAGAAGTTCTCGGTTATTTAATAAAATTTAATGTTAATAGATTCGATTAACATGAAATTCTGGATAATGCGAACAATTTCGGTGGCCCCATCGATTTCGCGTTAAGGAGGTTTGAGTGTAATTTCAAATCATGTCAAAATTTAATTATTTCTTCTAAAGAGAAGTTTATTAAAAAAAATAAATTATTAGACTATTAATGTTATGTACAAAATATCTATATTCCAAATTTTAAACTTAACAAACACTTTTTTTTAATTTCTTTTATAAAAATAATAAAAAATATAGGATTCGTTCATGATTAATTTAATTTAATTTTTTTATTAATATTGTGGTTTTGATAATTAGAGTAACATGAAATAGGCATTGAATGAGTCAAAGTCTGTGTTTTTTGCTTTTTAAAATGTAAGCAATATCTTTTTTATATTTTTTAATTTAAAAGTTTTTTTATTGCTACTCTTCCATTTTTGACACAAGAGTTTATGAAAACTCTTGTGTCTTCACTTTCGTAAATTATTCTATATACGCGTTTGAAATAAAAAGTAAGTTTTTATGATTATGTTTTACTGTTTTCTTTGTAGAATTTGCAGTTTTATTGTTTGCAAAAACAAGAAGAGCTTATTACGATAAAGGCAGCTAAAGAAATTATGGAAGAAAAACTCAAAGGTGATATACAGATGTTAAGAAGTCAACTAGTGTCTGAGCAATCGATCAAAGAAAGTTTTGAGGAGAATTTTACACAAGAAATACATAACCTCAGGGAACAATTAGGTTGGTGGACATAATTTTGGCTACTTTTTATAAAAAAATGTGTTATGTTTTTGTAGAAATAAAGGGATAATTTGTAAAGTATAAAAGTGTTACTTGAACAAAGAATATTACAATTGTATTTATATACATTAAAAGATCACCCCAGCAGTTTTTTCAATATATAAAAAGAAATCCCTATTGTGGTATAAACAAATAATTGGATTAGGATACTAATTGTCACTAAAAGACTACTTCTATATATTATTACACTTCATCTGACCTCATACCAAGAATGTACAATATTTAATGACTGAAATCTTTCTGTGTTGAGGTCATGGTGATATAACAAAAACACTGCTAATTTGAGAATTTTTATAAACAAAAAAATAGCTAAAGTGGCAAGTTTGCAGAGATAACTTTTCAGGAGGTTCTAACCCATTCTCTATTGGCATTCAAGATGCAAACTTTTCGTAGAGTTACTAAGGTGCTTTTCTGGTCATAATTTCTGATCGAATTTTATGTGCTGCTACTCTTTTCAAGTGATGTGTAATGCAAGAAACTGAGATATGATATTGTAACATTTATAGTTTAGGCTTAAAGAATTTGAAAATTTACATTTTTTCACCATTTGCATTACTTTCAGTCATAATTTCCATAAGAAATTTTGCTTGGGATCTCATATTAATGAGACTTATAATTTGATATATCACACATGTTTGTAGCATTCACACTTTTGTCTGAGAATGCTGTCTTCAGACAAACAAATATGAATAAACAGAGCCTCTTTGTTTTAGTTTATTACTAACTGAGTGTAGTGTAGAAGCTAAAATGTACTTAGAAACTAAACATAAGTTAATTTTGCTGAATAATTTTACTCATAAAATATCTAAAATGTATTTATAATATTTTACTCAGCAATTCTCGAAAGTGTCAAACAGGAGCTGAGCTCACAACAGATCCACAATTCTGAACTGGATAAACGCCTATCATCTGTATTAGGAGATGTTAAGAATAAGGAAGAGAAACTTTCTCAATTGCAGTTACAACTAGATGAACTTACAGCTTCTAAGGTGAGACGGAATTTGCGTTATTACATCAAAATTATTTAATGATGTATAATTTTATGTGTTAAATTGTCACTAACGTTTGTATTTATTACCTTCTAGTATTGTTTTGAATATGTATTTACATTTTTTTTGGTTAATTTTTTGCTTTTAATTACTGTTGGATTTACATTTTTCTATCATTGTGCAGTCTGAAATTTGTTCTTCATATACTTATTTAAGTATAATTGCTTTTTAGATTTAAGGTTTTTAAAGTAAAAGTAAGGACATAAATTGCTTATCAAAATATTAATAAAAAACTAATTTTATCTATTTTTTTAAAAAAATTATTTTCAATAAAACATTTAGTTGGTTATTGTTATAAGTTATGCATACTTGAAATGTTTTAAACATTACATTTTTGTTATAATTTTGTTTTATTATTAAGATGTGTTTAATAACAAAAATAATGTTAACGCTGACAAAGATACCGATTTTTTCATAAAAGATGATTCTTATATTTGTGGAAACACATGTGCATACAACCCGAGATCTCTGTTGCACTACAAATAAAAAGTTTGAATTACCAAGTTGAATGCAAATGACTATTATTTGATAAGGTTCCCTTGATAGATTAAAAGTACTTCACATGTAAAGTTTATCTCTACTTGAATAGTACTTCGTAATGAAATGCTTTGTAGATAGTGAGTTAAATGTAGATACTGTACTTGATACCACTCTTCTTTTGCAGAGATCAAACATTCATAGCTATATGCATTTGATACCTCATGTACTAACCATTTCAATATTGAATAAATTACAGCTATAGTCTCTTTGTTTTCATGGTTATTTATATAAACTTCATGTTTTTGTAACAGCCCATTAACTTAAGATAATAATATTGCATAAGATTATAAAGTTTTATTGTATGTAGTTAGATAACAATATAAGTTTTTCCAATGTATGTGAGTTTTTAAAAATATTGAGCTAAAGAAGCTTTATAACTGATTGTTTTGTTAATTATGATAATCAGTTTAAATTAATTTTTGACATTTCCCGTATTTTCTAAAATTGTGGTAAAACAGTGCTTTTTCTAAAATCAACCATGTTGATTTGGAATATTCATATGGAAATTGCCAAAATATGGATTTTTTTTACCAAAAAAAATATTACTCTTACCCTAAACGACTTGTCATTGATATAATCAGTATCATGAATTAGCCGTAATTTGGTTTTTCGCATTTATATTAGGGTGGTTCTAAAAAAATATATATTTTTATTTTTGAAACGCATGAGGGGAAAAAAGTTGATACACATCTTGATAAAAAAAATTGTAAAAAAAATTTTGAAAAAAAAAAAAAAATAAATAAAATCTTCTGATTGCACATTCACCTCCAAGTTTGGAAAAAATACCAAAAAGAACTATTTTCCTAAATTTTTTTAAATTTCTAAACTTTATATATTTGAAAGGCAATAGTTTGCAATGTGTAGTGAAAGTGTGATATTACATGGAAAAACACTATTTTATGCATTTTTAAAACATATATTAAAAATTATAAATACTCAAAAGTACCATTTTTTGTAAGGAAATTATGATTTTTCTGTAAAATGGGTACTAATCTTATTTTTTTTTAAACATGCTATTATTTATTTAGTTCACTTTTTTCTCGAGCTCTCTATCCTAGTGATGCACTTTGAAGGAAACTTTTGTAAAAAAGTCGGGCATTATGGATCTTTTTTTAAAAAAAGTGTTTTTCTAACGTTTTTTGCGTCAGCACCACCCTTATTTTGTCTTGTCTCTCTACATAAGCGTTCCACAGCTTGTGAGTGACAAGGAAATGTGTTCAAGTTTGATTTTAATGGTCACTAGTCGCACAGAAACGCTGACCAATTTTGTCAGACATAGGCCAATCCCGATGTGGAACGTTGTGAATCGGTCGTTGGAAACAATATTAGCCAATCTCGCCCAATTCTTTATAAAATGTAGAAGAGCTTTTGATACGCCGAAGCATAGTTTTAAACTTGGGATATTGTATTTATGAGAAACAAAACTATGTGGTTTTTTTGACTTGTTTGTTTGTTGAAAAATCGTATTTTGGAACTATGCTCGGCCAGACTAACCACTCTTCCCGTTTCCTCCAATACAGCTGTGCTACTTTGGATGCACTAGTCTTCACTAACTAATGTTCGTTAGTTACTCTTAACAAAGGAGGAGTCCTATTATATGCATTCCAATTAATTATGTCCACGTAATCAGATTCAATTTAGTTAAGTTTAGTTGCCTTGAAATGCCTGATTGTCTTTAAGTTCTCGAGATTTCAAAACCTGATGCCTCAGTTCTCCTACATCTCTCCTTTCATACAAAATCCTTGCCGAAATCAAATTTTTTGATTGAGGGAAGGAAACATTTCATTCAATAACTGAGTTTAAATATTCAGGGAGGTATTGAGACAATCAAATTGCCTCATATATGTTCTTAGGTCCTTCAGAAAATTAAAATTTAAAAAAAAAATTCGAAATCAATGTGGCATGTAACAATATAAAATAAAGAATACCACTTCCTTGAATTCATCTGATGGTTTACATTCACTCGCATATACTCTAAGTACTCTGATTTCTGTTGTTAGCCATCTAGAGTGTGAGAGGGGATTGGGTTTGTGAGCTGACAAGTCATTGGCCTGATCTAATCGCTGCAAAAATATCAAGATATAACTGATCTGTGCTTAGTACTTTCATCTCAGCTTGAGGAATTGAACATTCAAGACGTGAAAATTCAGCCGAGGGAAATTTTTCACAGTTCGTCAATTTTTGATCTATGAAACTTCAATTTTTGATCTCACTGAAAGATGTTGGTCCTGTTGTAGTACTATCTACGTGTTTAAATAGGCGTCTGAATAGTAGTTCATTGGAGTATAAGAGGCATATAACCCAATGTAGTGATCTCCCAACGTGCAATTTGATCTGACAGATTATTTCCAGCCACTATTAATGCCGATCCCAATCACAGCCACGTGCGCTATAATCCAATGAATAAACAAATAAGTTTATGAGCTTCAAAGGAAGAGAAGGCACCACGAGAAAGGCCACCCAGATTGAAACCCGCCAAAACACAGTTTTTATCAATGCTTCAAAAGTTATGCGCGAACGATTATTATTGAATAATTACTAATTTGATTTTTTTTCAAGTTCTATCTACTTCATTCCACACAATATAAACTTATGTACCTCGATAATTTAGTGATTGGTGTATTCTGCAAATTGATAGAAAAAGGGTATTTTTTGTATTCATTCAAAACTTTGCAGTGAATGCTTGAAATAAATAAAACATTTTAAACAAAAATATGTAAAAAATACGTTAGTGTCTATTTTATAGAAAAATAATATTTTTTAACAAAAAAATGTATTTTTGAATACTTATAATTATTAATATATGTTTTAAAATTGAGTAGAATAGTATTTCCTGTGTTATACCACCCTTTCACTACTTATTGCAAACTATCGCCTTTCAAATATATAACGTTTAGAAATAAATTATTTTTTTTTTAGATAAATAGTTATTTTTTGTATTTTCTCTAAACTTTGAGGTGAATGCGCGATCGGAAGATATTATTCTTTTTCAAATTTTTTTTTACAGTTTTTCTTATCAAGATCTTTTTTCACCTCATGCGTTTCAAAAATATACATATTTTTTTTCGTACTACCCTAATGTATACATGGCTTGCTTGGTTTGTTTGGATTTTAAAGTTTAATTATCGACTTATGATTGTTAAATTTTGAAATAAACTCTCTGGGGTTTATCATTGAAATAAGGAACATTATATTTTGTAATACTCCATAGTAGGGCTGGGCGATTTAGAGATTTCTTAAATTGATTTATCATCGGTCTAACTTCGCGATTTAGTAATGAATCGATTTAACACTGCTGTAGAATATGTCCCTATCTTAACTCCTCCTTCTCCCGTTAACACTCACCCGTAATTACACTTTAAATTTTTTTTTTTTTTTAGTAAAATAATTTAAAAGATTGGGAATAATGCTAAAATATGATTGATTGTAGCTTTTAGTTTCAGTAAAAACATGATTTTAAAGGATATTTTGGTTATGAAAAGGATGCAGATGAATTTGAAATATATAATATTTAATCTCGGGAGATCATTCAGATATCGGCAAATTAATTCCAAACTAATAATAATAATTATATATCGAAATATGAACATTCACCAAAAGTTATTAATTTACACGCACACACACACAAAATGCATTACATGTAAACTAAAATCTGATGTACTAGGATTGATAATTTCAACTTTAATAGATCGAGCATACGTCTCCTTGAATTAACTTCTCCATAAATCAAAATTGGTGGCGATTTAGCAAGCTGGGTGCATGCGCTGCTTAAATCGAATTCTGGAGCGTGGATCGATGTTTGGAATATCGCGGATGTGGGCGTTGTATCGATGTAGCGCGTTAAATCGGAATTTTTATATTTCGCAAACGATGTTAACTCTAAATCGCATCGTCGATATTAGTACTAAATCGATATTTGCGTTACATCGATATAAAGCTCAGTCGTACTCCATAGTATATAATAGTCATGTATGTACTTGTCTCAAAGCCATATTGTGTTTCCTTAAGAATTTTAAATGATAAATAGCATTATTTCAACATTCCAGTAACTTTGAAGTTCATTGACAAGCTTTTGTATAGAACAAACTATAAATACTTAGAGTTGGATTCTTTTTAATTACTTATAATTTTTCTTGAGAACTGGAATTTTTGGTACAATGAAAAATATGTTTCTTCAGAATAATACAGAATTTGTGTTTGTTTTCCATATCGTTGGATACCTAATCTCTTTACAGAGAAAATGAAAAGAAATAAGAGTGATATATGCAACATGATGGTTGTAAAAAAAGCGGTCATGGGCTGAATTTTGTTTCAGGTCATGAGATTGCAGAATTTTTCTATCTGTTTTGGCTGGTTTTTGTAAAGTTCAACTTTGAGATCAAATTAAAAAATAATATAAAAGTAATGCTTCATAGGAAATATTTATGTTTTAACTGTCTGAATAGAATAAAAAATAAAATACTGAAAATGTCCATTGTAAATTACTTCTGTATTTTCAATTAAGGCACAATTCATACACAGACTTTCAAAAGCTTAAAAGATATGTATGAAAATATGACATTATCAAATCCTAATTCATATATGCTGTGTTTCATATTCTCAGTCTCACTTAGTTGGCCCACATTATTTTTGAATAAACCTATCATATTTATTCCATTATTGGCAAGATATTTTTATTTCTCAGTTAAAATTAGAGGATGAAGTACATGAATTGAGATCCAAAGTTCAGGGTCTGCAGTCAGATTTAGACAACAGTGAAGCAGTGCAAAAGGACTTTGTAAAGCTTTCACAAACGTTACAGGCAAGTAGTAATCTGGTCATGGGTAGAATATTACACCATGACCGAAGATTTTTGCATGCTCTTTGCATGTGTCGGCTGTGATTTCTGTTGCTGGTATTCTACTTTGTGCTCTTTCATACTGTTCTTTTTGTCTTTTTGGTGTATGTTTTTATTGAAAAGAGTCTCTGTAAATTTCTTAATGCATGTGTCTGTAAAATTTCAATATGAGCCTTAATAAGAAAAAAGTTTTTTTTAGTAAGCAACTGTTGAGCATTGATAGGTCTAGAATATTTTAGTCCCTTATAATTTGCTATATTAAAAATGCACTAATTAGAGTATAAGTATTTGCAATAAATGTACAGAAATTAAACATAAAGGATTTTTATTTATCAATACTAAACTATTCAAATCAGAGCTGCATCATTTCTTCTTTTATATTCTTATCATTAGGGATTTTTTAAGCTCTTATTTTTAAATCTTTTATCTCTGAATCAGGTAATTATAGCTTGTAAATTTTGTGTTACAAAATTGATCCTAAGTATGTTGTTAATGTTTATTTGATGTCAAATACAGTGCATAATTGCATTTTATAATTAGCAATTTTATAATTTTTTTTTCTAACAATAATAGAATGAATAATTTTAATTAAAATTAGTTATATGCCTCTGAAATTGAAATTTTTTAGCAATTGTAATATAAATAACAACTTTACTTATATAAATAATATAGCTAATAATGTAAGTATATAAAATAAAATTATGTTTGACTTGCATGTTTACGTTCGTGCTATTTTCTAATATTTCTTTCTCATCTCCTTATTTCAGTATATTGTGTTGCAATAAAGCTTCAATTCTTTTAAAAGCTTGTTCTTACCTATCGCCTTGTATTTTCTAATATTTCTTTCTCATCTCCTTATTTCAGTATATTGTGTTGTGCTAAAGCTTCAATTTTCTTAAAAGCTTGTTCTTACCTATCGTTTTGTTTGGGATGCTTTTATAAATGTACATTGAATTTCATTTATAATCTGTTTTTTTTTTTTTTTTTTTTTTTTTTAATTTTCCAACATTCCATTATAGATGGAATTAGAAAAGATTCGTCAATCTGATTCTGAAGTTAGGTGGCAACACGACGAAGATGTATCTGATTGCAATACCTGCAAAAAAACTTTCCAAAGCCGAAAAGAAAAAGTATGTTTCTTCTTGTTTTGTATTTAGTAAAATGCATGAAGCTGAAACCACACGACATAGCTACATTCCAGCAAATAAATGAGATCTTGCAGAGTAAATTAATTGAGTAAATCGTGTTTATTTTGTGCATCGGCAGAGAAAAAGTCTATAAAGAGATCGAAGTATCTGCAAACAGAAAACACCACAATAGAAAAAAAATTGCCTGACGGTTTCAGTTGATTAGATTTTTGTTGTACTAAATTCACTTTTTGTGCATTTTTAAAAAACCTTGAAAAGTGCTTGAAAAAAATCTTTCATTTTTAAATACTTGAAAACCTTGAATTTTGTAAAAATACGTTTAACGTGCTTGAATTTCATTTTATTTTCTAAAAATATAGCATCTTAAAAAATTTGGTCAACTAAGTGAGCAAAATTATTCATATTTAGTTGAGCCAATCAGCAACTAGGAAAACAGCGCTGTTAAACATGCAAATATTTTGTCATTCCCCCCTTTGATGAACACAATGCTGCGCATGCGCAACTTATCAAATGGATGTTCACATCCGATATTGTTGTGATTACCAAGTGAATACTAGTTACTTTACTTCTGTATTTATGAGACATAGTACTGGTTCTGATACATTGGAGTTTTTTTCTATCGTATCCTTAAAATTTTCTTTTATGGAAACCTAAAAAAAAACATTTTTTTGGTATTTACTCAATTTGAACATGCGCCATTTGCTGATTGAAAAAAAAATTTGGAATTTTTTTAATGCATTTGTGTTGATAACGCATCCTTGAAAATTCCTTGAATTTTTTTCTTCTTCTAGTGTACTAACCATGGAAATTGTTTTCTGAAATGCTTAATATGATTTGTTACCAATGCTCTTTATCATCCGGTTTTATTCAATTTGCAAAATAGCTTTTAAGTTATGTCAGGAATTCAGATTTGCAGAATTTGGTCCCATTTTTTATACTACAAAGCTATTTTATAAGAAAAGTTAGATTACAAAGCAATATCTTACATTAATATTATGTTATATCTGAATAAATTATTTTATAAAGTACACAAATCATTATTATTATTATTATTATTTTTTCAATTTTTAGTAACATTGCTTTATTAATCATCTACCAATTGTGTTTTTTTTATCAAGTTTTTTGCCTTCAGTTTAATTATGCTTATTTTCAAATTCGAAAACATCAGTGGATTTTTCTCAAACTATATTAATTTAACATAGTTGTTTTAATTACTCTAAAATTAACTCATTTCGATTTGAGAGAATATTAACAAGTCCTGGTTTGATCTTGCCAATAATAATAATAATTTATGACATATTAGTTCACACATAAAAGTATTGCATTTGAAATAAGAAGTGAAATTTAAGAACACAATTATCAAACTAAATTGAAAATTAATTAATAGTTATTGCTCTTATATTACACACATTTGCTAAACAATTAATTTATATCTATTTTGCTTTATCCATTTAAGTACTTTATATAGCATGCAATTGGTTCAGACTCTTTATTGTTTCTTCAATTTTATATATTTTTATTCATTTTATGTTTCAATTTAATTTTAATTATTGCAGTTTCATTGTAACCACTGTGGAAAAATATTCTGCTTGGATTGCACATCAAGGACTGTAAATAGTGGCCCTAAGAAGCGGCAATTCAAGGTGTGTAATGTGTGCCATACACTTCTAGACCATCAGACTGCACCTTATTTTAGCAGCGAACCTCCACAGTCGCCAAGTTAAGGCTAGAAAAGCAGGAATTAGAAAATAGTTTCTGCTATTCTATTTACTTCTCCAATTTGAAGCAAAAAATATTCTAAATGACAGTCCAGTAATACTATGCATTTGTATATGGAAATCTTACAATGAGGCATTCAAACAATACCGTAGGAAGTTTATTAAAAGGACCACTGTTCGCATTAAAAGTAAATTTGTATATACATTTTTGTTGTGCGTATGAAGTTGAAAGGTGAAGTTTACTGAATGTGGGATGTGCTGTAATTGGATTTTAGACAGTTGATAAAATATTCAATCTTCCACCTCCACAAAGAAGGAAAGAGAAGCTAGTCGGGATCTAATGTGTCGGATATGTGTTGATTACAAATTATTTGAATTTTCTAATGTATGCCTTTCTAACTTATAAATAATTACTTATATGTAATTGCCTTGAAAGCTTCTTAAAAATGCTAACTTTAGAAAACAATTAGTAATTTTTTTTATAAAAAATAATTTTGAATTTTTTATATGTCTAAAAAAATTTCCTTAAAATATTGTGCTTATGTGATTGCAGTATTTTTTAATTTTTTTTTTTAAAGTATATTTTAAGCACTCTAAATAAAACTTAAAACAGTGACTATTTTTGTTTTTGATTTCCAGTTAGTATTTTAAATATTTATCAAAGTAATCAAACATTGATATTGTAATGTTTATTCTGAATTTCAAAATCATAAAATTGAGAAATTTCTTGAGTGCTGATATAAGTTTTTCTCTCTAAATCACAACTATGTGAAATATGGAATAATATTTTCTTTACAGCAAGAACTCACAATTTATTTTTCCTCTTTCACTCTTTTTGTTTAGTTTATTATTTCATTCTTTTTATAGTTTTTGTGGGGCTTAAACAAGTATATTAACCAGTTCTTTTACCACTAAAAAAATTTTTAGAGCTAAAAATTGGATTATCAGTCTATCGGTACATTCTAAAAATCAGTAATTTCAGAATTACGTCAGCCATGTTATCATTGGGTGACATAGTATTAACAAAAAGTTCAATTGAACTTTGATAAATAAATCTCTTATTAAGAGGAAATTACTGTGAGATTTTTTTTTTTTTCATTTTTAAGATAAGCTGCCTCTGACAGTTTTAAATAATATTTGTTTGGAAGCTAGCAACAACGAATTGTTTCTTGTTATTTATACACTAGTTTGTTATTGCTCCAGACAATTGTGGCATTTATATACCTAAAAAATGGATAATCTCATGCAGTTCAACTTAAATTAAAATCTGGAATGCGATGAGGATTTGTGATATTTAGGGTATCAAAACAAGTAGTTTGAGGCTATTTTTTTACAATAGCAATGATTTTTAAGTAAATACTATTAGTGATAATTTTCTTTTACGTTTTTGCTGAGTTATAAATTCAGTATTTTAGAGACATTTTTGTGTTTTGTTTGTCATACAGTTTTGTTCGTTCCAGTTTGTCAAGAAATTTATCTAGTCGACTACTGCGCCTTTAGAATTTGCCCTCTTGTTTTTGATTGCCTGTAGTTGCCTATTTTAATTTATTTCTCTAATAGAATCAATAGTATATATTACATAAATAGTATACATTTATTTTATAACATTGCTTCATCACAATTTAAAATGGGGTTTTAATCATGTATATTTCAACTACCAAACATAATTTTAAAAGCTTTAAATTAAATCTTTATTGTTTTACTCTATGGTAGCAAAGTTAAATAAGCTGTTCGTATCTTGTTTTAAAAATTTATACAGTTTCTATTGATATCAATCAATGTACTTCTTACCTGAACTTAACATTCCTTATTGTTTTTGTGATGCGTTTTGAACAAGAGCATGGGTGCCACCAGTCAGGAGCAAAGAGATGCACTTTCAGCCCCTCTCCATAATGTAGAATTTAAATTATTCATTTAATCAGTAAAATGATGTATAGCCTATTCATTCTCATTTACAAAACCCAATTTATATATTTTTTTGCATTTTTTTTGCTTTTTTTATGCTATGCACAGCAAATAAATCTGTCGGCACCCATGAACACGAGTGTTAAAATTTGGAAATATTACCTGATTTTTGAAAATTTGCAATACACTGAGAAGAATGCAGCTTTCCCTGTTATTTTGTTTATTTTATTTTTGTTTATATTCTAAAATATATTTTAAGTCTAGTGAGCTTCATTAACAAATCAGACATTTTATTTGGAACTGAAAGTGCAATGATGTGCAGCAAATAAATGAACCACTTCCTTGTTTTTCTCCTCTTTTCAACTTTGTATATATTGTGTAAAATAAAATCTTTTCTTATTGAGTTAAGTCCTGCATATTTTTTTTGTGTGTGAATATATTTTAGAATTTGTTAAGTACATGAACATAATCATGCTGAAGTTATAGTTTCTTAAATTTGTTTAAGATAACTCATAATCTCATTAAGTTTATAGTGTAATTTAATACATTTTTAAAATTATATTTGGCAATCTCTTAAAGAGTTTAATATGGTCAATTTTATTTAAATATTTAATTAATATATTTGTATCCAGTTTACCAAAGAATAATCTCTTTAAAATAAAACTTGTTTCTTTAATATATGACATTCTAAATATATCATATATTTGATCCATATATTCTAATTCTCAAAATCTTTAATGTTTTGTATGAAAATATTTTATTTACAATTTCTTAACATAACAATAGACATCTATTATAAAATGTAATAAACAGATTTACTAGCACATTTTTATGCAGCAATAAATCCGCATTAGTCCACATCTTTCGTTATTGTTTTCTCACAAATTAAAAAAAAAAAAGAAGCATCGGTCTTTTCAAGCCGTTTTGCTTTTAATCATTTTCTCTGCCTTCATTTCCGCTGCTTTTTCCAAGTGAGCATATTTAAGATTTTTATTTGCATCATTACGTTCCTCTGATGATTTTCCTGAATCCCTTGATGATTCTTCCGAAGACTCGAATTCTCTGCTGCGGTAATAAACAGGCACTCGAGCATTCTTTGACACAAACTCTGTACTTATGACAGGTCTTAGAAACTCGTGACCTTCAAACAGTTTTATTGGTTTGGGAGGCAATTGTCCTCTTTCCCTCAAAACGTCACTAATTTTCGAGATGCTTCTGGCATGTGGCGAGTACTTCTCAAAGTCAGCCAAGTTCTGATACCTTGGAATTTTAGGCAGTGTCACGAAGCTATCGACTAAAGAAGCCTGATTAGGAAAGCTTTGTACTCTAGGAACTTCCTTGGAACTGTTCTCACCTGGGATTTTTTTTTGAGGTAGGTTTGTCTTGCTTCCTTTTCGACATTTATAACGCTTCACTTCTTTCAAACCATCATCTGCAGTGTATTTCACGACGGTCCTTCCACCCTGATATATTTCTGGTTTTCCAGACGGTCCTTGATTACTTGCATCGTTATAGTGCTGTTCCGATGGGTCTTCACAGTCTTCGTCTGAGTTGTCATCACTGGCGTTTGTATCATGTTCACCAGGAACGTTGTTCAAGTCAGAGTTGTCATTTGATGAATGCCGAAGCTTCGAAGCTGGTGTTGGTCGATTCACTAAGAGGTAGGGTTTTTGTTCCATATTTCTATTCTTATTTACAAGTGGTTGCTGTGTGTGTGGATTTATGGTGAAAATGAATGCTGGAAGTTTCTCCTTTGGAGGTGGCAATGACTGAGCATGCCCTATTCCACTGTGGGCCTGGTGTCTTACGCTATTAGGACTTGAGTTAATTATTTTTCGAGGTAGGTTTATGTATGAATGAGCGTTACGGGACCCGGGAAGAAATCTTTCGGTTTTGTTATTTTTATTCCTTCTAAAATTATCAGCAGTAACGTTTACCCTTGGGTGTATGTTATGTGGTAAGTTCAATGTACGACTTAATGAGTTAGATGCTGTTGTTTTTTTGTCGGGAATTTCTTTAGAAATTATTACTTTTTGTGGAACATTTTTTCGTGACAATGCAGCCTGAAAGATGTGTTTGGGAATAATTACGTGATCAATATCCAATGGCGATGGATTTTTATTGAAAGAAAATCTTTCCATATTTATATTTGGTTCTTTTACATGTCTTTGTCTACTTCTTTCATTTGTATTAACATTTGGATTTAATGCTTCTGTGGTTGTCAGTGGGGCAGGAATGTATCTAACTTCTTTCAAACTCTCCCTGCTTTCTGAAGGCATTTCAATATCAAATGTTTCGGATGAGCGCTGTGACTTTAATTCTGGTGCAACTTCCATAGGGTTGAAGTATTGGAAACTTTCAGCAGGATTTTTTATTTGCTCAATTTGTAGTGGCTTTGCGTTAGTTTTATTTTTCATGCCTAGTCCATAATCTTGCTTATTTGAACTATAATATTCTTTATTTTGCGTTTCTTTACTTATCTCGGCGAATTGTCCTCTATGCAAATCCTCCTCAAGAGACCCATCTTTTTTAACAATGCTTCTTTCAGAGGTTGCTTCACTTTTAAATTTAGATATTGATTCTGGTATTTCAGTTTTCTGACTTGCATCAGAAGTAGTGGAATGACTAGTATGAGAAATCTTAGCTTGAATATTATCTAAAATTATGTTCTTAAACTGTTTGTTTGGATACATTTCTGCATTAAATTGTTTTGGGCGAAACTCGATTATCGGAGAAGTTGTTTCCACATTTCCACCCCTCGATTCTCCTTTATTACCGCTTTTTAAATTATTTGTAATGTTTATATTTTTAGCAGATGTGGGAGATTTTGAACTTGAATGAACTTTGGGAGTTTTTGTTGGTACTAGTTTGTGAACTTGAATGTTTTTATATAAATGATCTTTTCCATCTAAGATTTTACTTACATCAGATCCGATGTTAGTAATTCCTGACATGATATCCATTATACGAGACGTAATATTTAGACTTGGTGGCGTAACACTTTTTACACCTTTAATTTTGTTGTGATATCCGGTATCACGTTTGGGTTTTTCTTGATCGACTTTTTTGTCATTCTCAGTTCTTACATTTTTATGATTCTCTATTCGATCTCCGTAAATGCTGTCTTTCGATATACCAGTTTTTCTTGCAGGCACCACTAGAGGATATTTATACATGGAATCTTTAGGTTGCTCAGAATTAGTCTTATCTGGATTAGACCAACTGGATTTATACTTCGGATACTCCAGGCTTTCATTCCTGCTACGCTTTCTGTTAACACCAGCTTGAGGTAAATTATCAAATTTATATATCCTTTGTTTTTTCCCTCGGGTAGTCTCCGAATTCTGTGCTTTCTTATCTCCCAGTGTCTTGCCATCAAATTGAGGTGTACTCTTTTGAACTGTATGGACAATGTCTTTAGTTCGAATTTGAGGTAACGAATTCTTTTTTTCATCTTGTTTTTGAACCAGTGGGAGTTTCAGATTGTTCGATTTGGCTATTTTTGTAGAATTCCCTCTAATTTTGGCAATTTTGAATGTAGTGAACACATTATTGTTTCTCTCTCGAGGCCATAAACCACTATTCACAGTTGGCACGTCTTTTTGGTGTCGCGTGACATTAAAAGTGCTTTGACTCTCATGAGAAGTTTTCTTGTTCGGTGAGGACGTGTAAGGACGAGGAGACAATTTTCTTGCAAAACTCTCTGGAGGAATAGTGCTTAGTACTTCTTTAAATTCATTAGCTGAGTCAGCTGTTGATGTAAGCTCTTGCACCGGCTGTTTGAGTTTGGATGATTCCCAGTTGCTCTTTTTATGGTTATTTTCGGAATGTTTCGAGTTTCTAGGGGTGCTTGATAGGTCTTTGTTGCGTGGTTGTGCAATGTCGTGAGTTATTGAATAACCTTGCTCTTTGAAATAATCATACTCTCTGGGTTTAGAGTAGCTCCTCGTCAAATTATGCTTTTTGGATGCTGTTGTTGATCCGAATTTAACGCGATATGTAGGCTTTAAAGTTGTCTTGAAGACATAAGTGGATTTGTCTTTCGAAGTTTGAAAAGATACTTCACTTGTTCGAGAAGCTTGTGTAGAGCTCTCAAATACAGGCTTTGTGGTTGGCACAGAACTTCTGCTCTCTGAAGAACCCGGTTTTATTACACTTCTGGCTTTGCCTTCATGTTCCAACTTATTTTCTTTTCTTTTAGAAAAAGCATTATAAGCGAACCTTGTCTCTGGTTCGCTTATCTTGTTGGCACTTCTGGATGTAATATCGTTTCTCTTGGGAAATTCGTTAGTATAAGACCAAGTATTCCATTTTGCAGGTTCATGATCGTCACCGTTGTCTTTCGATTCTTTACTGTAAATGCGGTCATTTACGTTGTAGTGGGACTCGGAGCTTTCGCAGTTCACTTTATTTTGCCAATCACACACTAATAACTGTTGATTGAACAATGTATTGTTGGGACAGAGGAAGGAATGCTTTTTTCCGCTATCTTGACACATGTGGAACACCTGAAAAATTGTTATCAAAATAGAATCAAATAAACTATACTTGCTTACTAAAATCAATATTTTACACTGTGAAAAAAATGAGTCCAGATTAAATGGGGTGTTTTTTTCCAATCTCCGTAAAAGTGTTTTTTTTTTTTAAAATGAAACTGAAACAAATGCATACGAAATATAGCTACGTGTATAAACTATATTTTCACTCAAACATCATTTTGATTGACATAACATATCGTACTAACGTACCGTATGAGTATTTTTTCTATTCTCCTCCCTCTCCTCCTCAAAACATTTTACACGCTAATACTCTATGCCAGTCGATAAATCAGTGTAATAGTTTTTTAAAAATTCTAATTCGCCAGTTTGCAACTCACTATATATCCTAAGTTTGAACAGCTCTTTTATCTCGACTCGAAGGTGCTTCCTTATTCAGTATTTTCCAAAGCATCTTTGCTCACATAATATTAAACAAAAGTGTCCTGTTTATAAACCAATGCTGTTAAGGATTGGGATTTTTTTTAACTATCTTAAAAAATGTGGACAACCAGTCGAGTATTACCAATGGAGTGAAGGAAGAAGATTCCTTTTAAAATCTTTAGGGTTATTTTTAAGCTAGAGGTTCCCAAACTTTTAAACATTGCGATCCATTTTTTAGAAAATGAATATATTGCGACCCACTTCATCCTTGGTGCATTGGATTTTTTCCCTATTGGAACAGCATACGGTTTTTCTGAAAGAGATTTGTTTGGCCCCAAAAGGAACTTTTGTGAAGAAAGAACATTGATCTATAATAATAAAACAAATTGTCTGTGGATCTATAGAAAGCTACTTAAAATAGGCGTAGAGCTCTGAAATTTTCAACATAAATAGTTTTGGCCTTCTAATTGTACCTTCGATAAACATAATGTTCAAATTTTAATTCTCTCTCTCTTTTTTTTTTTTACGAAGTGACTTCAAATTCAGGTACAGTTGTGAAATTTTCAACATAAGTAGTTTTGCCTTCTTATTGGACTTTTGAAAAACAGAATGTTAAAATTTTAATTAGTTTTTTTAAATTAATTTTTTTAATTAATGAACAAACATTTTATAAGACAATTTCTAATAGGGCTACAGTTCTGAAATTTTCAACATAAGTAGTTTTGGCCTTCCAATTGGATTTTTGATGGACAGAATGTTAAAATTTTATTTTTTTAAATTAATTTTTTTTAAAATATTTTTTTACAAAAAGTCACTTCTAATAGGCATAGAGCTCTGAAAATATCATCATAAGTAGTTTTGGCCTACTAATTTTGCATTTCACTAACATATGTTAAAATATTCTCAAAGGAGTGAGGAGTGTTGTATTATTGTATTAACGAGGAATTTGTTTGTTGTTGCCCGACAGGGGTGAGGGTTCTAAAATTAAGGGTTTATGTAGTAAGGGTTTATGTCAATTTCTAGTGAGTGAAGCGAGCTTATGCTTATGCAGCATTGAACTTTTCAGCGAGCGAAGTGAGCCCATGCTTGTGCAATAACGAATCTTCCTTTAAGCGAAGCAAACTTGTGCTTGCATAGCAATGCACCTTACAACAAGTGAAGTGAGCTGTGTGCTTATGAGTCAATGAACTTTTTAGAGAGCGCAGCGAGTTGAGTTAGTGTAACAATGAAACTTTTCAATGAGCAAAGCGAGCTGTATTTGTTGCATTGAAACTTTTAGCGAGCGTAGCAATGAACCTTTCTGCGAGCAAAGCGAGTCCATTCTCGAAGTTCTCAAAGCTGGGACTTATACACCAATGACGGATCTTCGCAACTCAGGGCGACGCATCTAGTTCTTATATATAGTTTTACAAAAAGACCCGTTAAAAATTGCGCTGCTCTAATTTAATCGAAAGACAGCGAAATTCTTTCTTTAAGGGCAATTAAAAAATTATCACGGCCTTTCAGTTGTCTCAAACATAATATTTTTTGAGTAAACAAAATTAGCTGAGATGTGATCATGGTTTTCTATGCAATAAATGTTTCAGTCATATTTTTTCTTTAAGGTAGCTGGAGTAGGGAAAAAAAAAGTATTTTGCTATTATTATTGTCATAATTTCACAATTTTAAATTTACAGCTACGGTTTATATTTATATTTTTGAGAAATTGTTTGATTACCTAGTAATTATTTTATTTAGGAAAAACGAATTGTCAGATGTAGTATAAAAGGAATCAAAATATCAGTATATATTTTGAAATTTTGTAGCGATTCTCAGTACATTGTGATATCGAGAAAAGCATGGATTTAAGGCGCCCAACCAGTTGGAGGGTTTTTAGTGTCAGACCCCCCCCCCTTCTCCCCCCCCCCCCCCCTAGGACTTTCAACATCAACATCCCTATGATTTTTTATGATAACACAGCAATCGCATAATTAATTTCCAAAATAATTCTTTTTTATTTACCATCATTTAGATAGAGTAAGCCTACCGTATCACACTAAAGTAATCATTAGTCCATGGACCTAATAGTTACTTTAGGTCCATGCTGATATATACAAAATCGTTGTACATAATTTTTAGTCTACTCAAGTCTAATATAAACTGTTATTTGAAAAATGTAAAAATATGCATGTTTTCTGTTTTTCAAATCTGTAGTAACTTTTAATTACTTAATATCCCCCCCCCTCCCCCCCCCTCCCCCCCCCCCCCCCCCCCCCCCCCCATATGAGACTTGTTAACTGATCAGAAAGCATCCGATGAAGTTGAGCTGTTGTTAACACGTATTTTAGATCACATATCCAGAGAATTTGGAATAACCTTTCTGAAAAGACGATAATTATTGATTTCTTTTTTCAGTCTGAAATTGCTTAAAGGAATAAAAAAAACAACTTAATTTCTCTCTCTCATCATAAGTTTTTTTGTACGAGGATTAAAGCGTCAATGACTTCAGTGGTTTTCCCGATTTGGAAATAAGAGTATATGTATCAACGGAGCGTGCAAGTCAAGCATGGCGTCTCTCAAGAATAACTTGCATTTTGTCTTTTCTATTGAAACGGAGAGCATTTTTAAATTATTCAATACTAACCTACTTAATGAAAACGAGAGTAACTTCAATAATGGGAATAAAATGTTTTTGTCTCCTCACCCTCAGGCGCCTTTTGATGTAAATAAAGTGTTAGCTGGTGCTGTTATTAACCTTTGTGAGTAAATGTTTTGAAAAAGGTTTATAACAGTACTATGTAGGTATAAGTAGAGTTTTAAATTTCTTTTGTGTGGTATTCAATTAAGTTTCTTTGTACCCTGGGAAATTCTTTAATATTGAAGATGCTTTTAAAAGTTAAATATTGATTAACTCATAGTCGTTATGAAAACCTATTTGTGGAAATTTGGAAGGAAATTAAGTTTTTACTGCTTAAAAATGTCACAAACACTTTTTGCGCCGCTAATGTTGGAATAAATTAAAAAGACATTTACCCAAGATGTCTACTGTCTATTTGCTAAACGATAATAAGATACAATCTAGACGTTACATTCACTTTGCATACTTAACCTTTTAAATATGAAACTTAAAGATGATAATTATAATGAAAAATGACTAATAGCGTGTCATAATCACCAAAATAGAATTCATGGTATTTGTGACTACTAAACGAAAGAGAATAAGAATAGGGACAAGAAAGGTGTAGTGTCGTTTTAGCCAAAATTAAAATGCTTGTTTAAGTGTTTATTGAGGTATTAGAAAGTTTGCTAGTATTGTTTATTTAAAAATAATATTGTTGCTACCAGCTCCAACCACCCTCATACAAGAAGATTTTGCCATAAGTTGCATTTTATTTGTGTTTTCATCGAATTATAATAATACACACCGGCATCAAACTATTAATTGTTTCAGATAGAAGAGAATGATATTCTAAACATTTCTGATTAGTGCTCTTTCTCTAGGTTAAAAACTAAAAAAGAAATTTAAAATCTCTAAATTAGCTTAAACCTCCCATGTCTCACCCTAACGCAAAAAAGGACTATAAAAGAAGTAAATTTATTCGAACATAGGTATTCCATTGAGGTAGCCTGGTTGTCAATTTAAAACCGTCTCATATTATGATTGTGTTTAAAAGGCAACAACTCTACCATTTATCAGAAGATAACTGTTTCAGACCAATGTGATTTTTATAGACTCGAAATTGAGAACTAACTAGATAACATTGTGTACGTACACTGAATAGAAAAAGTTCATTTGCATCTCTCACCAGTGAACCGTAGCAAAGTTTGTACCATACTTATATACTTTTCATATCGGACTTGTATAAGCTTTCAAGATTGGGTCTTACGTGAATTCTAAGAATAAACTTTCAAATGAGAAGCAAAAGATAAATTTATCGATAGTTAGTGTGGCATAGCTATCCATAATAATGTTTGGTAATTTGCATAATGCTTTAATGAAATTACAATTTGTGGTACAGTTTTAGCTCCTTACTACCATACATCGTATTTTATCTAGAACTGAATTTTAAGTGATTGCGATTATGTTATTTTTGTTGTTGTTATTTTTCAAAAAATCATTGATGTTCAAAAATCTTGTTTTCTGTTGGTATCATACATTGCAAATAATAATAATTTTTTAAACGACTGTTCTGTGGAGTGGTTCCCAAGAGTACCTTTCTGTGCAGTTTTATATTTTTGTTACCTTCGGGGCAGAAAAACTCATCGGGACACCTGGTTATACCAATTAGTTTATGGAAAATAATCCAGCATTTTATTTAACATCTAAGCTCGAAAACTATAATTTGGTAACGTAGAGTTTAGTAAAATTTAAAATTTTGCGATTGAATTCTAAATATTTAAATCGTCAAGGATTGTTGGGAAACCATGCCAATTTGTTTGGTCTATTATTAAAGTATAATTTCATGCCTGAATGATCTGAACAAAATTTTTTAGAAAAAAAAAGCAAAAAAAAAAGCCGTAATTAATAAGCACCTTACCTGGCAACCTGCTTCTGGATCAGCATAGTAGCCAGCTCCCTTGCACTGGAAATGAGTTTCTGGTATAGTGTGATAATTTGGATGATTATTCCTGGGCTCCGGTGTTTTAAAATCATTACCCCAAGTGTTCTTTTCATAGGAAAATGAAGTCTTGGCCTTATTTGGTTTGTCATGAACTCTGTTCTGCCAGTTTGGGTATTGGTAATTCTCAGGAGCATCATAATCTTCAGACATATAAAGTTGAGTTTCAGCTAGCTTTTCTATGTCACGGTAGGACTTGGTAGAATCGGTCGCTGTTCTAACTTTACGAAAGTTTTGATCTTTCCTATCACTATTTTCTTCTTGGGGTTCTACTTTTTTATTTGAAAGTGGGCGACGTTGATATCGTGATATACTTGATAGTCCAATTTTTCGATGGGGTTTGGAAGATCTTTCTTGAAGTTTTCCCTGTCTTGCTTTGGACGAGGTTTCATTTGTTTTATTTACTTCCTCATAAATCGGAACATTTTCGTTTCCGTCCAAATGCGTAATTTCGGTTTTATGCCTTCCTGTTTCTGCTTTGTAGTTTGGTTTGGGTTTTAAAGAAGACTGAGATACTCTTGGTTCTGATGGTACGCTTCTATATGAGTGGTAAAAGAACGGTTTACTAGAGTTACCACTTGAATGTTTTATAGTTTGAATGTTCGTAGCTCGTGGTAAGAGAGCATTTTTCCTTTCTTTTGTCGTACTTCTATTAAAAGTAAGTTTTGGTTTATGATTAGAGGTTTCTTTTGGTGTCTGGTAAGATTCAAAGGTTTCAACAGTTTTTGTTTCTCGAGCTGGTTTTTCATAGGAATCAAATGGAAAACGGAGTTCTTTTGCATGGAAGTCTTTTGTAAGCTGTTCGATCCCTTTTGAATCGATTGGTTTCATGTAATAAGATCTAATTTCAGGATTTGATTGTTGTTTATGTATTTTGCTTTCAGATTGTAGTTTGGTTTCTTGCAAGCGGGAGGATCTGAAGAGATTAGGTGCTACTGTACTTCGAATTTCTGAAACCTTCTTTATTTCTTTACTTTTATTGAACTTGTGAAAGGGTTCTGTTTCAGTGCTTGAAATTGAAAAGTGGGACGGTCCTCCTTTTCCCAATGTAAAGTGAGACGTGAAGAAGTGTTTGTTTTCGTCATTAACTGATCTTTTGTGACGTGGTGTAGCCTCAATATGCTTAGAACTTGAGTCAGTTAACGAGGATTTTGGGAGATTGTTTCTCCGTGGGACTCTTGCAATTTCCTCATTTTTATCAGAGTGCAAAAAGCGTTCGTTTTTCCCTTTTATTTCAGAAACCAGTGAATTTTGTTTTGCATTAAAATATTCATTGTTGTTATGCCGATTGAAAAGAAATGGCTGCCTTCTGCTATCAACAGAAGTTTCAACATGCGCCCGTGTATCGTCGTCATTCCAGCTCAGTTTGATAGAAGATAAATATCCATCACCTTTTGCAGTTTTGCTACCATCAGAGTCAAAGTGTTCTAAACTTATATCTCCTACTCTTTTGAACATTGTCATGAAGTATTTTCCATTTTCATTCGGTGAGGCGATGGGTTGTGTTTTTGGTCGTGTTTCAAAGTTACTTTTTACCTGAGTCTCTTTCTTTATAGATCTATCGCTATTGTCATAAGAAGTTTTGGGGAACTTATCAACAACGTGATCTTTTGTATTCGGATAAGGACTTTTGTAATCATTTGTACCCAAGTACCCGCTTTCGTTCAAAATATGACTTCTACTTTTGCTTCTTGAACTCTGTATTTGTGCATTCTTGGACTTTTCCTCGGATTTTGCTGGTTTCCAAACAGCTTCTACCGGCTGTTTTGTTGTTTTCTTTTTAAAACTAACTGGAGATGCTTTACTCAACCTACCTGATATTTGGTCTTGTCCATAATTAGTAAGTTTACTTGTTTCCTTGTCATATACTTTTTCTTCATTGCTACTTTTCAAAACTTTGAAACGTTTTGAAAATTCTAAATTTTCAATTGGTGGTATTTCTTCAAGGGAAACTTTCTTTTTGTCTTTACTTGCATTAATTTTTTGACTTTTAGTGGACGCTTTCTTATCCGAAAAATCCTGAGCCTTTTTTCGTGATACTTTAGGGATAGCATCTCTGGATAGCTTTATCACGTCTTTAGGCTGATCCTGTTCATCTCCCTTGTAGTTGTAGCTCGTAAGGTAATATTCATCATTGTTACTAAAGTTTCTTGTTTTATGCAATGGAATCCATTCAAGTTTTGGATTTTCTCGAGGCTTTTCTTTATCATTTTCATGAAGATATAACGTTTCTTTCCCAACTTTATAAAAAGAAGAGCTTTTATGGTCCTCCTGTTCCTGTACATGATCAAATGCATATTTGGTTGGCACAGTAGGTGTAGGTTTAGCTTTTCTTTTGTCCGAGTTGGTAGTCTTTTTGTCGTGCTCGTAATCACTTATCAGTACTTCGTCTGAATAATCAATCGGATACCTTAAGTATTCTTCTCTTTCCGGTTCATTATTTAAGGTTTCATTAGAAGGAGAGTTTGGGGGATGTTGAGGATTTGGAGAATTTTTGTCTGATTTTCCTTTCGGATAATCACGTTTTAATGTTTTGTCATCTTCGTGAAAAGGTGTCGTAGAATAGCTTTCTTTCCATACACGTTGAGGTGTTTTGTGAGATACGGGTTTTGGAACACCCGCGACATTATCTTCGGATGCTTTGCTATTTTTATTTGGTTTCTTCGATTGATTTTCCTTTTCAGTTTCGGAGACGGTTGGGCTTTTGAAGAAGTCGTACTCTGATTCAGGTGTCATTTTAAAAGGTTTGTTTTGTTCACCTAAACTGTCATCAACTGTATGAGTTGTTGTTCTAGAGGAACCTTTGCCTTTCCATATATGTTGGGAAGTTCTATTCGAAGGTATCGAAATATCTTTGGATATGTTTTTGACATTTTTTTTAGTTTGTATTTTAGATTTCTGTTCAGAGCGGTTTCTAGTCGTAATTGAAGTATCCACTTCTCTATTTTCATAAAATACTGGGGATGTTTGGAGTTTATTGACTTCTTTCTTCATACTGTCAAAGGAAGCGTTCAACTTCATTCCATCTACATTTGTAATGTTGTTTTTCTGCCGATTTCGAACTCTCAAAACCTTCCTTCGCTTTTTCTTATTTTGTTCCAATGGCTTTCCTTCTCCGATCTTTTTCAAGTTGGTTTGGTCAATTCTTTCAAGTTTTGTTTTATGTTCACTTTCTAATACTTTTTCGAATTGTTTACTCTTCTGATTTCTGTTTTGTTGATCTTGATTAATTTTTTCTGAAATTGTGATCTTCTGATTATTTCCTATTTTAAAGGACGCAATATCTTCGGAATGATTATCATTTGCTGATCCATTGCCGATTCCACCTTGAAAAGGTAGTTCTATTTCTCCCGACCTTTTCATATAAGGGTATTTTGATCGAATTCTTCCTTTCTTTTCAAAATCATCTTTAGCATTTTTCTTATTTCGACGTTTTTTAATCCGTTCTGGTTCATATATTTGATCTTTAGGATTTATTTCTACTGATCTACCACTAAAATCTGGAAAAAGCAATGAAATAAGTTGATGTATCCGAATGTTTAACAAAACATTTTAAATAAATGAAATTTTTTATTGATTTTTAAAAACTTAAGCGTTTAATTTGAACCATTCTTTACATATTCTATACGTAATTAACAATATCAATTGGGCAATCGGTGTATAGATTAAATGAAATTGTTATATATAGTATTTTATGCATTCGAGTGTTACAAAATATAATTAACGTTCCGTAACATTGAAAGGTAGGATTTAAAAAAGAAAATAGTAAGCGGATTTATATTTTGTTCATTGGACGGATTTGTAATTTACTCTAAGTCTAAACATTTGTAAAAGATAGTGGCTTAATGTGACAGTATGCAATGTCTTACAATATTTAGCATTTAATCATTCCATGTAGTACGTCTTTAACATAATTATATGATGACAATCAAATGCACTTTCGACCATATTTTAATATTCAATTGAAGTTTTTTTTAATTTTTTTTTTAAAGTAAATTGCATCAGATTTGTCTTTACTATTACTGCCAGCAGATAAATTAGTTTAAAACAATTAAACACATAACATTATTCTTATCTTAAATTTTTACTATCTGATATCATTAATCTGACTTAAAACACCTTGTGTAATGTCTTTTTAGTAATACAATACAATACAATACAATATGGAGTTTATATTTGATGTGAAAATTAACAATGTGAATAAACAAAATATAAAATCTCTAATTTTAAATCGTTCATTCTGAAATTATTTGTGTAGATGTATTTTGAATATTGAAATTGGATAAACTATTTTATGCTAAAACAGAGCTTTTAAATTATTTTAAAAATTTAGATTTTTGTAAAATTTTGACAATTTTATATTTTTAGTCCAAAACTTATCATTCAATTTGCGATTTTTTTTTTAAATTTTAAGTAGCTCACAAAGATTAATAAAATAAATTTTCTTTAAAAAAAAAAAAAAAAAAGTTTAATTCCACTACAACTAATAATACTTCCACAAAACTTAAAAATATAATTTTTAAAAAATTTATATATCACTAATTCAAAAGATGAATTAAAGACAGATTTAAGGAATACCTGTTAAAATTGTCTTGTATTTATAATTTACGATTCTAGAGTTATATATATTTACAGTTAAAAAGTATGAAAAATTTTATCACAAGAAAACTGGACTAAATGCTTTGGAATAGCTTGGTTGAGAAGCAACAGTTGGGCTTTTGAAGAAGTCGTACTCTGATTCAGGTGTCATTTTAAAAGGTTTGTTTTGTTCATCTAAACTGCCATCAACTGTATGAGTTGTTGTTCTAGAGGAACCTTTGTCTTTCCATATATGTTGGGAAGTTTTGTTCGAAGGTATCGAAACACCTTTGGATATGTTTTTGACATTTTTTTTAGTTTGTATTTTAGATTTCTGTTCTGGTGCTTTATTTAATATTAAAAGTTTTAATTCGAATAAGTTTAATTTTTGATTTTTTTTTATTCAGATCTATGTTATTTAAAAAAAAAAAAAAAAAAAAAAAAAAAAAAAAAATTGAGAAAATTTATTTGGTAAATTTAGTGTCCTATATCCCGTTACCGTTATTATAAACTGCAGATATGCTTCGATTTTAACTTACTGTCTCATTATCAAAATATCTTTTTTATCTGAATTATATTTAAAATACATAACCAAAGTGGAAAACATTATAAAAGGGGAAAACGGCCTCAAACATATTATTTCTTTACGCATTTACCAAAATACGATTTAGCAATTTTCCAGGTAGTACAGCGGTATTGGCCGAGAAGATTGTCCCGTCCATGCCGAATCTCGGTCATCAATCCAAAGTATATATATTTTTTAAATAATAAACACTTCAAAACCATCACAAAACTTATTTTTTACCCCTTCGTTTTCTCTTATAACACTATATTTCAATTACAAAACTCTGCATCAACATTTCAAAACTCCCAGTATATTTTACCCAGCACTGGGTGAGCACGACCAAGATCCGTAGCAACGGAAAGTCTACAACGATCCACTTCGGAATTGGCCAGTGGATTGGTGCTACAGGGGGCTGTAGCTAATTGTAACGATTCAATACTGCTCAAATAAGAAACATCGTTGAAGGGCATACCAGTCAATGGATTTATGTGCATAATAAAGCAATCCTCAAACAATAAAAGAAAATCTATGCATTAGTACTTAGATGATTAAAACAGATATTTGAAATATTCACTGTACTTACCTCTATGACTCGAGCCTACACTTTTCAGGTGTAATTGATCTTCCTCATCCTTCCCGACTTCGGGATTCCTAAGACGAGGTATTCTTTTCCTGGAACTAGGCGATTTGAGCGTTGTATTTCGCCTTCTCGTGGGAATTGATGGGTTGGAATGGTGATTATGATAGGAATGTGGATCCCTGAATGATTCTTGGAATGTATCTGTGGATGGTACGAGTGGTTGTTCGACATCGAGCCTCACTGCATCTCGACGATCAATGGCACTTGGTTGATTGGCACTGGTCCTTCGGAACTCAAATTCTTCGTGGAAGAGTTCATTGGGCAAACTGTGAGACTGTAGAGTTTGATTGTGTTAATGAGGAGAAAGAAGATGGAATAAACTTAAAGAGGAGGTCGTAAACGAAAGGATTTTTTTTTGAACATATACAAATAGTTAACGTCAGAGAATATAGTCAAGTAAAAGCGTAAACCTGCGTCTTTAACTTGTCATGTTTACACATTTAGAGGATGATATGTGTGTATGCAGATTGTGCTGTGAAGTATTTATTATTAAATATGAGCGAGAACTCTACAGAAAGTGCATTTTAATTTTGTTTTTGAAATTTTACGTGAAGATAAGAAGTTTTTTTAATGCTAGTTTAAAACCTGATAATAATAATAATAAAATAAAAAAAAAAAACCATTTAATTTGAAAAATGAAACGAATAAAAGGATTTAATGTAATTAAAATCTTTTGTCTATTATGATCGATTTTTAAAATACAATTGCAGCCTTAATACCGTCAGCGAAAAGGTGCTAAAGTGAAACGGAGCAAGCGCCACTGAGTGTCAAATCATTTTTGGTATATTTGAAAACAGGAAGAGAGAACTCATAGATAATTAAAAGCTGCCATTTGACCCTTGAAATAAATTTGTTGTGAGTTCATGATAATGCGTAATAGCGCTAAGTTTATGTCGAATAAACGACTTTTTTTTTTTTGCTCTATTGCAAACTCTGATAAATTTGACTAAAAACTTTTTCTCTCTAAGCTGAAGTATTTTTACATACATTTTCCAACCGCCGAACACAGATATTTCACGATATAAAATTATATTCTGCATTTGGAAAATAAGTCAGTGTCACCTTTCAAGATAAAGTCATCTCTGCACACAAAATTTCAGGAAACATATTTGACTAACATCATAAAATATTTGAAACTTAGTTAAAATAGTGCAACAATGGCTAGATTTGTCATACGTTAACTTGAGTTAGTTTTGATATTGTGCATTTTAAAAATTGTAAAAGTAATACTTATATAAATGGAAATAATAAAGCTTACCTTTGAGTTTGACAAAGTAGGAATTAAAAAACCTGTAAAGATTCGAAAGTTACATATTTATCCTAATTTGAGTTCTGTTATAGCATATTAACAATTTATTTAAAATAAAATGTATTTATGAAAGGATTGAGTAAATGTGTTTACCTAAAAGTAATAATAAATTACGCTTGCTCATCGTGACCTGTCTCATTTTAAGATCTGAAAACAATAAAGCAAAAGTTATAAAATAATCTTTTATAGTTACAAGCTAAATATGCTTACACTACACTTAGTGAATGCAGATAATATTATTTATTTGCTCATTCAAATCTTTCTGACCAACAATACTGACTTCAAATCTGTTCTGTTGCAAAATATGGGTATGAAAATTTATTTTTAATTTATTAAGAATTCAAATTATATTAGTATACAAAAGTATAATTTCATTCGTTTATTATTTCTTATTTTATAATTCACATTTTGAAACATGTATTGCATGCAGAAGTCATTCATTTTATCATTCATTAATTCTTAATCAGCATTATATTAAAATTTATTAACTTTTTAACTTTTTATTTAATTAACTTCAAGATAATTAAATTATTCTTTAATTTAATTTAATTATCTTGTTACTTAACATTAAGTTGAAGTATAAGTAAAATTTTAACTGAAAAACAAATCTATAAAAATCTAGAAAAAACTTTTAACACAACATTAACGTTTAATTCTTGTTAAATAAATCAAAAACGCATTTTTATTCTGTGTGTACTTTAATTACTTTTAATTTTATGAAATGAAGTCATTAATTTATATTTAAGATTTAAAATAATTAAAACAATAATCATTCATGGTTATTAACTCAAATTACTTTACATATCGCCATTAATTACACTAATATATTCTTTTTCATTATGTTGGTACATGTCGAAATATTAATGTATAATATTAATGTCATTACTACGAAACCCAAACTAGTATATACTAAAATTAATATATACCACACTAATGAATACCAAAACTAATATATATCCAACATAATGATAAAGAATATATTCGTGCAATTAATGATGCCATGAAAGATTGTAGTTGCAATTATTTTCAAGCTTAAATATTTATGTTTTCCTTTTATAAAATTAAAAGAAATAATACACACAGAATAAAAATACATTTTTATTGGATGAAATAAGAATTAACTGGCAATGTGTTATAAGTAAAAAATAAAAAAAAAAAAAAAAAAAAAAAAAAACCTTTCAGTTTCCTTCATGTTTCTTCTTTTTTTTTTTTGTCTGTAAAATTACTCGCTTTGGTTTAGATTTTTATCAAGGCAAAGTCATAAAAATTTGCTCATAACAGTATTTCGTATTTTTAAAATAATTTATATGATTCAAGTTTTGCATAACTAAAGTTTTATATAGTTGAAGTTTATATAATTAAAACTTTATACAACAAATTTTATGTGACAAAATTTTTAAATAAACGTTATTTTAGTTTTGTATATTTATTAGATATTGATTTAGTTTCATGTAATTATTAATTTTTATTTTATATAAATACTAACTTTAACAAACTATAGTTTGGAAAAAAAACATAATTTATGAATTTTTGGGCTATTTATATCTATAAAAGCAATATTTCGTTTCATATTCGGTCATATCCTTGTCATCACCTCTAACAATTCATTTAGGTATGAAACTTGATATTCCGACATTTTTTCCCCCTTCATCTTAACTTTAAATGGAAGAATATTTGAAGTTATCATGTAAGTTTTTAAGGTTTGATTCGATTCAATATGACATCTTATATACACCATAATAAATGTAGGGTTCCCACGGTCATTGAAAGTCATTAAAAGTGTTTAATGTTTTTGAACTTGTTTTTGAGGCCTTGAAAGGGCTTGAAAATGCTTAGAGGTCCTTGAAAGTACTTAATTTTTACAGATGTTGTCCAACTGCAAAATTTATAAAAATACAACTCAGACTTGCTATTCCCGCGTGACCGCCACTTATCTGCACCGTATAGGAATTTTGCGACATATTTGTATCACGCCTCCACCAACTTTTAACTATTTTGGTAGAATATACTTTATTAAAATTTTTAAATACAGTCATTATGCCTGAAAACAAATTTTCATAGGTCCTTAAAAACATTAATTAGGTCCTTAAAAGTCATTGATTTTCATTATGTGATTTGAGTGGGAACCCTGTAAATGTTACAAATTTACACCTTACATACATTTTAAATGTATGAAATATTTAAATTAAAAAAAAAAAAAAAAACATTCCATGAATTACAACGGTATTTTCTACTTTTTCTTTCAAATTTCAGAATAAAAGTTACAGCCAGAGTATATTTGCTTATTGAATTGGTTATTAAATGAGATGCCCCCAAAGTTGTTGAATTTAACATGGGTTCCTATGCTGAACCCCCTTAATTGCGATTACATTTTTTCGTTATACCAACCACAAGGAGAGTTTTTTTTTTTTTAGAAATTATAGCGTTTTCTATTTCACGTTACTGTCAATTACTTAGAATTTTTAGAAAAATATTAGTTTCAAACCCACAAAATAAAATACCGTGTTTAAACTCATAATTCCATAGTGGTACTCAGAGAAATAATGCTTCTGAAAAATACTCTTCCCAGGTTCCATTAAATAGAAAGGAAAGTTTATTGGAATGTGTTATTTCTGGAGAAGACAAAAGGAAGAAGTGTTGCCAAAAAAACAGCACAAAAGGAGTAATTCAATTGCATATTTCGAGTTTCTCACGCCCACAGCGGAAATTTGTTTTAGCGAATTTGACATGTTTTCCTTCAGTTTATAATTTTCATAAACACATGCTTTGTCTTGTAGTCGCTTATGTTACGGTCAATTGAGCCGGGACGTGGAATTATTTCAGATTTCCAATGTGAAATGAAGCACGAAGAAAGATGATTTTCTTTCATGTGGAGTTGTTTGAAACACATGGGTATTTGCAATTATGCACTCAACTTTAAAGTTAGATTTCGGTTTCTAGAAGTTTTTCAATAATGCTATTTATAGAATTAAAATATGAATCATATGTATAGAAAATTTTAAATATTTATTCGACTTGGATTTTTTAAATTTTATTTGTATTTCGTTTGAATTACAATGACTTCTAATTGAGGTATTTGTTGTTGTATTTATTTTAAACATTGTTTACAAACCCGCCAGGTTGTAAAGGTTGATTTCAGCTCTAGTCACAAGTGCAAAATGGTTAAGTTAGAACATGACTTGTGTTCTCGACATGAAAGGTAAGATATAATTACACGAATTTCTTTTAAGGGGAGTTAGTACCCTCTATACTAGTAATGTTAATATGGCATATTTGATGTACCTTTTTCTCAGAAAGTTATTGATATAGAAGCCTAATTTTTGTTCAGTGTATTTAGCAGACGCTTGTTATTCTACTGAAGTTAGATTTTGATTTTAATTCATTTACTTTTTTTTTTTTTAAATGGATTTGTGTGGAAGTCGCTCAAATTTGTTAAAAATCTCAATTTTTTTTTTGCCGAAATAAGCCAAAACAAACAGTGTTTTTAAAATAACAACAAAATCACACTTGGGTAAATAGAGATACATAAAAGGAATATGTTGTAAAAATTTTAAGAAGATGGCTTGTGCAGTTTTGGAGAATAAGGTACATGAATAATGAAAAACGCATTTTAAAGTAACTTTACTTGCACTAATAGTTAGAAATTTTATCTTTAAAAAATTATTATAAATACTTCTAGTTGAGGTATTATTATAAATGAGATAACTTTTTAAAGGGGAGAATTTAAATTTTGATGAACAATAGTTAACCCAAAATCGATTATTTGTAAATTTTAGGGTACCAACTCCTCTTAAAATATTATTGAATCAGACCCAAGTACCTATTATATATATTTGAGATATTTATCTGTTTTTAGTTTTTAGCATTTATGAAGTTTTTGCCTCTATACATATAATATAAAAATTCTTTAAAACTTTAAAACTAGAACTACAAATTCATTTAACAATTTTATGCACATTTGTTCCAGTCAAATAATGACGTAACCTAACATTTTTTTTTTTATCCAAAGGTTACTAATTTCTTATAACTTACCTATCAATATTTAAATAATTTTAAGGATTTTACTTAATAACTAACTTTATAACTAATATTACTACTTAATACTTAAATAACTTCAATATTACTCAAGTGTTTGAAAAAGAGCTCAAAGTGAATAGAGCTGTAATTTAGTTTTTGTTGACATAGTACAAATATTTATTTGTGACATAAAATGGTTTAAGGAATTTATTCTTTAGTTCTGAATAATTATTTTTGTTTTAGTTTTATGGAAATCTGAATAGAAACTAATTAAAAAGCAATTTGAAAGTTTATTATTATAAAAATTCGAATGGACATTTCTAAATGTAATTTTACATGTTTTCTTACACAATTTAACGAAATAATATAGTTAGTTGAATTTCTAATCTCAATGTATACTCAATCTATACTTAATCTGTAGTACTAAAGAGAAAATCCTTGTAAGGGTTATTCCCTATACTAGCTGCGTTACAGTCTCCTAGCCCAGAATAAAACCTCGAAATTTGATGAGTAGGTACGAAAATGATCATTTCATGAAATGACATAAGTTGTTTCCATTTAATGTATATTTATTATGAATGCAAATTAAAGAAACAAAATACTATTGCAGGTGAAGCTACTACTAGGCATTGGAGTAAGGATTTCAAATATAAAATAAAATATACTAGATACTATTTTCGAGTTTTTAATTGATGTCATTTTATTAAGTGATAATCTCACCAAAATTTCAAGATTTTATGCAAAGTAGTTTTTTAATGAGCAGGCCTAGGAGATTGTAACATAGCGAGAATAGGGTATGACCCTTACTAGGATTTCGTTTTAACATATAACATTTGAACCTACAACCTAATCCGCACATAGAATATTGGTATCTTAACCTCCGACCTCATCTAAAAACCTGGGGGTGCATCTTTGTCACAAGAGTAATTGATGCAAATTTAGAACAATAGTTTGATAATTCTTAAGTTAGGTCATATATCTAGGATCATCAATTTCCATAGATATGCTTCATTAAGAAACGAAAGTGGCGATTACACTCTTTTTACTAAAACAAAATGAAAAATTGTAACAAGGATGTATCAGATAAAGTAATTGTAGGTGTCAAACACTGCCTCACTTCTCACTTGCATCATAAACTGACTAATCTTCATACAATTAAACACCTGCATTTACTAGAAAGCAGCTTTGCTCCAAGCAATTGCCCAAAGCATTGTTCTCACTTTCCACCGAACTTTCAACGCTGGAGATGGATGCGCGATTAGATTAGCTGCGAATTGTATCTTCTTCTTTCCTGATACGCCTCAGCACTGGAGTCAGTGATGCGAGCACCTGATTCTCTTTCTCTAGCGTTATTTTAGTAACATACTTAGTAGCTCGTTCATGTGAGAACAGATTAAGTAGCATGGCGATCTCCTAATGCATTGCATTGAGGGAGTGGTTTTAGTCCGTTAGTTTTGGGAGGAATTTCCAGGGTCATGTGGTAGACGTTTGCTTGTTTGTTGAAAAGGGAGATATTGTTTTTATTTAGACAGGTTGTATTTTGACATTAACTATTCATAAAAAGCTTTGTTTAATAGTCGAAGTCGCCAATGTTGAATTGATTGGTTATTGTTCTAAATTAAACTGTATTACTTTTGAGATGGTTTTCACCATATGCTCGTGCACTTGAAAACAATGACCCTTTGCTAAACGAAAAAATATTCTTCTTTTAATACATTCTCCCCTTTCATTGAGTTTTGATATGAACAGAACCTTACCGAGCCACACAGAGGTCCGTTTCTAGTATTGTCCCTATCATCTACATGACCCTGTTTGTAATTAGCGATGGGGACTTTTGGAATTTGCACTAATTAATTGAAAAAACTGCCTCAAATTTTAAAATTTTGGTGGTCAGGTGAAAATTACAGATTGCTTACTAATTATGTTAAGCATTTCAGAGCTTTACTTTCTAAAAACCTTGTGAATGATACACAATTGATTCTCCCATAGGAATTGCATTACAGCCGAATTTTAAGATCTAAATAAATTTTTTAAATTTCAACTTCTTGATGTTTATAATTAGAGATGGAATACTAATTATGTTTAACATTTTTGAGGTTTATGTTAAGTGGTAAGTACCTTAACATGACTGAGGGAATTTAAAGCGTTACTTGTTTTGAAATAGAAAGATACCTAGATTCGAAAGGGTCTCAAAAACTGTCTTCAGAAGTGGAGTACCATTCAGAGGTGGATTTTACAGTTCACTAAAATGTCAGAAAAACTGGTTCAGAGGTTATGTATATAAAAATGCACTATTACACCTGTATGGCATGTGTAAGTCGTCGTTTGCGCCAACAACAAAAACTACACTTATAAAACGGTAAACATCTGCGAAAGCTTCTAAAGCTCTTTTTTTTCAATCAGAATGGCCACGGCCACTTATAAATATCAAAATAATTCCCAATACAGTGTAACAGTTGGAGCTTGAGAAATGGTACCTAGTCTTTTCGTAGGCAAAGGAGGATTTTTCTATAATATCTGTAAAAGGTAGCTCGATAACTATAAGAGGTCTAATAAGCAAATCCTCAGCAAATATATATCTAACAATTGTAGAACGCTCCGTTATTGATATGGTCTTTATCAGGTACTTATTTCCACTAATCATTAAAGTATTGAGCAACTGTACCAGTTTTAATTATCGTAGGATCTTACGTTTGCACCAAAATGTTTTGCTTACGATTTTCTATATGTCTGGTGCCAATTCTTTTTTTCTTCGGGGGCTGTTTACTAAGTATATTTAACTCTATCTTTTAAAATTTCATACACGAATTCCTATTTTTTTATGTTTTCATTCGATATAGAATACCTCGTTTACCACAAATACCAAATTTCAGTTCATTACGTAGAGAAACAAGTCAGTTATGAGCGAAGATGTTTTGGACGGTCCTTAGGGCAAATCCCTTTAAATCAGGGAAGAATTGAACGTTTGTCTTGAACACGGTCCCTTAAAGTAATGTTTTTTTTTCTCAATGTTTCAACATTTTTGCTGAAATATTGACATATCGAGAATCCGAAGTCAAAAGGGAATGAAAAAAATTCTGGAGGTGTTTTCGGCCATGATAAATCTAATAAAAGCAAGGGTACAAATATATATATATATATATATATATATATATATATATATATATATATATATATATATATATATATATATATATATATATATATATATATATATATATATATAAATTGCTAGAACTTGTTTTATCAATTAATAAATAATTATTAAAACACTGTTTGGTGCAAAAGTTGATTGCTATTTATATTTGGCATTTAACAAACTTTTCGTTTGAAATAAAAATAACTAAAATATATTAATTATTTAAGAATTTTTGGCTGAAAAAAGTATTCTTTTCTTTTTTTAACATTAATGTCAATTCTTTTCTCATTTAAATTTTTAACCATTCATTGGAAAATTATGAAATTTTGTATTTAGCCATTTTTTTGGATTTTGAATCTAAATATGGTATAATATTATGGGGTTGCCATTGAACTTTTCAAAGTTTGGTTCAGTTTAAATATGTAGATGACCCTTTATGACAAAAAAAATAGCTATCGTTCGAATTTTTTTTGTACTGTACCAAAGTTTTAAGACTGCGCTGAATTACTTTTTTATATACAAAAAATTGGAATGATTTCTCTGATCATGAAGGGAGAACTAAAAATTTCTTAAGTTCCTCTTTGAATATATCAGGTTCCGTCATTTCCCAGCCAATATGGCAATGTAACCTCTGTGGTATATCCCGTCGGAGTAAAGGCACCCGGTACAAAATAAAACCCAAACAATGGAATTTTCAAATTGTAATAGTTGGTAAAAGTAAGCTTATGTACTTAGAATTGTTGCATATTTATTATACGTTTGTAATTAAGCTATTCGACACTAATTTCATTTATTAATTTGTTTATTACAAATTATTAAATTGTTCGATTTTTCAAGCAAGCCTAATTGTCAGTACAAATTACTGCTAAACTATAACATTAAAACGTAAAAATAGCAATGTAATGTAAATTAATTTCCACACTTACACAGAATCTCTTCTTAATATTATTGGCACATTGTTCAAACCAAAAGTTTATAATAATTGTAAATCTATGCAAATTTTTCAATTCTGAATTCGATTGCTAAATTATATTATGTCACAAATTTATATTGCAATATCTGAAACTATCAATTATAAATTTAAATGTAAAGTTATTTAACACATAGTTCAATTATTAAAACATTCAAATATTTAAATTAAATACATTACCCACCTAAATTATTTTTATGTATTGACACTTAACTTAAGTTATGTAAGACACTTAACTCAAACTAATTGTTCAACACCAAATTTAAATAAATTATACTATCTTAACTATAAATAAACTTTTCAGCTAAATTCGATTATTAAAATATTCAAAATAGGGAAGTCACATACTTAAATTTTCTTCGTGATATTGGCACTTATCTAAAATTAAACTAATTATTTAACAAATTTAATACAGTTACAACTTAATTTTTTCTACTAAATTCAATCTTTAGAACATTCAGTACTAAATTAAATTTTCAATACTAATTTTAGTAATCAAAACAGTCAATAGAATAGTAATTAAATTCAAATTTTTCTCTCGCTCAGAATCTATAATATTCACACTATTGGAACTTTAATTTCAACACTAAATTCAGTTATAAATAATTTAATTTTCAACACTAAATGTAATTGTTAAAAAATCAATATCACAATAATTAAATTGAAATTCCTCACCCGATCAGAATCTGTTCCCTCTATTGGCACTTTAATTTAATCCCTAAATTCAGTTATTAATCACTCAGTTTTTAATACTAAATTCAGCTATCAAAATAGTCAATAGCACATTAACTAAATTCAAACTCCTCACCCTTTTTGAATCTGTTCACTCTATTGGCACTTTAATTTCAATCCTAAATTCAGTTATTAATCACTCAATTTTTAATACTAAATTCAGTTATCAAAATAGTCAATAGCACATTAATTAAATTCAAACTTCTCACCCGTTCAGAATCTGTTCACACTATTGGCACTTTATTCCGACATAGCCGCTTCTGCTGCTGCTCCCGATCCAAGAAGAATCACTTTCGCTTGTGTGCTCACAGATACTCCCACCCAGTATGTCTCCGATGATAAAGTAGATCAACACCCTCCCGACTCGGCAGACGAGGGATTTGTCCTGGAGGAAAACTTCCCCCTCGTAGAGTTCATGCCTGTGATCACCATGGAAAAGGAAAACAAGAACACCCCCTCCCTAATAACACATTGGAAAGGAGACGAATTGGTGTCGGATTGTTGATGGGGATTGTTGAAAAATGAAATATCTTTAGAATTTTTTCGATTAATTCCTATTAAGAACACTGAAATGTTTAATTGAAATATAGTAGGTTATTTATCAAGATCAATTGGTTTTTCATATTCACTAGCTAAATTTGAGTTTGTAGTTGTCTTTTGGAAAGTAAAATTAAGTTTGTTGCTATGTTCATCCGTTGATGTTATACAAGGCTAATTCGTTGAAAATTTAGTGAAAACGTTTTCCAGTTAAATTTTGGTGCATAAATAAAAACGAATAGTATTTTAGTTTTAAGTAAAAACAGTTTTAGAATGCTAATCTAATAGTTTCGAAAATAAAACTAAATCTTAATGCCTGCAATGCAATAGCTTAAAAAAAAAAAAAAAAAAAAAAAAAAAAAAAAAAAATGGGTACACATTTTAATGCCTGCAATGTAATTTATTAGAAAACATTTGTAAAGATCTCTGCTATGTATAGGTTCGGATATTTTATGAGGGTATATGTATTTTTCACTCTTTAGTTTACAAGCTATTACAACAAATATTTTCTTAAATCCTCTTCATAAAAGATGATTTATTTATGTCATATTTATGGAAAATAATTAACTTGGTACGTGAATGTTATCTACTATACAATGTATCTTGGATGTTCAAAGAATCGTGGATGGATTGTATTATGATGTAAAGACTATTTCGAAAAAAACCCAACAAAGATTGAGTTTAAAAGAGGTTGGCCTTCTAAAGTAAATATAAAAACTTAATTTTCTCCAATTTTTTTACGTTTATCTGAAAAACTGTTCGAACCAACCATTCCGGTATGATCAATGATACTGAAATCTTTTCGTCGTGTTAGAATGAAAAGGTACTAACGCTACTTTTGAACTACAAGTATAATCACTTTTTAGTATTATTGGAAGCTGGAAGAGAAAGACACAGCGATTACTATAAACTGCAAGTTAATAACTTAAATAAATTTGTGATTAATTAGTGACAGGCAGGAATGCTAATATCATGTTGAATTAACAATTTCGGAAGTTTCTTTGGAGTTGGAATCTTTTTAATCTAATCAGACGATTTATAAATTCTAACGTTTGATTGGTTTTCTTGTTACTGAGTTTTCTGGCTTAAGGACTACACCCACTATACTGCACTGTGTCATTGTAACACCAACAACTTTTGCAATTTTGCAATTGTCAAATGACGAAGAGTCGACATCTAAGCCAGCACTTCTGACTCCATATCCAGCGTTTGAAACTTAAAAAGAAATCGCGTGTTTTAAATGTAAATTAATCAAGCGCTGTGCATTTTAAGAACGCTCCCTCTTTGGGAAGACTGTCCAAAGAACTTGGAACTTTTTACGGGATTTACGGTGTACTATCTCAAGTTTCTGACGGTTACGGTCACACATCGTCGATCTGCACCCTTGGCAATATACGAACACGATAAGAGGATTATTTTGAATTAATAATATGTTGGATACCTAGCATGAATTTCGGCATTCGAAAGATCATAATAGGGTAGGACAGTTCGACGAATTCAGAAGGTCTGGTTTTAAAGCGCCAGTGAATCATGAAGGGAAACTTCTCTTGTTTAGACATAAACTGAAATCAAAAGTGACATGTTCTCCCACGCTCTGCAATTAATACCTTGGGTGAGCACAGTAAAATGCAGTTTCCTAATATCACTGTATTTTGAAGATTAGACCAGATAAGATCGCATAGATAAGAGCAGATATGTGTTTATGATTTCATATTCTTGGTTATGAATTTCATATTCTTGGTTATGAATTTCATATTCTTGGTTATGAATTTCATATTCTTGGTTATGAATTTCATATTCTTGGTTATGAATTTCATATTCTTGGTTATGAATTTCATTGATATAGAAAATGGGGATACTTTATGTGAACTGGGAATTTCAGAATTGTAAATTGTTGATTTATTTAACAGAAGACATGCGGACATGCTTGGTTTATGAAAAGTACTATTCTTGCCCTTTAAATTGCTTAACTTGTAGAAATAAATATCTAATAATCTCACTTTTACATCTCTAACACGGTTCACATTGGATAACATAACATTCATTTTAAGTGTATAAGGTCTGGGAAGTAGTTAATTCATTATAAATATTCGACTAAGAGTTTTTTTGGCTATTCGTGGGACATCCGATCAATATGTTGGACATGGGATTTATAACTATATGTTATGGAAGTCAAGGTTCGATTGGTAACGTGATACTGTTACTAACAATAAGTTATAATCTACTCAAAAGCTATTGGTTATAAGTTACATGATTGATTACTAATATTACGAGAGTTTAGGATATATTTGGAGGAATAGGAGCTTATGGGCATGAGATGATAGAATGTAGTCCTATGCATATTTTCATGGGATGGCTTTTTTAAGGATTAACTGGCTTTAACTTTAGAAATATATTGCGAATTAAAATTGGGATTAAAACTAATTTGTATTTGATATGTAGCTGTGGCGAGGTTGCCATATAATCAATTTCAAATTATTAAGTGCTATTTCTTTGCACTTAATTCAAGACATACATTATTTTTTTTAGGTATTTTTTAAAGTGTGCGATATTTTAACTTTTTTTAGGCCAACAAGACCCCATTTTTGTATGGTATGGTCCAGTTGTCGGCAAATTCATTAGTTAAAAGAGCAAAATATCAGCAGTAGAACGAATAAGATTTCTTTAGAGAGCCAAATTGTTTCAAGAACATGTTTTTAAGACTTGGTTTAAACTAGCATGAAATAAAACCATGTATTATAATTAAAATCTTATTAAGTAATGATTTCAAGTGGCTAAAGAACCGCTGTTTGACGACCACTGCAATAGTCGAACATGTACTGATGCATTTTGCAAAAGTTACTACCATTCCAAAAATTAATGCCTATAAACCGAAGAATCTTTGTTCACCACTATGTGTTAGCATTAAGGGGTCGTGTGACGAGTGCTCTAATGTAATTTGCCAACTCTTTGGGGATTAAATTTAAAATGACTTTGACGTATATTACTGATCTCTCTAACTGTATTGGATAGCGTATGCTTGTAAATTTACTTCAAGCCAAAGAATGCTTAGTAATCACCATTGGAATCTATATTAGCAACTCTCCCTCAAACTAGTTAAAGTCTGTTGGTAAACAAGGGTAATCTATTCCAGAGCAGTAGATGGGATAGAGTATGGCCGCCATTCATTTGACTTCATTCGGTATGTGGTGGTGGACCTCCGATCAATCGGAGGGGAAATAGGATAATGGCGGGAATTAAATTCATTTGGTATCAGAACCACTGATCTCTAACTGTAACTTTTGGACAGTGCATGCTTAGTTATTGACTTGAAGCCGAAGAAGGCTTAACAACCACCATAGTGATCTATACTAGCAACTTCCCCCAAACTAGTTACAATGTGTATGTAACCATGGTAACCTATTTCATAGCATTATGGGGGAAGTATTCGATTGACTTCATCTGCTTGCAAACAGAAACTGATTATGAGCTATCCAGAAGTTACAGTTAAGGAATAGTAATGCACTTCAGTTAAAAATCCCACAAGCTGTAGAACGTCATGGTTGAACTGTGAAAAAAAAGCTGACCGTAAAATCAAGATTCTACTTTTGGCAACGAAGGTTTGAAGTTAATCGTTGAGTAGGAATTTATTGTTATTGTGACTTAATTTTTAGACAGTATTCTCAAAAATATTAAGTACAAGATCGTTGAGATCAAGCCAATCGATTACCAGGGATTAAGTCAACAGCTTCGAATCCAAACAGGTATGGAATCCACGATAGCTTTTTTTTTTCAAGGCGGTTTATTTTGGATACAAATTTCGTTTAACTAAGTAATTTCGCAAAAAATATTTTGATAGGTTACTGATAAACATGGTTTGTGTTTGTTGTCATCTGTTTAGACGTGAAAAAGGAACCTGTTTATAGACAGGATTAATCACAGAATTAATTTTATAATAAAGAAATGAAACGTGTAGTATTGTTGTTGCATATTTGAAGATTTGAGATAAGTACTTTAAAGTAATTTTAACTTTATATTTCTAAATAAAACAAAATCTGCATGTTACTAACTATACGTCTAATTTTCTGAGACGTTTAAATAGAATGCTAGGGTTCAATCTGGGGAAGGAAGAAAATTAAAATGTAGCTCTTATATATTATTATAAGTAAATTTTGTTATTCACTGCATGCAAGGTTTACTAACAAAATTGAGATATATTCCGAATTGTGTGGCCAGAACACAAGAAATATTAAAAACGGTTAAATTTATACTTAGTGAATTAATAGGTGATTAAAAATATATCAATGTGCTTTATTTCTTTTTGTTGGTATAAAAATATAGTTACTTTTATTTTAAATTTGCTTTCTAAGTATTTTTGTTGTTGAAAAGCTAAAACGTAAATCATTAATGTTAAGTTATTTTTTGTTGTTGTTGTCAAAGTCGCCTATCTTGTATGGATTTGTATTCTAAGAAAAGGCTTTAACGTTTGTTCGTTGTATGAAAAAGTAGCATTATTTGAAGTAGTTTGTTATAAAAAAAAATTGTATTGTGCTTATTTATTTTAAAAGGTGATTTGGATAGTTTGAATCTTTAATCGTTTAATCTTCTTAACCTGAATTGAAAATGTTCTTTTATAAAATATTACTATCACGATTTATTTTAATATACAAACAAAAAGAAAACAATGAAAAGTTAATACCATTGAGTTGAAAAACTTTTGTTAAAAATATAAAGATATTGATGTTAATTTCAAACAAAATCATTTTTAACGTCTACATGCCCGCAATCTAAATGTATATTCATGGATTATGCAAATTCATCTTTCATAAAAGCAACGATAAAGATTGTTAGAGACAAATAAGTTTTTAATATCATGCACTCAAAACTGAAAAGTTAAAGGAAAAGATTGAGTTAGTAGTGTAGTTTATCTGGGTTCGAAAGATCTTGGTTAAAAACTTAAATGTCCCGTTACGGGTTGATTATAAACTTGCAATTTAGGTACTAACATTCTAATTCAATGGCATTTCTACGAGCTTTGTTGAACTCGTAGCTTAGATGTTGAATCTGCCCTTAATTTGCCAGTGGAAATAATTTCGATTAACGCTGTGTGAATCTGTAAAAATGTGTAGATACGACAATTGTTATTTTTATAGAGATACTCGATTGAAATTGCACCGGCCTTTCCTAAGTTTGGGATACAACTGCAATAAGTTTTTTATAACTTTCACTGATTGACTCTCCGGAATGCATTTAATTTGAATTAGGTCTATTTAAATTGTCTGGTCGTTTTTATGATGTTCTGTCTCTGTGTAGTTCTTTCATATGGAAAAACATTGTAAGCAATAATTGCATGATCATTCATTTAAGTTATAAAAACTAAAAACCATGATATGATTATATTATTTAACAAGCAGTGGATTTTGCACCATAAGTAGTGGATTTGCTTCTTTTTTTTTTAAATTTTGTGACAAAATGACTTTCTATGAAGTTTTGTTTTTATATATTGTTATAGAAATTTAAAAAATGCATTATACAGGATGGTTGAAATTAAACTGACGGTACTCAGAAGCTCGTAACTTCGGTTCTACTAAAGGGATCTGAATGAAATTTAAAAGACATGTTATGTAGATCATGCGGCCGAAGTTTCCGTCGAAAAAAAATGAGTTTGAAATGTTACCAACAGATGGCGCTGTACTACTAAAACCATATGCAAATGAATAATACGTATGGTTCGAAACAGCTCTAGGAAGAGGACGACATGTAACTGAGCCGGTGAATGTGGTGGAAGTTGCAATTGCAACAGCATATTTGCAAGCTTTTTAAATGCTACTGTAAAGTAGCCACTCAATAGCGCGAATACTGGACATTCCGCATGGCAACCATGAGCATGATTTTATGCAAAATTATGAAGTTGTTCCCTTACAAGATGCATTTCAAACATGTAAGGTAAGAAATGTCTTACATGTCTGATGTTTTTGCCTTACGTTTCAGAAATGCAAAGCAAAATCAAGAAGTACAACAATTGAAACTCGACTCTGCACGTCTTGATTTTGCATTCCATTTTCTAGCGAGAATGTAAGTGGATGAGTTCTTGCCATCGCCTATCTTATGAACAGAAAATGCTCATTTTCACTTAGATGGCGCTGTAAACACACAGAATTGCCGCATACGGGCTTCCACCAATCCTTACTCCGTGAAACAACAGCCGCTATATTCCTCATACATTACGGACTTGGTCTGGTTAGCAAAATCCTCTTATCTGAACTCTTGTGATTTCTGGCTGTGTAGTTTTCTAAGAAATCGCGTTTATAAAGGACGCGTAACTAATGAAGGGACTTGAAAACAGCATCGTCCTCCATGTCTCCATCATTCCTACTGATACGTTTCGGGCGGCCGTTGTTTACGTCGTGGTACGCTTTCAGCATATTGTTGATCGGCAAGGTGTGCACATAGAGCACGCAAGTGTGTAAATAAATAAAATATTCAGTTTTTTTTTATTTTCGAACAGTTACCTTTCTTTTTAAATCGTTACAGCACCCCCTATCGGCAACACTTCGAACTATTTCTGTTTCGACGGAAACCTCAGCCACGTGATCTACATAGTATGTATTTAAAGTTTGATTCGGATTCGTTCAGTAGAACAGAAGGTACGAGCCTCTGAGTACCGTCAGTTAAATTTTAACCACCCTGTATATTCGCACATCTATATATTTAATATGCAAAACTTTTTTTTGTGACAGTCCCTTCTGCAAATTACTCAACCAATTTTTATGATCAAGGTGTCCTTTGAAAGAGATTGAACAGCAGACTTAAAAAATAATAATAATAATAATAATAAGTTAACAAACCAAAATGTAATAACAAAACAAATATAATAATAAGTTAAATTCCAATATTTATATTATTGAGCTATTGAACATGTCTCTACTACGCCAATGATTTTCAATAACGAGTGGTAACAGTGTGTTGTTTATATTTTGTGGCTTTGAAGAATTTTTGGTGAACCGCAAATTTTAGATGAGATTAAGAACTGATTTATTTAGAATTAAACGATTTCAAGATTTTTTTTTTGTAAATGTTCTTACTGGGAGATTGTAATTTGTTTCAATGCAGGGTTTATACTTTTGCCACTATTGTCTCCTGTTGGTTGGTTGTTTTCAGATTATCTGGCGCCATCAGGAACACAAGGGATATAATGCGCCGAAACATTCGTCATTAGACAAGCCAACATACATTTACAAACACCCATGCCTAACACGGGACTCGAACCCGCAACCTCGTGGTCTAGAAGCTAGCACGCTAACCACTATTGTCTCCGGCAAATCATCGAAATACAGTCTCTGAGACACTAACATACTTCATCCTCATGTTAATCGGGCATTATATTTAGATATAATTTTTTTTTTTAAGAAACGGTTTTTGGTTAAGTAATAGTGTAAATAGGTTAACATTCCAAGTCTGGTACGGATTCTGAGCCAATAATTATTTACATAAAACAGCGCCAAATTATGACAACCATAGGCAGTTCATTTGACATTAAAAAATAGCGAGGCTACCATTTTTTGGCGAAAATCACCTTGGCGCAGAATCCGTACCGGACTTGGAATTTTAACCTGCAAATATAGATAATCAGATTTAACTTTGAGAAAATTTTGTATAGGAAGCTTTACATCACACTAATTTGGTTTTCACAGCTCAAAATAAGTGTTTGGTTGTGTTATACGTTTTCCCTGATTCTTGGTGAAGAATGGATTTTACTTCTTGTTAAGGAATCCACGTTAAGCTACAGGCCCTAGCTTGATTAGCTCTTATTGTCCACACAAATATGTCATAAGGTATACAAACCAACCAACAACCGTTTTACCTTCAATTTAAAAAATTTATGATTGGCGATGACAGGTTTCACGTTGACTGAAAAGTAACGGTTTTCCTCATCACATTAAAGTACGCCACGAATTAATCAAAATGATAATGACTCATTAATACTGAACAAAATCGTTAATTAATTAATTTAGCTTTGTCAAGTTGTCGATTCAAATCTGAAAAGAATAAAAACTGTTCAACAGTATTTTGAAATGAACGCAACTTTTGTGAATAGAATACAAATTCCAATGTTTTAGAACAGTATATATTTGCTGTAATTAGAGATGTCGATGTGAATAAAAAACACCTCGAAAGAATGTATGGTACCTTATTAGATCACTGATGAACTGATCAGAGTAATCGTTACAGAGTAAATCTCCAGCTAATTAACTTTTTCTATCACATTTTTTTATGATAAACCAGTGCTTCTGTGTGTTGTTAAAGGAGATGTCAGTTATCTTTAAATGCTTTTCGTTAAATCTAATAAGGGGGTGAAGCCCCAGCGTTCGGGGTTAGCGATCATAGGGGAAGAGCCTCTTACTACTTATATTCTTTATTGAGTTATTCAACAGACATACAAGCTTCACAAATGCGAAGATAAGGGAAAATTTACTCAGATCTGTGATAGATATCTCTTAATTCCGATTATCACGTGGGAGTAAGCGATCGCTTTTCTTGATGATTAGAGTTACAAATGCCTCGAGATTAACTTAATGCTAATCCTGTGTTGATAGTTTTCTGAAAGTTTGTTTCTAGATAACTCTAAATTTTTTTCATTGTAACTTGCCCCTATGCTTATCTATTTGCCTCTCGAATATATTAAAAATATTTCATTAATTTAAATAATACATTTTTTAATTATGAAATTTTAAATTTTGCCTACTTATTATTACTAATTAAAAAATGTTGCTTGTCATGAATGTTTGACTTTCAACAAACTATCATTTGGATCAAAAATTAAAATGTGTTATTTCACCATTTATGAATAAAAATCCTGATGCTTAATCCTAGTACTATTTGGTCATTTTCTTTCCAATTTTTAAATCTCTTATCATTCAGTAAAAATATATAAACTTGCTTTTTAGACTATATTTTTATCAAATATAAATAGTATTATGGAGTTATATCTGAACATTTTAATGCTTGATTTTATTTTGAAAAATTTAAGACGCATTCTGTTTAATGAAGTTAAATACAATCATAAAATTTTTTCACGAATTACCACTCATTGCCATCGTTTAGATTTAGTTTTATCTACTGTACATCAAGTTTTGAGGACGTTTATATGCTAGTGGAAACTAATTCAATTTAAATTGTACCAAAGAAAAAAAAAAAATACTGTACTTTTATTTAAAAAAAAAGTATTTTCTTTATTTATCCTTATTCAGCGTGTCATTGAAGCAAAAGAAGGTCCTGCACTCAATGATCATTGTAAAATATAACTGACATGAAAATTGATAGTTAATGCATGGAAAAGCTTTTGAAAAGTACAGTTTAAATTGACAAAAAAGTTTAATCTTCAAGATTGAGTGAATCTGAGAACACAAGTATCAAAACGACGTCTCAGGTGAAAATAAAAAACTTTCTTTTCCTCTTGAGTAACCTTGATTTTGCATATTGTTAAATGACCCGTTTAAAAGAAATTAAACAGTGAGAAACACGTTTTTCCCATTTGATCGCCTTTTCATCTTTATGCTTTTGGTTTTGATAAATTAGCATAATAAAAATGCTCTTACGTGCCAATGCGACATATTTTACACGCCGTGTAAAGTTTTCCTTCTAGTTACCATACACTCTAGCCCAAACGTGACTTTCTTTAAAATTTTTCAAACGAATGAAAAGTATCGATACATTTTCATTAGTCTTTAAAAAATCATGCAATTTATATTATTTTAATATAAAAACAAAGGTTCTGCCCTTCAGTATATCTGAAGTTAACAATCCTAAACAAAATTATAAATATAACAAGGATATGCAGTTCGTCAAATGAGATGTCGCCGAGACATTCTCTTGATAAAATTCAACTAGAAGTTATGATTGCATGTACCCAAATGGATACCGTAAGTTAATTTACAATTCGCTAAAGCTAAACTATAAAGTTTCGGGAGCGTCCTGTAAAATAAAATTCAATCGAAAATTGGAAACCGGAAGCTCACATTTTGACAGCAAATAGAGGTATAGGATTGATCATTGAATATTCAGTGACAAGTTTTTTTTTTTACCAAATTCGCCGCTAAACGTTTCTTCAATCTCTTTGTTACTTAATGCCTCATGTGAATATGTTTTTCCATTATGAAATTTCTCCTCATTGATAAAGTTCTATTTATTAAGAGTTGAACCCATTAACGGCTGCCAAGAAAACTCGCCAATCGATAAGTTAGTTTTTTTCTTTGCTAATAAATTGCGGTTCCAATTAGTGCTTTTTAAAAATCATACAAATAAGTTTTCAAAAACTTTGAAAGATTAAAATATACCTTAAATGATCTAAATAAACAAGGTAAAAGTTAAAAACAATGACTGTTTATCCATTTCAAAGTCGTCTTTAATGGGTTAAAACATAGTTATATCTCGGCTGCTTGTTATTTGGTCTAGTTTGTTTTCTAACATCTTTTTTTTTAACATCTTCTAATAGACGTGATGTGGTTTAGGAAAAATGTGAAAGTTAAAAAATAAGGACCACCATATTCTACATGCTTGGGATCATTGTACTTTAATAGGAAAGCGTGCAATAGTGGTATTTTAGTGAGTTACTGTCACTATCCAACTAGTTTAGTTTTAACGATCTTAATTATAAGCGCCAATTTTTTGCTTTTACCAGGGAGGGGGGGGGGGGGTATTAGCCCCAGATTCCCGGACACCACTTTTTTCATGATCTACTTATTGAATATGTCGGACTTACCTCCGTACCACGCAGTAAATTACTTTCAAACTGTTTGACTTATACAGAAAATTATTTGTATAAAATGAGTTTAAAAACAGTTAACTGAAAAAGTAAGAGCACAAACCAGTTAATTCGTCATTATAAAATAATTTATTTCAGTATCATACAATATTTTGAAAGATATATTTTTATGAATATATATATCGCAATAAATTGAAGAAAGCAAATTTTAATCATTCTGGGTTAAAATTGATGAAAAAGAACCTATACCAGTAATCTCATCGTTACAAAATTACTTATTCCAATTTCATATACAATACTTTAAAATGTAAATTTTTATGAAATTGCACAAAAGAGTTGCTAACTTGCCTGATTCTCAGTTGGAGGAAAAAGATGGATAGTGTCAGTGTTCTTGCAAATATTGAGTTTGCTTTCTATTTGTATGGGATTTTTTTTCTTCTTTACAACAGCGCTTCCCAACCTTTTTAGTTCTGCGGACCACCTATTTGTAAAAAAAAAAAAAAAAAAAAAAAAAAAAAAAAAGGACTTTGAGGCTCACTAACAAAATATGTGCGTGCTTCAGTAATTAGTAAAACATACTGAAAAAGAAGGATAAAACATTTTTTTTTATAAAGAAAGGAACTCCATTGTGTTCACTTTGCTGTCACAACTAAAAAAGGGGGAGAAAAATAAATAAATCAATGTTTGTCTCCCTAGAGAAGGTCAAAATCAAGATTAAAAATGGATAGTTTAACCATGCTGTTGAATTCACGCATTATTTCTTCATTACAACATAGAAGAATACAGTAAAATTAGTCGATTGTTGCTAATTATTGAGCGACTCGATTGTTCCCATCTCCACCCTTGAAGCCCCTATAATATTTATCTTGGCTTAGATTCTCACTCAACGTCCACGGCCCAGTATCACACTACTTGCGGCCACTTGTGAGCCGCGGCCCATGATGGGAACCTCTGCTTTAGAACATTTCAAAATGTACTTATTACGCAGCATTTTATATTAGAAAAATGTATGTGTATTCATTTTTTGAGCTGGGGCGAAATGATACATTTGCCCCCGCTGTTGATGGAACACGGAGGCTATCGCCCCCTTTTCTCCCGTGTAGTTGGCGCCTATGATCTTAATACTTAGATGCTAGGAATTATTCAATGCTTCTAAATATTCCAATGCTCGTGATAATTAATAAATAGTTAAGGCGTAGTTAAATAATGATCAAATGAATATTTTCATAAAAGATTAACCGATTTTCTCAGAGATGCACTTCGTTAAATATTTTTTGTATGAAATTTCAAGGGGAATATTTTTTGATAATTACATTACAAAATACAGATTCTATTTTTAATAATTTCCTCAATTTTTTTTGTTGCTTTTATTCTCATAAGAAGTTAAAAATATTCTTATACGTAATACACTGCTTAATATTTTTCGCTTTCTTCAAACATAATTATTGAAAAACAATATTAATGAAAAAATAATCAGTAAATAAAAAAAAAATGTTTTTTTTTTTTTCTTTTTTGTTTTTTTTCTCTCTCATAATTCGAGTTGCAGCGAGAAAAACTGAAAATAGAGTTTGAAAAATAGTAAAAATGTTTCCTTGTTACTTTTCCACATTTCTATTTAAATTTATCTTAATTTATTGAATCATAATTTAAATTTTACACTTTGGTAACACATAATTGAAGCGTTGATTAAGCACTGTTGATAAGAGAAAAAAATAAGATTGTGTTTAAATTAAAAATAAATAAATTGCATGTGGCGCCCTCTGTATGATTAAAACTGAAAAAAGAACTTTTTTCTAAATTCTTTTCAACGATTGGAACGGTTCTTTAAGTTATCTAAAATATTTGTATTTTATCTAAAAACGTATATTTTATTTAAGAGTTCCACATATCGATGTTGGGATAGAGAGTTCGGGATATTATTCTTTGAAACTTCTGTTTGGTAAATCAAAACAAAACATTTAAACAGAACAGTAAAACAATAAAATGTTTAAACAAAATATTAATCTTATAAAGTTTGTATTTTCCCTAAGTGCAAATTACATTTTTAAAGGTTATAGAAGTAATTAAACAAACTTCAAGGGAAAAAATGGTTCCAGATACTGATGAGTACATTTTTTTTCAATGTAATAAAACTTTATTATAGAGAGATTCATTATCTCAAAATTTAGTAATTTTTTTTAATGCTTTTCTTTCCTTCATTGATTTTATTTATTTGCATAAATAAAGGTACACATTTTGTTTTGTATAATGATTGAAAGTACTTAATTACAAAGTTCGTCGGTAAAACTTGTGTTAAGTTTAGGAAAGATAAAGCTTCAAAATCGCACAAATGCAGAAAGTACCTTCCAGCGAAAAATTTGTTTTTCTTAACAAATTATAAAAAAAGAAAAGAAAAAAGGATGTGTGTGTGGGGAGTGGGTCTTTTAACGATTTCGATAAAAATTCCCCCCCCCAGCGACTTTTTTTTAAGTATTCTCAATATACTCCCTCCCCCCCCCCGACCGGAATCTGCTGAAGGCTTGAAAAGTTTAAAACGAAAGTCTTTCAACAACGAAAATCATCTTTCCACAACAGGCAACATAAAATGAAATGAATAGATGCAAGGGCATCAAATCGGACGCAATTTATTCTGTTAAAAAATATTCAATTTTAATTCTAGTTTTTGGCACTATATTTATTGATAAATTTATACAATGGTTGTATTTCTGCCTGTCAATTAGGGATTGATTTTATCTGCTACAAGTATTAAGTGGCAACTATTTTAGTCTCCAACGATATCATCAAGCGAGGTTTAACAGGTGGCAAAAGAAATACTCCACGCTCGGGACGCTCTTCCAAAAGTTGCTAATTTGTGATAGTTTATTTGACAGAAATAATATTTTTTTTGTGTGTTGATGACAAAGATTTGGCTAAACTTTCTGGTGAGTTTTTTAGAAGTTAAAATGAAAATAGGAAAACGCAAACGGTAAATTAAACCAATCTTTATAAAATTTCAAAGCAGTGTATTAGTATTATGCCGTGCTAAGCTCAGAGGTCAAACTAAGTTATTGTTACCAGGTGATTCTCTAATTTGATATACATAATGTTAAAGTTTAATGTGGGCACAAGAAATACTCCACGCTCGGGACGCTCTTCCAAAAGTTGCCAATTTGTGATAATTTATTTGACATAAATAATATATATATATATATTTTTGTAGATGTGGAATATTTAAATGAAAAGTGTTTGAAAACTACGTTTTGAAATTGGTTGAAATCCGTACTATAATTTGGTTACAAAACTATAACGCTCGCGCTTGTTTCGTAAGAAACAAGACTTTTGTTGGGAGCTAGTTTAAGAATTGCATTTGCCCTGCAATGCTTATTTATTCCATTGCCTCCTTAAGGAATATCCTGAACACTTATTTTTAATAAATGTTCAATGATTGGAATGTAAAGAGTTTTACTTTGGTATAAAACCAAAAGTTATTACCTTTGAATTTGTCCATCTAATACATTTTTTAGCTTTTTATTATAAACGTCTAGCATGTGCAGGATTGTATAGTATAAACAAAATTATTCGATTTCTCAAAGTTTGGATATAATTCAAAGAGAACACAGCACAAAGCAATATTCTTTATTACTGCAATTGTCCAAATAACATTTTCAATAAAATGCCCGAGTTCCTTGATGACTTTCTTCAAGATAATTTTATTAAATTTTTCAATAAAATATCTTGCTTTTCTAATAAATACTACAAAAAATTTCAAAGGCTTTTTAATATTTGTCTGCTCTTATGTGCAATTGCAACTTTTGAGCTCAGGTCGAGTTTCCATCATAGTGATTTACTACTATGAAGAAAATTATCAATTCCATGCCATTGGCTACTTTTTGCTTCCAGAACTTAATAGAAGGCATTGTCAACGACAGCGAATTTAGCTGCTAAGTTTTAGCTATTTAAGATGACAGAAAGTGGGTTAATGTAGCTTTCCAAAGATTTTACCAACCCTGATCAAAATCGAAGGTTAATCTAAATAATTTGCAAACAACTAAATTATAGATTTTTTAATCGTATGTCGTCAACTTTGACAGGGAAAGGTTAAATATCACCTTGAATATGGTGGATGTCTCGATATGACGTTCGTCAACAGAAACGCATGTAAAAGCAACCTTTCAGTGAAATAAACCCAGAAGAAACACCTAAAATCAGGCAGAATGCATTGTCATTGACAATGAGTCTGTTTACCAAGTTTCAGCGCGATTGAATGATGGCAAATGGGCTAATTAGCCTCCAGAAGATTTTCTCCGTCTCAAACAAGCACACTAGCAAAATAGAAGCAAATATAAAGGATTTGAAAATATACTTTTGCGTATTTTTCTTTGTTTGGCGTCACATGACTAAATCCCACAATTGAAAAATAGTTCTGTCGCCATTTTTTTGCAATGGTAGGAAGTATCAGTGTGTGATCAGTTCATTTGAAATTCACAGAAGATACGAACAGCCTTGCTTCTTGTGGACATAGCGGTTTGATTTAGTGGGTAGAAAGAATTCTCCAAGGTTAAGAAGTAGGTGACAAGAGAAAAAAAAAAAGCATCGGAAAAACCCGAAGGATATTTAAACATATTTTAAAAGGACACTTTTATCATTCATATTAATTGAGAGAATTTGAAGACCATATATCTTCTAATTTTCTGTTTTGAAGTTTTTGGTAGTAAATTGTAGTTTCAAATTTAATTTTAAAACTTTATGAATATATGAAACTGTCTCAAGTTATAAGGGCCCTAAGGCAGTTGAAAAATGATGAATATAAGAAACACTTTAAAACCCACTGACGGTCATGGGAATTGGCGAAATTCCCCAATTGTTTTCCCTGCAGTAGTTTTTAAATAATATTTCTTATTCAAATACATAATTTTTTTTAATTATTTTTATTTGTTTTGTTTTAGATAGGTTATAGACTATCATTCTAATAAAAATATCTAAAAAATATTTTATTTTAAATTTTATTTATAAATTTTAAAATGTTGTGTATTGCTGGAAAAACTGGGATCTTATGACGTATATATATGTGCATGACCGTCAATGGGTTAATTTAATATACACGAAATATTTATTAAAAATTAAATTCTTCTTTTAGTATTGGACAAATGAAAACTATTTCAAATGAAATGTTAAAAAAATAATTCGACAAAAAGTTGTTAAATTGCTTTTAGTGAAGAACCTCTTAAGAAACTGCATTGAATGTGAATTATATAGGGAAATTGAGTATATCATTTGGATCCTCACTGGCAATAGAACCGGCGCTCTAATAGATTTGAGAGTTACCATCAATCAAATCGATTATCGTGCTATTTCTTAACATAGCGCCGATTCTGTTGTCAACGTGTGCTTGGTGTTTGCATCTAACTTTAAATATTAAAAACATCCCTAACAGAAAAATATGCGGTAGACTACAATTCAAAATTCATTTATTAAAAATGTACGTGAATTTATGCATTCACGTCCAAATATATTTCATTTAATCTGATTAAAACAATTTTAGAAACAAGAAAAGAATTTCAATAATGATCGGTTAACATTCTCTCACTTACGGCGTTACTACTTAATGCAACGTTGAATTGACTGGACCACACTCCCATAATGAATTTATGCGTTTACGTGCAATTATATTTGATTTATTCCGATTAAAACGATATTGGCAATAAGAATGAGTTTTAACAACGATAGGTTAAAATTCTTTCACAGCGTTAGAGTGAGTGAGGCTGTGATCATGGTAACGCTTATATAAGTATATTTTAAATATGAGAAAAATGGGAATCATTGTTCTGCTAAAATAGTCAGTGTTGATTTACTATTAATCTAAAACCCTTTGGTCTGTTTTGTATAATTTGCATTGTATTTCACATATCACTATGGTGTTCTTATTAGTAGAGTGAAAACTACGTCATTGTGAGTCAATATATTTTAAATAATGATTTATACAGTCATTGTCAGAAGAAAATTCGTTTTAGATTTGTGATGAGATCTGTAGTATCGAATTCAGTAATTTAATTGTTTTGCTGTTGTTTAATTCTATTGAACAGAAGGATACTTTTTTCTCTTATTAGCCTTTGAACTTTGTAGTGTAGCACAAGATTTAAAAAAATAAAGATTAGGGCATTGTTTCTGTTTTTCGATATCGACTATGTATGAGTTTTATAACTAGGTAGTAAAAGACTTAAAAAATCTTTCAAAGCACTCTCTTTCTACCTAATTAAGCTACAAGCAAGTACTTTTATTTTTATATTTCTTTTGTGCTTTATTATATTATACATATAAAAAAATTGTTTTTAAAGTTGCGGCAATGTTGAAAAGCGTTTTGAATTTAGTATTGTGGCGAAGTGATAAGACAAAAGGCATCCTTTGGCTGTGAAACAGATGAGTTAATTGAACAATAATTAACAGTAATAGATTTAAATGTAAAATGTAATGGAGTATCTGGAAATTCTCAATGAATCTGATGGTGGAAGTGTACTAGGATATTATTATCTTGCGTACAATTTTAAAAATGCTCAAGTTTTAATTAAATATAGTAACATACTTTTTGAAAAAATCTGTTTTTTAAATAAAATGTTTTAAATTCTAAAGTGATTTTTGGACATCCCTTCCTCGTATATCTCTAATTGATATGTTTATACATTTTGTACTAAGTTGTAGTTAATGACATAGTTTCAACTAATTCGATTGCTATTATTTTGTCACGCTATCTTTTATGAAAAATACGGGCAGCTTAATGGAATAACTTCGTGGAATGTTTGTTTATACGGTACTTCTTATTGTTTCTAAACTTGCTTCTCCTAGTTTTTTAGACGTAATAAGTACATGTTACCAATCGCAAAATCATCCAAAACACTTAATTTAAAATTAATAAATTCTGCTCCTTCTTGACATAACAAAAAAATAATAAATAAAACAAATACATGATGTATTACATTTTACAATTAATGTTTAAAAATTCATGGCTCATTTTGCTGAATCAGAAAAGATGTATTTTTTTCCGAAAGGAAATGTTTATATTGCTACCGAATTAGCATTGAAAATAGTTTCGTTGTTTTTTCGTGTTGCTAAAGATTTGAAGAAATATATCGAATGAGGTAGTTTCACATTTGCAGAATAGGGAGAGGCTCAGGAATTGCTGATGCTGCCATCTATGGAGTACTGATGTTAATAAACAAGTACCCGTAGGAATAAGCTAGATAGATTTAATTTAAGCGGAGACAACTACTACCAATATTTTTTTTTAGTTACAAGAATTAATTTTCTGGATAAAGCAAAAATAAAACAGTTGCTCTAATTTTAATGGGCAGACTGTAGTTTTCTTGAAATATTCTCAATACATATCGTTGCACAACTTAGCACCAATTGATCTGAAATAAGATTATTTCTGTTGAATTTTCAGCCTGAAAAGTATTTGTTGCCTTCAATTGATCTTCCTAATAATCTCACTTTAGTTTATTGTCTGTAAAATTCCCTACAAAAATGGAACGCAGTAGCTTGGCGGCTACCATTAGATTCATAACTTTTCTGGCTGATCATTTTACTTGGAGTTTTTTTTTTTCCCCTTCTCAATGCCAAATTATCTTTTGGGATAAGAGAAAGAATGGTAATATTACAGAAAAAATTTGCTACCACTACGTAAATGATAAATAGATAATTACTAGAGCTTTAAATTTAAGTTTTCTCAAAAACTAACTTTTAGTGATTGATTTTCAATCCTTTGGATCCTTCAAGTGATTTTTAATGATTTATTTTTATTATAATGTATAACCAATTAACTTATAAAACGTTTGTAAAACATAGCTTTAGGTACTTCAATCAATGGTTTTTAATTTCTTCCATCGTTTTATTGTGTAGCATTGAAATTTTGTAATGGTGTTAAGGCGTCTTTGAAATGTATTTCTAAAAATAATTTTTTAAGTTGTTGTTTTATGTATTTTTGCATTCTAAAGAAATATGTATTATATGTAATAACTATATGATATGGTGATTAAACCCTAGTAAATTTTAAAATTATGTACACATTTGCACAGTTCTTGTTCTAAATATGAAGTTACGTATGGTAATCATATTTAGTTATTTTATTGGTCGTTCCCTTGTTAAGCAGGTCGTTATTCAAATTGAAAATAGAAATTAAACTTCGACATTACATAACCGATATTTAACCTAAAATAGATAAAATATTTTGTCAAAATTAAGTGCCGTTTCTTAGTGTATTATGTAATTTTTTGATGGTGTAAATATAACACAATAATAAAACTTTTAATAAAAATAAACAGTTTTAATAAACTTTTACATAATGATACGTACATACAAGAGTGGACAAAAAAAAAGCATCAATATTTCCACCGGCAGTAAGGATTCTGTAAGACTTGAGAGAAGAATCAAAAGTGAATCGTTTTGTGTCAAAGCAGAAACCTGACTTGCCGCGATGGAAATTCAGGAACTTTGCTTCTCCCTTCACAAGTTTAGAATTGAGATTATTTGTGCATATAATATTACTAAGATTTTATGAAATCATCAAGAAAGTTGAGAATACATCTAATAAATAGATATAGCCAAAATTAATTTATTTTGAAGTAATCCTAAGTTTTTAAATTTAAAAATTAAAATATTTTTGGGATTAAATATCAAAAACCAGTGAAGAGAAAAGCAGGGCCGGATACAACAATAAGTTATTCAAATACCCAGAAAAGCAATGCAGACTTTCTTTTTTTGTCTGAGAAATACAAGCCTTGACACAGAAATCACAAAGATTACACAAATTCATAGTAAAAATACTTATTTACATTGGATGGAATTGTCATTTATTCACTTCTTCTATTAATAGTAATGATGGATACTGAAAGTCATTTTGATGAATTAAATAAAAGGAAAGGCACTTTCGACTCGTTATTTTTCAGTATCATAAAAAGTGGTATACTAATTGGCACAGAATGTATCGGAGATTCTATTTTATCACAGATTTATAATCTAAAGTATAAATATTTAAAATTTCAAAGGTTTATTAAGTGATTTATAAAGAATATTTTCAGTTATTTATAAATAATAAGTTGATCTTGACAAAAATTTGATTTCAATGATTAGAAAAATGATTTAAAAAGATTGAAGAAAAAAACTATCATGTATATCATAAAGACATAAAATACAACTTTGTGCGATTGAAAACATTTAGTGCCGTAAGTGGGCCCCCTCATTTCCGTATTACCTTGGAAAGTTTGTAAATTTAAAGAACCCATCGAAGGGGGTTGCAAACTTTCATTCATAAAGTTTTCTAAGCAGTTCTAACGTGCTTTCTCCAAATGTTACACTTACTCAGCACCAACGTCACCGAGAAGTGACGTGGCTGGTTCTGGCTTAGCTTGCTGCTCATTCACTTCTGAAGCTGCCCCTTGGAATCCAGCTGGTGGCGGGGGTCGGTAAGCATTGCTTCCCTTCAGGCTTTCATTCGGATGGTCGGGGTTTTCTCGGTGTGGGAAAACCTGTGGCTGGTAAGGTGGTTGGTAGCCTGGAACTCCTCTGGCAGGAGGGTCTGGTCGAACTTGAGCTCCAAAACCAGAAGATGCTGGTGATCCTTGGTAGGCTGGCTTATTCTGAGCCTGTGTGATGGTGTTCTGGGATGGAGAACCTTGTTTGGTTGTGTGGCTACTTCTGGAAGGAGTAGATATCGGCTGGTAAGGTGACTGCTGACCAAATTCTGGTTTGGGATATACATTAGGTCCCTCAGTGTAGCTGGATCCAGAATCGTACTCCGGCTTGGGGTTTCTGGATTGGAAACTTTGTTGAGATGCGGCTTGTGGTCGTGTCTTCACTCCTGAGGATACTGTTTTGGTCTGAGGAATACGCTGGGGTTTGTATTCCTGCTGGACTGGTTCATAGTCATCTCTGTTGGGTTTGGAAGGAGGCGATGGATATCCACTGCCTGATGGCTGACGTGGGATGTTTGTTTTGGTCTTCTTTTCGTAAGTGGTTGATGGAGACGATGGTGGACCAGAAGGCCTTTCGTATCCTCCTCCTTTTACATTAGCATTAGGATGATCGACGGGTTGGTGGGAAGGAAATCGTGGTTGGCTTGGTCGAGTCACAGGCTGGATTTGACTGGGCTGCTTAATTCGGCCTTGTTGAGGTGCCGGTGGTTGGGGAAGGGGCTTTTCGTAAGGTCGATTTTCTGCTGGACTAGCGGTTTTAATGGATGTTGTTGGGAGAGAAGGAGGCTGAGGTCTTGATACAACTACAGGTGCTCTAGGTCGCTGTTGTTGAGGTTTTTGGGGTACTTTTACTCCCGATACTGGGGTAGAAGGAGATTTCACTCTCTGTTGCTGTTGAGGAGGTTCTCGATATCCGCCTCCTTTAATTTCGCTGCGTGGGTGATCTACAACTTGTATGGGAGGTTGATAAATTGCCTTCGGTGGCTCGCTTGGCTTCTTAATCCTTTCTTGTTGAGGTGTTTTGTATCCACTAGATACTGAAGGACTGGGTCGTTTATCTCCAACGGGTTTTAAAGCGCTTATTGATGTATCTGGACGTGGTCGAACTGGTTCAGGGGAAGATGGACGACCAATTCTTGTTGGTTCAAACCTCGGAACTTGTGGTGGTGGCTGATTATAACCTGGTCCTCCCTTTATATTTGAATAAGGGTGATCTGATGGAGGTGGGAAAACGGGCTTAGGTCTTTGCGGTTGTCGGCTTCCTACAGACACTTGAGGACGTGTCGGTGGCCTAGAAGCTGGCTTTTGTTGTTCTCGTACAATAGATGGTTGAGGTCGTCTGTACTCTTCGTCGACGGGTTTTTGAGGAATCTGAGGAGGGACATATGGTCTCTGAGGACGGGGTGGCTCAACGATTGCTACTTCTTGTTGAATAGGTGGAGGAGGCACAAAAGATGGCTTTGGAGGTTGAACAGGACGTGGTGGTGGGGGTGGTGGAACGTATTCTGGCTCAACATGTTCTTGCTGTATTGCTGGAGGAGGAACATATGCTGGTCTTTGAGGGATAGGACGTTGAGAAGCTGGCCTTTGGGGAACTGGGTAGCTTGGATATTCAGCACCAACTGGGCGACTTGGCTGGGGTTGTCGGGGTTGTTGAGGGGGTTGATATTCACCACTTCCTTTCAGATGAGAGTCAGGGTGATATTCAGGTCGCGATGGAATTCGTGGGCGTGATATTGAAGGTTCAGGCTGTCGGACGACTGGGGGTGTAAGCGGAGGTCGTGAGACACGTGGAGGTGAAACTACTGGGGGAAATTGAGGTCTTGGTGTTTCAGGACGTGGCGGGGGTGGAGGAGGAAGCGAGATTGGCTTTTTGGGATTGTATCCATCGAATTGGTATCCATCATCCTCTTCCTGTTGAATGGAAGGTGGATTTGGGCGCCTTCCTCCTTGTCCATGCCCGGAGCCTTGAGAAGGATACTCTGGTTTGACAGAGACCCTTGGAGGATCAGGTCGAGGTTGTGGCCTGAAAGTAGGCTGTGGTTGGATTCTTGGGGGTTGGGGTTGAATCCTGGGTGGCTGTGGTTGAATTCGAGGTGGTTGAGGTTGCTGTGGGATCCTTGGGGGCTGTGGCTGAACTGGTGGTTGAGGTTGTTGTGGGATCCTTGGGGGCTGTGGCTGAACTGGTGGTTGTGGTTTGAAGACTGGTTGTTCAGGTCTCTGAACAACAGGACGTTGAGGTTGGGGCTGGAAAACTGGTTGTTCTGGTCTCTGAACAACAGGACGTTGAGGTTGAGGCTGAAAGACTGGTTGTTCAGGTCTCTGAACAACAGGACGTTGAGGTTGAGGCTGAAAGACTGGTTGTTCAGGTCTCTGAACAACAGGACGTTGAGGTTGAGGCTGAAAGACTGGTTGTTCAGGTCTCTGAACAACTGGCCGTTGTGGTTGAGGCTGGAAGACCGGTTGTTCTGGTCTCTGGGATACAGGTCGTTGAGGAGGGGGAGAAGGAATGCTAACTCTTGATGGGATTGAACCAATAGAAGGAGGTTGATCATTTCGTCCAGGATAGCTTGGATAATTAGGTTGCTGTGGTGGTGGATTCCTAGATTGACCTTGGTTAAATACTGTGTCTGGAACCTTTCCAATATCAGCGTTGACGTTGTAAAAGGATGGACTGTCTGCACAATTGAAATTGTACCAGAAGTCACATGCTAAAATCCTTTGGTTGAAATTTGTTCCAGGACCACACAAGAAGCTTTCTTGGCGATCTTCGAAACATACATGATAAACCTATAAAGTAAATGTAAAATTAGCAGTCGAAGAAATGAAAAGCAATTTTATATTCATAGGTAACTATCTCGTTATTCTACAGTAAGCTTTAAATGGTGCTTTGAAACGAAGTTATGTATATATTGAATTATTTGTGACTTAAAGTTGTTTCCATGTATTTTGAGGGTATACTTAGAATATGGTTATTTTTATAAAGAATACTTAACTATTTCCTTTATTAATAAATATTGGATTAAAATTTGTGGAAGTACATTATAATATTTCTGAAAATTTATTTCTTAGGTTAATGAATTTTCTGATTATAAGTGTTTATGAATTAAATGTTCTATTTATACAAAAAACAGTTTCTTTAAATGTAAGCTTTAAATGTAAGCTTTAAATGTACGCTTTTATGTACGCTACAGTAAGCTTTAAATGTTCAGTTTATACAGTTTAAACCACTAACTATAGTTTTGAAAAAATTGAATATTTTCTAAGTTAAATTTTAAATTTAATAACTAATTTTAGATTTCACTATTTTCCAAATGAAAAAAAAAATCAATTCAAGAATTTATAATTATTTTTTTGAAACATATTATTAATACATCGTAATTTATACAAATTACGATGTATTAATAATATGTTTCAAAAAAATAATTATAAATTCTTGAATTGATTTTTTTTTTCATTTGGAAAATAGTGAAATCTAAAATTAATTATTAAATTTAAAATTTAACTTAGAAAATATTCAATTTTTTCAAAACTATAGTTAGTGGTTTAAACTTTGATAATTTTTAAAAGATGAAGGTATTTAAAATTCTTACAAAATAACTGCGTTTTCAATTTCATAAATTGCAAATGCTATATTGCTCTATAACATAGGTCTATCTATGCAAAGATGGGAATGCTTTCTTGTCTACTTACTGCAAATAGCAAGAAATTTATGGCAAATGCCACGAATAGTACGAAAAGTTGATAAAAAGTATAGATGTTATGTATTTCTGTGTGAGACCTGTCATTTCTGTTGTTGGTGTTGATTAATCTGGAAAGTTGATAAAATTCATGCTTGTTGTGTTATTTTGTGTGAATTTTTTTGTCATTTTTGCTGTCGGCGTTGATTGTAAATTGTTCTGAAAGTCGATAAAAGGTATGAATGTTATGACATTCTGTGGGAAACCATCATTTCTCTATTATTAACTGTTACTGTCGTTGAATACAACGTGGTAGATGGATTGCCAACATTGATTTCTTTTTTTAAAGGAAAGACTATTATAAAAGACATAAAAAAGACATTGTGTGTGATCCCTAATTTTTTATCTGTACTATCATCTGCAATTATCATAGTGAAATTTCAAACTTCGATTGTTATTATTTCGGAAAAATACATTAATGTTGTGGTTTCTAGTGTTAACCTTAGGATGATTTCTGTGCAAACCCCTTCACACCAGTCTTTGTGCAGTATTTAGAAGATGTTGTATTTGTGAATTTCCTATCTTACCTGACACTGCGTTTCCGTGTCTGCGTACAGACCAGGATTGTAAGGTTGTGCAGAGCAACTAAAGCTTGTTTGTGGGATGGTGGGCGTTTCTCCTTTTACGTACCCATCGTGCCTCCTAAGGACCTCGTCGAATCCAAGCGATTGGGGACTGTCACCTTCGTCCCCTCGGGATTGCTGTGGAAAGAAGAAAGTTCACAGGCACTCGTCAATACAGAGTATTTGGGCATCGAGTAAGTGCTAGAAAGCTCCGTTATTTTACAGAGGACATCATTTTGTGACTTCAAAGCTGTTTGGTAGATGCATTTTTGATGTCTTAAAGAAATACCCATTAATTTCTAATTACAACTTCTGGTTAGTGCATGCTTGGTTATTGACTTGAAGCCGAAGAAGGCTTGACAATCACCATAGAGATCTATATTAGCAACTTCATCCCTAACTAGTTAGAACGTGTTTGTAACCATGGGCAATTTATTAGATAGTATAGATGGAGGAGGAGGGGGAGTTGGGATTTCAATTCGCTTCATATGCTTACAGAGCATAAACCACTAATAAACTATCTAGCAGTAGCAGTTGGAGATCAGTAGAATTACTTTGAAAGGTATGAAGTGCAGATTTTATTTAACAGGATATGCTTTCGATCAGATTTTCATTGTAGAAAGGATCTAGCTCAACTCGATAAAAGTCGTCATACGAATTATTTTCGGATGCTTTTCTTTAACTTAAAACAGTTCTTGTCTGTTTAATGATATGAGCTGCTTTTATAAATTTATTGACTAACTGTAAGTACGGGACATTACTACCGATTGGGAAGATTGGATTTTAGTGATCTCGTGCAAGAATATTTTAAGTTTTCCAAACTTTTCATGCTTATTCACTTCATTTCTATATTTGTGGGACACTTAAAAACGATTGTTTTTTCATTTTATAAACGTAGTTGTTCTTAGATATGTTGATATTATTAGTTAATTTCATAAATATGCTCATGCTTTAGTAAATATGTTGAAAACAAAGAAATTGAATAATTATAACCTAAGCCTCGACGTAAATTTAATTTTTTTTAAAGGTTCTATTTAATTCTCTATATTTGTTGGACACTTAAAAAACGATTGTTTTTTCATTTTATAAACATTGCTATCATATATGTTAATATTACTAGTTAACTTTATAACAATGCTCATGCTTTAGCAAATATTTTGAGAAAAAAAAAAAATTAACTTGAGACCCAACGTGAATTTAAAAATTTTTAAGTTTCTATTTAATACTTTTGCTAAGAATATTAGACTATTTAAAAAATTTGTTTAGTACTAAAGGCTTATTATTGACATGTTCCTTTAAAAAATTCAATTTGCGAATGATTGTATTGAGTTCAAAACAAATTAAAATAACTAGTTAAATAAAATTATTTATTTTACTATGAGACATAAATAAGATATACATTAAATATATGTATACAAAACATACTGATTTTATGCATTATGTAAGTAATGGTTCGTTAGATATATGTTTGTATTCAGATAAATTATCATAATTGATTTACTTGGCCATTAAGATTTTATCATTCTTAAAAATAGTACATGTGATAAAAAAGAACTGCGAGTCGGTTAGATTCATTTTAATTGAAACAGAAGATTATTCAAAGCCTCCCAGGCTATTTCAAGAATATAAAATAAAAATAATTCGCGATAATTAATGTGTTTTAATTTAGCGGGATTTAGCATTCTGGGAAGACATTTTAAAGTACCTCACTATTGATGTTTTAATAAAATATGAATTTTAAATTAGAGTGGATAATTAATTATCATATGAAAAATGATGCCTATAAACTATTACCATAATTTATTTAAAAAAAAAAAAAAAAAAAAAAAAAAAAAATGAAAAAAATTAAAAAGTTACAAAGTACTTACGCATTCTGCAACAGGAATGTGCAAGTTACCTGAAAGAACAAAAAACAAACTTAAGATCACATTAAACTACAACATAGGGTTGTTATTATTATTCAGACAGTATTTAAAATAGCACGTGTAAATTAAAATAATTCATTATGAAATTAATATTCTATTCTTTATTTGCTAAAAATTGCTGAGTATATTTAGGATGATGAGTTATTAATTTATATCGTATTGAGTAAAATAAATGAAAATAATAACCATTGAAATAAATCAAATATCAATTTTAGGTACGATAAAAAAATATGTATGTACTTTTATGAGTTGATGTATAAATTGACCATCTTGTATAAAATTAAATCGATATAGGAAATATCATAATATTTTCTAATTGTTGAAATGGTAATAACTTTTTTATGCAACTTATGTTAAAATAAGTACACATGCACGCATCTTTAAAATCTAATGTAGTAGGAAATATAAAGGGAAATCTAGTAACTATTCCTTTCTGTCAAAATCTTTTAAATAAAGTTTTGTTGGTAAATAAGGGATTTCAAAAATTGAGCACTAAAACAGTGTCGATTGAAAATTGGTTCGGTGTTTGGTTAAATAATGTATTATAAATTCACTATACCAGAATGTGTAACTTAAGTTACTGTTATACAATTTAATACCAAGTCTAAGATTTTATAAATGCTATTTATATTTATTCAATTTGAGATATTTAAATATATTTATTTGTAATATAATTATCATTCATATATTTTAAGTTTATCCTCAATTATATGAATTGTTTTAGAATTTATACTGTGTTCAAGTACGATGGCAATGTTATTTTGTATAGAGGTAGGTTCAAAATGTGCCTATAATTTTGCATATGGAAGGGAACTTTAATAGAAGAGGATCAGGAAATTGGACGCTTTTTTAAAAACTTTGTTTCAATGCATAAGCAAATTATTTCAGTTTTTAATTGTTAAATTAATCTAAAGTTTTTTTTTTTTCAAAAGCCGTGTGACGAAATTAACCATATTTGGAAAACTAATTAACGATTATTTGAGGATCAAGATGTTTAAATCGGATGCATCAGGACCAGTAGGGACCGACTGTTCGAAATCGATGTGTTTCGCTTTCAACAATAACAAAAAGTTCACTTATTTCTAAATCTACCTTACTACCTGATGAACATATGAACTATTATTTAAACTTTTTTTTGTGCAACATAAAAACATCTCATTTATTACTAGTCTGCTACTAGCAACTCAAAAGGAAACCACAGTGGGAATTTCCGAGGACAGTTCTAACAGAAAAAGAGATGCAATGCCATGAATCTTTATCTGTTTCAAATTGCCTGACATTTATAGTGGTTTTTCCGCCATCTTTTTGTCCGTTAAATATGCAGAGAAGGTCATTATGCCTTGTAAGACGAGGTCGTAAAGAGGGATAGATGGATGGGCGAGATATTTGTCTTTTGATGGAATTTTCCACTCTCAACATCCATCTTCTTGGAAGGCACGTGGTACTTTTATTCATCCTTCTTCAACAAGAATGTTCCGTTGAGAGGATCTCCCTTTTCGAAAATGTTTCTTATCTCATCCATTGTGGTATCAAGCACTTTGACTAACAGGACGTTGGAAGATGGATGTTTTTGAATTAGTTAAGGACTGAAAGGTCTTTAAAAGTTTAGAAAATAAATTTATTCTATGGAATTTTGTCAAGGAACGATAATGTTATTTAACGTACATGAAATTTGAAGACTGATCTTTTAACTTGTTATGGACTGAAAGGTCTTGAAAAATTTAGGAAATAAATTTATTCTATGGAACTTTGTTAAGCAATGAAAATGAAATTTGACTTACAGGACATTAGGACATAGAAGCTTGAATTTCTTGTTGGACGGTATCGAACGTTTTTTTTTTTTTTTTTACTCAGTTAAGGAAATAGATTTATTTTTTAAAAAAGCTATTTTTTTCGTTAACGAAACTTATTGTAAGGAGTGTTATTGTTAAGATTAGAATATGTAATTTGATTAATAGAACATTCGTTGATGAGTGTTTGTATTTGTTATGTACTAATAGCTTTTATTTCAGTGCGATATCCTCGTTATCAAGTCTTACTTCCGCCATGATTCCTAATAAATAAAAAAGTTTACTTTTGTGCATGTTATTATCAAGAGTACGTTTTTTTTGTGCTTGCAAGAATTTATTCTGATCGGTAGGCGATGAACTTCCTTCAACACGAAAAGTTATACAAACGCAAACATTTATAAAAATATACAAATGTTCTGAAGTTGTTGAACTCAGTCATTCCCACGACTGAGACTGCCAAAAGTTCATAAAACGTACTTAACACACCTATTAAGACATTGTTCGGAAAATATAATAAATCATTCCACAATCAATTTATTTCCTCTAAATGTCCAATCCCTTTTTGATAGGATTCCAATCTTTTAAAAATTTATTTTCAAGTGTTTATTTTTTAACCGCAAAGGAAAGTGAACTTTCTTCGAAAGGAAGTCTGAGAGGGTTGTAGACGGGTTTAAATGGAACACTTCGTATCTTTAGGCAATGTTCGATCGAACGAACTTATTCTCGAGGCCATGCATCTGCCCGGGGTGCAGGTCGGTTTTCTTTCTTTGTTCTGCCTTTTGACGAGTGATCGACATAATTTCCCTTTACGTTAGTATGTTCTAATTGCTGGATTTGGCGCTACTGTAAGAGTCGTTCTCTGTTTATAAAAAAGATGAACGCTGTTGTGGTTCTTTAAATTGTTTAGTATTCAATTAAACAGGCAATCGTCTTTGAACACTTGTTTTTATTTCCGTGTTTAGTGGCACTCTGGGAGGTGGGATTTCTTCATTTATTTAAAATCACGTGAAAATACTTCTCCGTGGAGATTATGCATGGCTACGTCCCAGTCCTACTGCTATATTCACGGGAAAATGAAATGTGCATTGTCATTGGCTTAATGGAATGTGAAAAATCAAATTTATTTTTGACGGTGTATTGGGGTAGGGCATATGCATGTCACAAGTGTTGTCATACTATGAAACCTCACTCAAAATAACGTCATGCTTAAAGCTCAATGCAATGAATCGTATACATGGGGCCGTCTCAGACAACTTCTTTTCGCGATGTCTGATGGAGAAATTTAAATACGCGTTTGGAATTGGCTAATGGCGCTTAAATATTTTTATTTAACATAATGTTGCAAGATAAGGTTTTGTTAATGTTAGATTAATTAATTTTTTTTCCATATTTATATAAATAGTTGAATATTTATTAACAAAGCAGATTTCACTTAATACAAGAAAATGTGATAAAGTGAACGTTGCAGTATGCCTATGCAGTCACTTTTTTGCAGGTCTTGCCAAAAAGAAAGTTTGAACCAACCATTTGGAGCTAAATATTTATATGAGATATTGTTAGCATAATTGGCTAAAGTGAGTCATTTATTTGATGAACGTATTAAGTATCAAGTTGATAAATACACTTTAGGCGCCATTTTTTTAGTAGAAGCTTAGGGTAAAAGTTTACAAGCCCCACTTGGAAGTAAAGGGCATAAGCGAAAATGTTCCTTGAGGATGATGATTGTACCAAATGCATAAATTGAATATTAAAATATTATCAGGTTACGAGCGTGATTGGTATATTCATAAACTGTTTTAAATTTTTCTTGCAGATTTCTACTAATCCGTTTATACAATTTTTTTTTTTTACGAACTGATTTTATTTTCTTCAAGCGCGAGCAATCACATTTATGTACAGTAAAGTCACTATTAAACTGCTATGTATGCCGGCAAATGAAACGTGCCTATTGGCAAATAGAATAGAATATTAAAATTCGTTTTTAAAGGAATATTGAGATTAGCCACATGTATGTCACAACTGTTGTCAAGAGATGGGCCCCCTTCAAAATAACTCCCTTGTTTAAAGACAATGTCTTTTTAAGATTAAAACGTGAGTGAGATAAATTCGATAATAAACGTCGCTAGTCAATAAGGAAAATATTGAGTAGCAATGTTCAACACATCTGACAGCAAAAAAAAAAAAAAAAAATTATCTCTAGCAATTTATACACATCACTACCACAAAATCTCAAGGAAATGCATTTTTTTTCACACTATTCCAAGAACACAGGTAAAAGAAGGCAATAACATCGTGCGTCTATAAAATTCGATATCATCATTTCACTTCCTTCTTCTTGCGCCACAAACCAAAAAGCCTCAAGTAGCGGAATGTTTTATAAATCTCCGATTTCAGGATACAAGTAAAAAAAAAAAAAAAATTAACGATCAATATTCTATTGGCACGAAGGAGCGTGCCCTTTTGACACTTCGTAATATGAACAGATAGTAAAATTTACGAAAATGGCGCATAAGAACTTCAGGCGAATTGCTGCTGAAAATCGAAAGGTTTTTTACAAGCTTTCTACATGTTGTATACAACAATGAATTTAACCTATAGGCAACCTTAGGGGTTGCTGTAACCTATTAAACCGTATCTTTTTTTCTAAAAAGACAATTGATTTATTCTAAATATGGACATAATTAGTGTTTTCAGTTTTGTATATTATCCTGTTTTCTTTTTAGAAAAAATGGGTAAAAATTTTTTAAACACCAGATAATGAATGGCATAAAAAGTTTTTTTTTTTTCAATGGATTTCTACTGCAACGTTGCTTGCTTTGAGTTTACTACTAGTTTACGATTCTTATTTTCAAACAAATTTTATATGCTCAATTGATATTAAAACTCAACCATGAGTCTTATTGAAATGCTTGAAGTTAAACAATTTACAATTCTCCACGCTTTCGGTTTTTGAATTGAAATAAAAAATAATAATAATCGACTTAGAGCCGATGTTCAGTTTATCCTGGGCCTTAAGTTCAAGACCATTATAATTTTTTTTTTTAATTTGAATTTTATAAAACATCGATACATACAATTGAACAACATCAGCATACATCTCTTGTTATACAAGCAAGCGGAGCAAGCGCATGCCCACACGATGCCATTTTGTGCGCATGCCTACACGATGTCATTTTCTGCGCATGCCCAAACATTAATTAAGTGGGGATGGACACCAGACCACACTTTTGACCAAATAAAAACAATACACTTGGGCTTAAAGTATCAGGGTAACAAACGATTTAAAACTCAATTAAAGATTGTAAGAATGATAATTCATTGAATTCATGAATAACATTTGAAAATAAAATTAGAATGGGAAGATTTTAAATGTTTTATAAATAGTTTAAATTAAAAAAGAAAGTATGGCACATTAAAAAAAGCCAAATAAAGTAAATCTAAAAATAAAGTATTGAATCTAGTTAAAACGAAGAATCCTAAATTATAGAAAATTTAAAACTAAATTAAAAGATGTATTAAAAGTGTAAAAAGAACCTTACATTGCAAAATTAATATGATTTGTCGGTCATTTTTGTTTCATGACATATTTCCACTGTAAAGTTATTTTATGGTCATAAAGAAATATAACTTAGAATAAGGAAAACCCCTTTTTACACGTGCATGTTCTGTTTGATAACCTGTTTATTGCATAATGATCTCGATAACAATTCTTTACTATTGAAAACCATTAATAAGCGAATAGTTTTCGTGCATTTTTCTTACAATCGCTTCATAAAATTGGCTTCATTTACTGATGATTTACTATTTTCCCCTAGCTAAGCGCTCAGAAAAGAGCAATAAAGAAATTTCGTTATTATAGATGTCACGATATTTTCTAGACTTCACGAAGTTTGAAGAAGGCTTTTGCCGGTTTTTCACGCTTTTTAAAGGAAATCGAATGTTTGAAAACCTAATTGGCGATAAAACTTAATTTTATTTACAAAATAATTAATAAGTGTTGTCTCAAATTATAGTGTTATAATCCTTTACTAAAAGGTAACACTTGTGCTTATTCTCACCTTGGGTAACCTCAGATGGTAATATTTCGGATAATATTAAATTCGTGACTTGCAATTTAGTGCGTTCTATTATTTTCTTCGTTTGAAAAATCAAAGGTTAGGTATTGTTTGAAAAATTTAAAAATGTGTTTATCCGATGCTTCCATGAACTGTTAACCTTTTTGTGGATGGTTATTGATTGATTTTGCATTAAACCTCCATTACAATATTTTGTATTGGAAAACATAATCTACCGCATTGTATTTTGAAAATATTTTCTCTAAACAAAAGTCCTCGACAGAAATAAAAGTTTCAAGTAGTTACCGTCAATTGTTAAAAATCAAATTAGAGCTATTTCACATATTAAATCAATTCTTCTATTTCTGTTGTTATTGGTTGGTGTGCACGCTCAACAACCTAATTTTGTGCACATTAACGGTTACAGTTTAACGTGAATTTTGACCCACAAAGTACATCTATGCCTAATCTAGGATTAAAATCCGGCACCTTTGGCATGCACTGCCAAAGCGTTAACTACATAGTCTGTTAATATAAAATATTGTTTGTCTGATATATTGTAATATTTTTCTTTGCTATTCTTATTATTTCGCAGAAATTGCTCAAATTCAACATTTTTGGTATTGATCCGAACGATTTAAAGTAAGAATTTAAAATAAAATGTTAAAAGTATTCTAAAATTAAACATTATTTTCCTTTTGAACTATTCGAGTCAAAATGTCTACTTTTAGGTACAACTTTTAGAATCTTTTTAGTGATTTTACTTTAAATTTTATGAGAGCAAGTTTTCTTAAAATGCTCTTTAAATAATTTATAAGTGATTGAAATATTAAAAAAAGACGGAAAAATTAATTTTCAATACCTTATCTTTTTTGAACTTTTTGTAAATATAGCTTTAAATAAGGCTGGGTGGAAGTGAAAATGTTCATGACACGTGTTCTATTGAGAAATCCAAAACCAGCTCTTTAACAACTTTTTAATGATTTTACTCTAATTTTTTTTCAATATACTATACATTAAAGAGTGCAAGTTTTCTTAAAATGTCTTTAATATAATTTATAAATGTTGGTAATATTAAAAAAAGAAAGAAGAATTTTCTATATTTTATCTTTTTAAAAAATTTATTTGTGCATTTAGCTTTAAATAAATAAGGGCTGGTGGTGTTGAACATTTTTCATCGTTCATGTTTGATTGAGCAAATAAAAAGCAACTACTTTTTAATGATTTTACATTACATTTTCTTAAATATACTACTTGTGCAAGTATTCTTAAAATTTCCTTTAATACAATTTATAAATATAAATGTTGGTAATATTAAAAATAAATGAAGAATAATTTTAAATGCTTTATCTTTTTGAACTTAAATGTAAGTTTCGCTTTAAATTAATAAGGCCAGTTCGAGGTGAAAAACTTTCATCATACTTGTCCGATTGAACAAATCAAAAGTCAACTCTTTAAATGGCACTTGAAAACGACCAGTTTTAACCGACAGATATAAGGGCAGATAGATCCCCTTAAAATATTCGACTAAGTTCGCATAATTACCCTCATTTGTGAAACAGGGCCACTGGAAAAGAAAAACACGTGACAAATACAAACGCGGCCTGGGGTTACGCATAACGGCTTTCCGATGCGTTGATTTCTAGCATTCATCTAGCTGAGTTTCATTAATAAAATACGCAGAATTGCGTGTCAAACACACAGTGTCAAACATTTCAGGTCTCCAATCAGGCACAGTGAGAGATGGATAAAGGAGAAAAACCTCTTCGGACATGCACATTATGTATGCATTGAAAATCTCCTGATTGATCATGTTGGTCAATTGACGTGCCTTTTCTTTCACTCCCCTAGGCACGCTAGCGAAAAAAATATTAACAAAATATTTTAATGACTTGAAGAAGACACTGTCTTTTTTTTTTTTTTTTTTTTTTTTTTTAAACTTCTTTCTAAACCCGGAAGTCTTGAGGTGGGGTTGCGTATGACCTGACCAGATTTGAGTTATCTGTTCATATCTTCATTTTGTTAAGATTTTGAAATGAATTAAGAAGCTTCTTCTGAGAGATATTTATAATTTTGAAATATATTTTTGCTTTTTAAGTAATAAATAAATTATGCGTGACAAGGTATTCGTCGTATTAGAAACATCATGGAGGTAAATTTATGAAATGTATGTAGTATATTTAGTAATCGTCCTGAAACTCGTGACATTGTCGCAGCAAATAAAAATGTTGCAGTGTACAAAAATAGGCATTTTTTTCTGGTTGTACAATAGTACCAAGAAATCATAACCCGGTAGAAAAGATGTTGCTAGATATAGTATTTTTTCTATTTCTGCGTGTTAAATCTCTTTGGTCCCTGCTTAAATACATTAGAAAACAATCTTATATATCTTTAAATAGAATATAAATAACTATGTTTTAAATAAAAGTGAAATACATTATTTTCTTAGGTAAAGAATAAATTACTATGCATTAAATAAGGTTTTCAAAGGCATATTACTGCGATTTATCTGTTTATCATTTCTGAATATAACATTGATTAAAATAATCATGGAAAATTTTGCATTTATCCTGTAGTAAGATTTTGGTATTTAGCAACTTGTTACAGCAAGCTCTAAAAATTCTGCGCCAGAGATGATTTATTTATGTAATTTACATAACGTAATATTTGAATTTTGGTATAAAAAAGTTCGATTTGTGGCCATAATTAGATTTTCATTCAAAGGTTTTTTTTTGAAAAAATTGTTTTATCAATACACTTTGTGCTAGTCGGTTTGAACTAAGTATTTATACAAGTTTATTGGTTTTATAAATTTGCTGACGAAAAAGTAAGTTTGTTTGTGGAACTAATTAAAAATATTTTAAGATTGGTTTATTCACAAAAGAACTGAACACAGTGAGTTTTTTTTTAAAAATATGATAAAAAAGTAAAAGTATTATACTCTAAAAAGTATCACATGTGACTTGCAGCATCTTAATAATATGAAAAGAGAAACATGAGAGAGAGAGAGAGAGAGAGAATCTATTTTTCGTTTATAAATATGAACTTAATAGTTTTGCTTGCAATAAATATGGCTGGCTTAGTATGAAAAGCTGCTAACTTTACTTTCAAATCCCATTTTGGTATTTATGGAAACAGAAAGAGAAGATCCATCGATTAGTAAAAGCTGCAACTTGATTACTGAAATAAATTTGCTGCAAATTAGTGACACGCAAAAGCACTAAATTCATCTTCAATAAGCACCTTAGAAGGTTCTTTTGCTCTCTGAAAACTTAGAAAAATTGGAGTTAGCACTTTATCACTCTTACCAGATGATATATGAAAATTTTAGGAGAACGCAAGGCGTAAAGATTGACTTTTAGTGTTTTTTGTGTTTGTTTGGTTTTCCAACACTTTTTCCAGGTAAATATTAATTAGGAGAAAGTTATTGGGTTATCACCAGTTTTTATCGATAGAGTTTGTTGTGATCGTTTCTTAATGCAATTAACTGGCATCGTTAGGGTCGGTCGTGCGGAGGAACAATTTAATTTGACAAAGTTAACTATTAAAATAATGAGTATTGTCTATAAAGTAATATTTTTTTTCTGTATAAAATGTTATACAAAAAAAAAAAAAAAAAAAAAAAAAAACTAAATGTGAAAAGGAAAATCAGGGAAAACATTAAAAAAAAAAAAAAACATTATGGTAGAAGGAATTCTATTTAAAATCTACTATTTATTCATTTTTATATACATTCGAACTTCAACATTTTTGTGCAAAAATAGCCACACTTTTGGCTTGCCTAGTAACTGGAAATCAGAGCCTGGGGTAGAATTACAAAAGCAGACCATATTTAAACAAAGAGATTAATTCCAAAGCAAACACATCAGAGGCTGATTCCTGCTGGAACTGCATTCTTGAGATCACCTTACAAAACTCTCACCAGATCCAACCAGCTCCAGCAAATGTCTCAATTTGATGAAAAGGTCGGACATTTCCTTCGAAGTGGGTTGCCTTCACAGGTGGGCGCCATGTACTGCAATGATAGCATCCGAAGGTGAAATAAAAAAAAAAGACACTATCCAAACGATGCACTTTCTCCGTAGCTAATTGTTGTCTTGTACCTTGACCCGGTTCTTTGCTGGCTTCTAGTTACCTACGGCTGTGGAAGACGCGCCCTTGTTTGTTCCATAGTGGCCCATCACTCAATTGTTCCTCTGCCAAAAGGACGGAATGCGGTCCGTCTTCATCAAGACCTGGTCTGTGTGGGGGTTGAGAGGATTGAATGACGGTTCATGGTGATCCACATGAAGGGTGGGCAGATTCAATGATATATTAGAGCAAACGTGATCGGGTTTGATGATATGATGCCGACTTATGCCTTGATGAAGAATAAGTTTCGTTATTTTAAAATCTCATCCACATATGTGGTGTAGATTTTAATCTGGAGATTTTAATTTGGGATGGTGCCTATGTTTGAGCAATGTTGAACGAGTTCTTTCGTAAACTTACCATTGATTCAATGGGTGGATGGAGGTTTGATGGAAGAACTTTTCTCTTATGAACTAAGTCCACAGAAAAACTGGCATAGCGAATTTGTTTTAGATTACAACTTGACAGTTTAGCCAGAGATTGCATTTATATAATATTATATATTAGAGCTAATTTGCAATGAAGTGTAGGACTCGTTGACTGAAACAGGGATTAAGGTTGCTTTTTTTGCATCTTCTTTCGGAGGAACAATGAGGATGATCTCAATTTTGCAATTCAAATAAAGATTTTGACGGAGTGGAGGGTTAGACTTATCCACTCATGATGCAAAACATGCTTAGTTGGTGGATTCAGAGATTTATATGTGTGTGCATGTATTTGTGATAATGAGGAGTAATTAGTTTAAATATATATTTTAATTTGAAACTTTAATTGAAGCCAGCTAAAGGTATAATAAAAAAGTTTAGTCTATTGTCCACTGGACAAGGTGAATCAGGGGGACACTCCATAGGATTTAGAATTTTTTTTTTTACGAAATTTTATTATATTATTGGGACGTTTTATGCCAAGCCATAAATATAGTTCAATATAATACTTTCAATACGTCAAACGCAATTATTGTTTAATTTATATTTGTTAAAAAAATTCAAAACTTTTTAATTAGCTCACTTTACCATGAATCAATAAAATAATTTAATAAATTGTATAGATATATTATAACTCAATAAAATGAGCAATTTTAACAAACTTTTTACTAAAATCTAAAACAAGTGGCCGTAATGAGTAAGACATAAGATTTAAAAAAGCCAGCTTTTGCATAGGATTTAAAAAAGCCAGAAAGTCTTTCCAAACGTCTCATTAAAAAACTTAATGGTCTTATAAACTGTTTAATGAAACAATTTTATCATTTTCATGAAGAAGTGTTTTTTATCTTTCATATCTTCCACTAAATATGCAATACTTTTGTTTTTGTATGATAATGATGCCGTAAATTAGAAAGACGGATGAGGTTTGAAAATTACTGTAAAATGAACTAGGTCAAATTATTCTATGGTTGGAATCCGTATGGGTTCACTTAGAAAAATTTCGCAAGAATTTTGTAGAATACATTTTGAAAGATTTGAAGGATACTTACACTAGTTGCGTAATCTATACTTATAAATTATGCATAAAACACGTTTTATTTCATTAGCAGGATCATGTTTCCTTATCACAAAGCTAATAACTTTACTCATTATTGTAGCCATTGTTCAAAGTGATTCATTCACGCTGCTTTAAATAATTTTACAATAAAACTTTCTAGTTCGCTAATATTTTTGTTCGTAAAATTTATGGAGGAAAATTCATTTCGTAGCATTTTTTAAAATTAAAATTTTCACCTCAGATGGATTTTCTGAAAATTAAATAAGGACATCCTAGAAAAGGACATGGAAAAGATTATACTGGAGCGATAGCCAAAAGTTCTCTAATTTATTTCGTTTTTCATTACCCAAGTTTTTATAAGGAATTCTGTTTTTTATCATCTTAAATCGAATAATTGTATGAAAATTCAGAATTAATTGCTATCCAATGACAAATCAACAGTATACACAGATTTTGCCTAATCGTCGTATCGTATTAGTAAAATGTAACCCTAACTTTGTATCATTTGTCTTCGACAGTAAACAAAGCTTTCCCAATTGTTTTCCCTTTCCTTACCAATACAATACAGATTAAAGGGTTTGTTGTTCCGGTCAGGACAAATCGTTCAGCTTTTACAAAGATGCTCTGTATTTATCGCATTATGAGTTTGAACGGGATTTCGGAATAATTCGATTAGGAGGTCTCTTACCAGCAGGCGGATTTTTAAATAGGTTAGTAGGCAGAGTTGTTCTCAACTCCACTCGGCTGTCACGTGGGATAACCCTTTGACAAAGGAATCCAATAGTCACACGAATTCTAAAGACTTTTTCTCGCAATGAAAAGGAATGTGACGCATCCTTGGGCGTCGCGTATACGTATTCTCTTAGGGTGGGCCAATTTTTCACACACCCCCGACTGGGAAAGCGCATTCGTTTTGTTTGACTTTTTTTCTGAATATATTCACAAAAGGGAGTCACGTGACTTTCTCAAACTCATAAATTTCGGGAAACTCCCCGAAAAAATAGAAAAGCGAGAGTGTTCTGTGACCTCTTGCCATCTCTATCGCGAAACATCTCGCAGAGATGTGCCAACTTGTTTGGTACAGTGCGTATCTGCTTTCTTTCTTTTCGATGATTTTTCGTTTTTTGATAGGAATTGTATTTTTCATTTTTCGATCCGGTCGTGAGTTCGAATTCGCATCGGAAGTTCTGTCATCTTGTCACTATAAGGGGAAAATAGGTACACCCGTTTCTTTTATTAAAGGGGAAACGGGAACAAAAGTTCGTTAATTTCTTTTTTGCTATGTATTTTGTTTACCTGGGTGAGTTTGAAAAGCGTGAGAATGGAATACGACCTAATAGAAAAGGAGGGTTGCCGACTTTTATTGTTCTGTCCATCTAAGAGTTTTAAAACATTTTTCTTAGCAAATTGAGCATGAAATGTTGCACTCTAAGCTTGTTCAGAATTTTTATACATAATTTTATTGAAAAGGCGTTGTGTCTATAAAGTTAATAAATACTCAAACAATGAGCAGCAATTGAAAATCGTTGCAATAATAATGACATTGTTTACTAATACATTAAAACATTGAATTTTTTCTCTTATTGTATTTAATTAAAAGTAGAATATATTAATACTTCGTAATAAGCTTATAAGTACTTTTATAAGTTTCTGCAATGACAGAAGCTGGATAAATTCTGTCCTCAACCGTTATTCATTAATACAACTCTGTTCAAATCCTCTCAAGAATGCAAAGATGATCTTAAACTTCCTTCTATTTTTTCACCTCCAAAATGGCCTTGGTGCATTATAACGTGTTATAAGAAAATCATATATTGTGTAACGAAATCACTGTGTGTTCCTGACCTCCAGAAGTGTAATTTATTCCTCGCGAATTTAATGACACTGCACGTAGGAACATCAAAAATTATAATTATGCAATTGGTCGTGCCTTTAGGTGTTTTGACGCTCAACTGATAAATAGGTATTAGTATTTCTTACAATATGGCGTTATAATAAGTCGTTTAATTAATCTTGTAATGAATTCATGCATATAAAAGAAACTGAATGACGTAGTATATCAATGCAAATAAGAAGACAAATTTGATCTCTACTATTACATACTTATTGGAATAGTACATCATTTTTATTTCAATATTATATCTAGTAGTTCAATGTTGGTTGGTTGTCAACCACCTAGTTTTTTGCACAATGACGGCTAACCAGGCCGGGATCTACAGCTTAACGTGGATTCTGAACCACAACGAACATCCATGACGAACCCTCGATTCGAACCCAGTACCCTTGGCATGCGAGACCAGAAAGCTAACCCCACAGCCATAATTTGGACGGAAGTTCAGGGATGAATGTTTTTTTACACCAGATTTTAATTCATCAGTTTCCTATAGGTGAGTTTGCAATAAAAAATCAAAGGTATTTTGTAAGCATCTTTTTATTATTTTAATTGCTTTATAAAGCCTCAAAAAACTATTTAAATAAGGAAATACTTTAAATAAAGGAAGACGTGAAGGAAAAATTTCTTGACTTTGTGCCTATATGGATATATAGTCTGTATATATATTTACTAATAATTAAGTTAGTAGTTCTTTGAATTGTCGCAAATTGTTGAATGAAAAGGTCAAGTTTCTGAGTTTAAGGCAATAACTAGGGGTTCAACTTTTTATGCCATTAAAGCATTTTTACAGGAATTTCGAAGGTGGGAATGTTTAGAATACCTTAAAAGGCATTGTTACAGCGATTTTGAACAAAATCGTAAGAGCCGTATTCTAGCAATTATTGAAAAACATGATTTTTTTCAATGGAAGATACCTTACGCGCATGCGCGATTTTGATGAAAACGTTGATGGTATGTCCCTGTGCCATCTACAACCTGCACACCAAATTTTAACATCGTATGTCAATTTGTTTGGGAGTTATGCTGACCACGTACACACATATACACATTTTTGAAATCAGGATGCTCCAAAACGTAGAGAAATTCACAAAAATAATTTATTTTACCAAATATTATACTTTCATTACCCTATGTATAAAAATGGATAATTGAAAGTAAAAAATTTGATAAAAACAACTTTAGATAAAGTAGATGTAGAGTTTTGAATCGATTCAATATAAACATGCAGTTGTACAAAATTCGGGAAGTAAAATTCCCTCGACTGTCTGCGTTTCGAAAGCTTTCCTTAAAATTACCCAACTGGGTTTAATCGCATTCACGGAAATTGACATTTGTTTGTGTCATTACTGAAATTTAATACTGTCTATTGTCCCCCACTAAAGAAAGATAAGAGTTATTGTAGGGAAAAAACTCCGACAACTTGAAGGATAAAATTGCCGCATAAAATGAATTTCTAATAAATAATCTTAAGACGAATTTTTCCAAAAGTCTTTTCGAAAGAGCCAACCTCTGGCGAAAGTCCAGGCATAACTTGATATAATTGCAATCAAGGGTTGTATAAATGTCAACAATGCCAGTCGTTATCATTATAAGAGCGATAAGGTTTTCTATTATTCATCAAGCAACACCATAGGCACACTAATTTATTTGGTGCGGAGTTGTTACTTAAATGACCAAATTGAGATATTAACATTCGCAACGGTGTCTGCCTCTAAATGTGTAATCACAGCGTCGGAATGATCCAGTTGCAGTTATTAAAACGTCGCAAGAACGTCCTTGTGAAGGCTGCTTCCGAGGCAGTGGCGACCCAGGTCAATCTTATGACCTCAATGAACGGATTGGTTTCGCTTTATTGATGCTGTTACGCTGCCAAGTCCACTTGCTGCAGGTTGTTTGCTACAAGGGCATAAACGGGTCAAAGAAAATTAATTGATCGATAATTTTAGGAGAACGTAAGGCGTAAAGATTGACTTTTAGTGTTTTTCTGTTTGTTTGGTTTTCCAACACTTTTTCCAGGCAAAGATTAATAAGGAGAAAGTTATTGGGTTATCACCAGTCTTTATCGATAGGGTTAAGTGTGTTGTGATCGTTTCTTAATGCTATTAATTCGTGTCGTGACGTTTGGTCGTGCGGAGGAACAATTAAAATTGACAGAGGTAACAATTAAAAATCTCAGTACCTGTCTTCAAAGTAATATTTTTTTTGTATAAAAACGCCATCAGAATTGGGTATTGCGTCGTTTTGCTGTAAAGGAAGGAAAAATGTGAAGGGAAAGTTAAAAGCTGGGGTATATTTCTGAAAGACAAAAATATCGTGACCTCAGTCGTGAAGTTTTTGATAATTCGATAATCAGAAAAGTGTTCATCTCCATAAACCACAAGGTATAGCATATCACGCGTTTTGAAATAAGCACGGTTTAAATTGCAGTAATTGTTTTTCAGGAATACTTGTAGAAAGGAATTTTGTTGTACTCATCACTTTATATATTTTTTTAAATAGGTGGTAATAGTTGGAAATACATAAAGTGAATGTCCCTCATATGACGTATAGCCCAGTCGTGGGAATGTAAGCCAAATTAAGGATTTGTGCGCTAAAATTAGAATTTTGTATTAAATATTCCACTTCTAACGACCTTTATTGTAACAATTTGAAATAGCCAATGCAACTACTTAAACTTTTGGAAGACAGGTTAAGCTACTTTCGGTTTTCTCTTAGATATTTTTAGGGAAGCAAGTAAATTTTAGACAATAACATAAAAAGAAGTTACCACAGTAAGAGAAATATGCTAAACTCTTTGTTATGTACAAATAATTTATAAATTAATTCAACTATTTAAAATGGTGGGAAAGGAACGACAAGACGATTTTTTTCACTTGGTAAACCTGCGATAGTATAAGTCATCTAAAAATAGAATCTTCGTTTTACTTGTTTTTATTTTTAAGTACATCTTAAATTTCTTAGTTTCTATCTAGAGTAACAGTTCTTATATTTGATCTAACTCATATAAATAAATGTAAAATATTTTGTATACGTTAAATTGCAACTTTGTCGTAAGATAAACCTAAGGGTGTTTCAAACTCGAAATGTTTCAAAACAGTTCTTAATTAAACTTTATCGTAAAACAAATAAAATACCATCCGTTTTACTGTGGTAGATTAAAGTTTTCAAACACTTCATTTGCATTCTGAAACACTAACACCAAGCTCTATTGTTTTGCAACAATGTTTAACAACTCTTATCTTGTCATAAACAAGTGTCCTTGCAAGATAACTACTCTGTCTACTCACCCTTGCCGAATAAAGCCTTCCTTACCAACTTTTAAAATGTCTTCAAACATTTTTAAAGTTGTTGAATAGTTTAAACACCAGTTTGGAGTCTAATTGTAATGCGTAATTTGAACTCCTTTCCCCAGCCTCTGCCCAGAATTTTAAATTCCTCCCGTGGAAGCAAGCCACAGTTAATCATTGGAAGCTAATCACCACCAATTACGGTTTTGTAGTGGTTTCAGCATCTTTGAGTGATAGGGTGACACCCAGCCGTGTCTGCGATGAAGTAGTTAATGGAATAATTTAGAATTTGGCACTTCCCGTCATAATGAATTCAGCGCACGTCAATCCAGCCTATAACGGAAGCTATGCCACTCTGCAATAATCATCTATCAAGCGGACATTCCGATGGCATATTTTGTGTTTAATTTATGCCGCCAAAACTGGACAGTAATAAGGTACAACCAGTTTTAAAACTTGTTATTAATCTGATGCATTTAAGCCTTTTTTTATTTCGATTTTTTTCTCTCTCTCTTCATCTTCTTCGTATATTTTATTTCAAACATTTTTTTCTCGGCCAGTCTATGTAAACCAGGCCGATCTCAGGGCGTAGCATTCATCCATTGAATTTTATTTTTCGCGCCAGTTTTGTGTAAGGAGTTGTAGCGCTAAATATTGTGCGATACGATAAGAATTTTTTTAAAAGTTCTAATCGCTTATAAGTACCATAACATCCGCAACTGTGGGATGGGTGTGGTATTGAGCCCCCTGCCCATTCGGTTCTAAATTACTTTTCAATTGGAGCATTTTGAATAGAAGGATTTTGATTGGAATCCATGTTCATCGAACAGGTTAGATAACAATACGTTTCTGTAATTATGCAGGCATACAGGAATTCACTGACATAGTTTATAAGTCAATTTAATTTTTTTAGTACACATACAGGGTGATTTTAAAGTTTATTTGCTGATATACGACTTGCAAGTGGCCGCATTTCGAAGGTAGAAAGTTCTACAGATAAATTTAATTTTGTTAAATTAGAGAAACGAGGTATAGGCTGGTTTTATAATTAATTTCAAATATAATATTTCGTTCTGTAGACACTAAATTTTAAAATGTTTCTTCTCATGTTTTATTGGGCGTATCAAAGTATTTATTTAGATGAAGTTTGAACATTATGAAAGGAACATAGAAATTATTCTTTTAACAGAAATATGATTTATTTTTTATTTTTATCCTTATTTTTTCAAGTATCAACTACTATCTATTGAATGACAAGATTCAATTAGTGATAAGTTTTGAATATCAGGATTTCTTAAATAAGCATACGATAGAAAATTAAGTAGATGTATTATAAATTCATACATGCAAAAGTTAATCAATATCATAGATTAGCACACAAGCACTAGTTATGAATTTTAGCATTATTATTATCTTCCAAAGTAGCAAGTAATTTACCATTACTTTTAGAAATGCGAACCTCTATAGGTATCAGACGAAAATGTTTTATCATTATCAAGCAAGATGCATTTCGCTTACCACATTTGATCAGATATGCTTGATCGATGAATATTAAAATATATTGAACGACTCTATCACCTCGATCTACAATCGAAGCTTTTTACTAAATCATAAAAAGTCAATCTTTCAGCGTGTTTCGAATCCTAATGAAAGCGTCATTTCATTTCATAGGCGTTGTTCGCCAAAACGTATTTTTTTTCCTTCTCTCTTCTTATCTGCGACACGTGCAAGCAAGCTGGGAGAAAGTGAGGTAAGATTGCCTTGAAAAAGCATTCGACTTTCCATTTCGGTTGCCTTTCACTTTCTCCTTATTTGTAAATATCGAGTCAGGGCCCTTGCGGTTGTACGTGATGACCAGCAGCGAAAAAGGGGGAAAAGTGAGATGAATTGCGAGTGAAGGGTGTGTTGGAACAATTAAGGATCAATGTCCATGGTTTGCCAACATTGCGCAAAAGTACTGGAAGAGTTGTCTTTTTGTTGCGTACTGTCTGTCTATCAGGAGAATAGCTCCCGCCAGATAGTCTGGATGATGACGGTTGCTATGGAAACAAGACTCGATGTTTTAGAATCGGAGTAATGCATACAGGAAATTGATGACCAATGTCTATAGTAGATGCCTTTTTCTTAGAATTCCCTGTTTTAAATGTGTAATTTCATTAAGAAAATACAGAAATATTTGTTATACAGAAACTGGATAGATTTTCATCCGTTGATAAGAGTATTCTTTTCAGAGAAAAAAAAAGATGGGCCATCTTTTTAAAACTATCCTATATACTACGATAAATTAATGTAAAAACAATTTTGCTTTCTATAAAAATCCATAAGCATTATACAAATGACTATTAAAAAAAGTTGTTAAACGATTGAATCTTTTATGTTATTGAGAAGAGTAATGAAACATTTTTTTGACTTCCAATATATGAGTGTATTATTTGGATCAGGTTTTTTGTTAGCCAAAATTTATGACCAATAACAATAACATTTCTAAAATTTTGTGTGTGTCATCAGTCAATTAATAACCCGTATTTAACTTTTTTTTTATCAGACATTGCGCATTTCGTGACCCTGTGGCATGCCTGTAATGTCGCCGTACCTGAAGTACATGGGAACTTCATGTATGAAAATATTTAGAACATCTGAGAAGTCACAATCCAATTATTGCAGCCAAACATATTACATATACATATTTAAAAGCAAATTCGAAAGTGTAACCTATCACATTAACGTATTTAATTTTTCTCGCGTACAGTATTTGCTTACGACGTCAAATTATACACATGCGACGGAAATTAAAATCGTCTGTTTTAAAGATTTTCTAAAGATTAAAAATGGACTCAATGCTAAGCTTGATTTTGAGTAAGTTCATCGTCTGTTAACACTTGTGACATAAAATTGGAAGTATTTTAATTCGAGACAAACTACTCATTATAAGTTCTTATAACATTATACAATAAAACAAAAAATATAGAACTATATTAAAAAAAACTTATAACTTAAATTATAAGGTAAGTTATTTTATTATTTATAGAACAAAATAAACCTTTTGTGGAACTAAGTTGAAATTGTTTTGTCTTAATAAGACTGCTTTATGCAAATGGGAAGTAAGGGACAGAATGTTCATAATTAAGTTTATATTTAAATCTGTCGTAAATTTACTACAATGCATGAATTATTTCATTAGTTAATTATATAAAAGTTAAGTGGCTTTCCATCGAAATGTTTGTATTTTCAGATAAACCTTCCCATTCATTTTCCCGAAAATCGTAAGATAATTATAAGTCAGAAAACCTTATACAATTATCTTCTTGGATACAATATTTATTTGTATTGATCCTAATAATTATATAGGTCGTAATTGTATAATCAGTCGTAATAATTATCTTGTGAGTTAAAAGCACAAATATAAAAGTTTAATTAAAAATTGCAAAACTATCTTATTAAAAATTGATTTGAGCCTTTTTGAATAATTATTTGGTTTGAAGAACAAAATCATAATTTTCTTAAATGATTATTAGTTATGCAAATTAATTAATGTATAGGTTTAAGTGTAACTTTTACAATATATTTTTATTTTAGCTTTTACTTTCATACATTTTTATTATGGGCTTCAAATATTCATTGCGCATATTTGATTCGTCACAGATTCCAATTTTACATAAATATGCACTATTAATAATTGAAATATTTTATTTCCGAACTTTTTTTTATTAACTTCGAATAATTTGTTATAGATTACTTTTTAAAATCACAATAATTTTTGCAGACCCTGCTAAATTTGAAATTGTCTAGGCATAAAATTTGATTAAAACATATTTTTTTTTTTGCAAATGCAAAATTAGCTTAGTGTTTAATTATAATTCTCTCCCCAATTATACTCAATTATACTCAATATTCTATTTTCAAATCATTTATATTAACTTCGATTTTACTTGTGTGTGTGTGTACATGTGTGTGGCTGGCGAACAAATCTTCAGAAGCCTAATTAAACCACTTGCATTCATCTGATGAGATTGAAAGTTATTAGATAGATTCGATGTTAATAACAGTGCATTCTGCCAAAGTTTTGGGGACTGTGGCTGTCACTAAAATGTCGCTTTAACACACGTTTCTATAATCGTTTTAGAATACTAATAAATCCCATTTAACCTATCATTGTTAAAACTTAATCAGAATAAAAAAAAACATAATTGCATGTGTATGCATAAATTTATTACTGAGTGTGGTTAACGATCTATTAAGACGGGTATTTTAAGTTTAGAATTAAGGCTCAATTTAAAATTTATTTAGATATATTTGAATATACAAATCTGTATATACAAATCTATATGTACAAATTGAGCATTTTATCCAAATATTGCACTTGCAATATTTAAAAGATATGTAATATACGAAAATACAGCATTGAGACATTCTCACTAGTAAGATGACAAAACTGTTATTAATTAAAGTTGCAAATGCTAAATATATAAATATATATAGACATTTTTTCGCTTCCCATTCAGTTCTATTTTTAAAACTATTAATTAATATTAAGCTTATTAGCGTTTTTATTGAAATATATAAATAAAAAGATATAAAATATTCACTTTACTCACAATGAAAATGGTCTGCATTATATGTTTTTAAACATTTTCCATCACACAAATGCAAGCATTCTAGAATTCTACATTGTTTCAAGTATTCATTAAAGACATTAAACACGTGAAATTATTCTTTGCAAAGTAAATGTAAGTGGAACATTTTTTTTAATATTCTGAATAAATTGCTTTTTGATTTTGTAGCTTAGTACTAAGTAAACGTAATCTAATCTACCCCACGTGTGCAAATCAGCCCATTTCATTAATCCATTTCTGTCGTAGGAGACGGGAAAAGTATAAATTAACACGCTCTGACACCCATCTCATCATTTAAAATCCAAAAAACCCTTCTAGCGAAAGGAATAAATAATAAGAAAACTAACTTCGAGAGCCAATTTCTCCCTTTGATTTGCATTAGCTCGTGATTTCAGTCAGACTCTCATTTGCTTGGACTGATTAGGGACGGTTTAGACAGACGTATAACGATTTCTTATTCAAAAAATCCTCGAGCACTGCCCGAAGTGAAGCAACTCTCGCTCCTTTTTCCACGAGACATGCGACTTAATATGCAAGAAGCGGTCTGGGGTTAGTTAGGTTTAAGAAATTGTTCGATCGGCAATAAGTAGGGCTTTTCAAACTGGGTGAATAAATTAAAATTATTAATTTTTTAAATATTTTCTTGTGAAATCAAGGTCAAGTTTGATTAACTTGATTACATTGGTTTTGTTTTACTGTTGTGGAAAGGAAACTTGGATGGGAAAGTTTTATAAAGAAAACTGCATTTTAAAGTTAAGAAAATTAATCGGCAAATTTCATTCAAGCAACTTATGTCGTAGAAGAAAGACGATACTCCTTTTAAACTCAAATGTTGGCTTATTCCAGTTAATAAAAAAGTCCAAAAGTATGTACTTTAAAATGTTTTTAATATAAATTTATTTTCTCATTAAACATCTTTTAAAGTTGGTAAGGTAAATGGAATTTGGTAAAAACGCATTCAACACTTTACATATTAAAAATTGTATTAAAGTACAATTTTTAATAAGCAAAGTGTTGAATTAATTGTTTTTGTTATTTAACAAGTTTCGTAACTGAAATTTGAATTCGAAATGGAATAAAATACTAGTGTACTATTTACTAACTGCAATTTAACTTCTTAATTGAACGTTCTATTTTTGGGGTTATTTATATTTTTATACATTTCATGCTTACAATTTTCTTTTTAAAAGTTGAAATTCTGAATTAATTACTCCAATATAAAATCATTCCATTTAGTCTTTGTTGCCCTAGTAAATAATTTTTAACTCTGAAGATGAATTAACACTAGAAGAAGTAGCACGTTTGGTTCTCGTAAGAAATACCAAACAACTCTAACGATGTTTTTTTTATGAAACTCTTTAGGATATCATTAGGAAGACACCTGACTGTCGTTTACATACATTTGGGCATATTTAACTTCCTGTTGTGGATTATTTGACCTTGATGGAAATGATGTCATCGTATGGAACTATAGAAAAAAAAAAGGATGGAACACGTTTTGAACCTTTACTAACGCCCACGAATATTGCAATATTTTCAAATAGTGTATTCACTCCTTTTTAAGTCAATGTTGGGATTTATTGTTAAAAAATAACTTAATATTTCCTGTTAGCATTAACTTTTGCGCTGTACGTTTGAAAGATAATTCACGCTGATGACCAATGTTATTAGGTGTTTTACAAAGTTTTATTAGATATTTTATTTAATTAAAAAAAATAACTTTGTTCTCAACTAAATTAACACTAAAATAGAAAAAAAACTTCATAAAAATAGAAAATTTTAATGGTTTAGTATAATCAACAGAAGTTTTACTGAAATTTCAACTGTTTTAGAATTAGTACTTAAACACATACATTAAAAAAATTAAAATGGTATATGGTTCCTATCAGTTTATTATCGATGATAAAACCATGCATTTATGGATAGTTACATTTTTGATTGAAAATCGCTTGTCTAAGAGGAAACTCACGCACTACAAATAGAAGGAAAGATAAATAAAAACTAGAGGTGGAAAGGCCATTTTAAATGTTATCTCCTTTAAACATCGACAACTTGAATTGTAGTTGCAATCATAGGCTACTTGTTAATAGATGAAAGAGATAGGACACGTTTCTGTTGAATCAGAATAAAGTAATTGTATGAATCCGTTTACAGTTGGTGGCAGGTCAAACGAATAAACAAAGAGTTTTATGACAGCTGGTGAATTTTACCAGGATCTTTATAGTTCCTTTAATGTCATAACCTTTAAATATTTCTGTGTTTATGTATGCATTGTTTGTGTTGGCGGATAGTTTTTCGAGCTTTCAACTCGAAGAAATACTCTGTACAGGTTTAGCTTCTCGGAAAAATTACCGTTCTTTAAATGTTTGTAAGACAATGATAAGTGTAGTTTTTTTTACCTTATAAACTATTAAATATTGGTATATCATGAAAAATAAAATGTTGTGTTTTAGGTACATGTTATTCTCTGTAAGTTAAGAAGTATTTGAATATGATTACTTCAAAATGAGATACTCAGAAGAGTTACCTATTCAATGTGAGTACTAAAGTAAATGAAGAAACTAATTTCTTAAATGAAACTCAACAATGAAAAGTGACTTACCAGCGAGTAATAGTGACAGTATCCATAACCTCCACGGCCCTCCTCTCTCCTTCATCGTAAATATTTCGGGTTCGTTTTCGTTTGTCGACTGTAAAAATAAAATAACTTCGTTATTAATCACGGCTATTAATTAATAAGTACAAAGGACATACATTCTAAGAAAAATTATCTTAAGTTCAACTTTAACTCAATATTTACATTTCTTTTTCAAATAATATTTCTAATTGATATTTTGCATTCGATAAATAAAAATTCTGCCTAAATGTTTCATGAAGAAAATAGGATGTTCAATGTGTTTTTTCTGAAAGAGTGTTTAATGCAGTATACTTCTCCCGACAAATCGAATAAAGTAAACGTTGTCAAACTATTGTTGAGAAAAGTTGAAATTTTTTTGTGTGTTTTGTTGTATAATCTTATTTAAAATAGTTTTTCTATTGTTATTGAAACATTTTTTTTTTACCATTCGGATTACGGTCGCTGGAAGGATTACTTGCAGGTGGATTCAAGTCAGGGAAAGTTTTTGTTCAAATATTTAATTTTCAAAAATGTTAATCGGATTTCTTAACAAATTGTTAAATTTGCTATAATTTTCTATTTAAATAAATGATTTATAAACATGTATTAGATGGCACACGGCCTCGGTTTTCCTGTAAATTTGTCCTCAACTTTCGTAACTCAAGAGGGTTCAAGTGGCCCTTCTTAACAGCGCCCATGTTTTTGACTGTAGCGCTCATTTAAAATTCTTTTTTCGAAATTTAAAACAATTTGTAAATAAATATAAATAAAACTTTATTTATGTAACACAAAGAACAATTATTCTAACTATTCATTATTGTATGTCAGCTCCGTTATTGACCATTGCAATTACTGTTCCTGTTTTTTAATATTTCTGTACCCCTAACACATATTCAACGTATTCAGCATCTTTTAGCCCAAACCGAGCTATTAAGAATTCAAAATGTTTCATAACCGTTTTTTTATTGGACAAAGCCCGGTTTTACGGCTATTCCTGCTCAAGACACACAAAGGAGTCTCATCTCAAGTGTTTGCGTTTCACCACAGGAAGTAAATAGGAGATGCCTACCGTTTAATGGGCAAGCGGCCAGTGTTGCTCGAGAGCGCACGTCAGGTCAAATATTTTGCAGAGATGCTTCATTACTCGGATGTTGTTTTCGGGGATTCATTTTTCTTCCGAAACTTCTTTGTATTAACCTCTCCCGCTGTGGGATTTGGGTCAGGCAGTGATTTTGTTCCCTTAAATGTGTCAGATGCGGCCTGGAACTTCCTCCATCGGGGAAAGTTGTGGTTAAAATTAATTTTCTCTTATTGCCGTGTGCTGTCTCAACTAACGAGAACGAGTTTTCTTTCTTTTTTTTTTCTTCTTCATTCGGACGTTTTGCTTCTTTTTCTTATTCCGTTTTGATCAATTGATTCGAGTGGAGTTCACGTCGCTGGACTCTATTTTTTTTCTTTCATGTGTTTGGATAAAATATGGGGTTTTCAACACCTCCCTCTATAATTATGTTTGTTTACTCATTCACGTTTTGGAGATAAGTGGGAAACTTTTGCTTAAACACGCGATATAATAGCTAAGGCTAGTCACAAAGAATATGGTAATCGCCATCTCAGGGTATGGTTCGGAAATAATTGCAACTCTGCATAGTGTAACGAAAATGTACGAAGCTGTTAAAATTGCAAATCATCGATTTCGTGATTTTTGCACATAATTAAATTACAAACTATTCTCCATGTTTTAACATTTAATTTTAGCCTGTACTTCTTCTAGTTACAGAGACAAATTGTTTCAAAAATATAAACACAGGTTTTCTTCATCCCAATTTTATATAAAAATACATTTATCTCAAAATGTCGTTTTTTGAACTTTGATGCACCTTTTTGATGCAAACGGCTACTAGTTTCTTTATGAATTTCTTATGATATATTTGCCTCATATTAGAGATTAATATGAGGTTAATGTTTTAGGAAAATTTTGAATAATTTTATTTAAAAAAATTAATTAGTCTTAATAATTGATTTTCAAAGATTTTTTTAGATTTTTCATTTAAGATTTTTTTAAAAACTAATCCAACATACTGTTTAGTTTTATATTATTAAAGAATGCTTACATAAGGTTCAGAAGAAAATTTAATATTATTCGTGCTTTAGTTATTGAGAAAAGGTACATAGAAAATGGACCTTTTAACAATAGTGGTGTAGGGCCTATCGAAAACCCTTAGATTTCCAAAAGAATATAGCAAAACTTAACAGAAAATTGACTAAAAATTTCAGTAAATGTAATTGAAAAATAATTAAGTGTTTACAGTAATTGTTTAAAGTTAATAATTTAATTTTACGAACTATTTTTTTACAGCAGAAACAATTATAGAAGTCAAGCTATTATTGATTATTCCCTGTAATTCGTATCAAATCACGTCATCGATGTAATCAACAATACATTCCACTTTGTAATGTAACAGTTGCTAAGTGGATGCTATACATGTGGATACTATGTATTTAAACTCAAGAAATTTGAAGCTCAAATTACTAAATTTTGGAAGCCACCACCACTACAAAAATTTAAAAATAAAAAATAATAAAGTACTTAAATAATAAAGTACTTAAAGCTTAAAAGGATTCTTGATGAAAGGAAAAGCTTTCGGATGAAAACAAATTAGAATTTAACACTCGGATAATAACACTTCTAATGTTAAAAGTTTAAATTTGGTAATGTACATTACAAAATAAAAAATAGAATTAATTGCTTATCCAATTCAATAAAATTAATGTCTAAATATATTCAACTACGATTGCTACATTGAGGTTCATAAATACTAATACTTAACAAAGGCTAACAGAGGTACATAAATACTAATGCTAACAAAGATTACTAATACTTAAACAAATGCTTTTTGAATAGATTTTTTTATATAATATAGAGTAATTATCAAAATGTTAGTACTACAGTGAAGTCCCGTAGCATTTCTTGTTATACAAACACTGAAATAAAAGGACAGGCTGGGTCTAATTTATGCAATATTATATCTTCGAATTCAAATTATTTATATAATCAAAATTCAAACCAAGCGTTACAATAACGCATTTAAAATACAAATGTTTCTGGGAGATTTATGTCGCTAGCGCTACACTAGAGCCCGCGTCATAAAATAAAACTGTTATTATGATAAGGGAACAAAAACGTTGTTCTGATAGTTGATGTAGGAAAGATAGTGGGCAAACAAGTAATAAAAAAAAAATAATAATAATAAAAAACCTTTGCATTGTAACATCAACAAATAGCCTGAAGAGGTCGAGAACATAAATTTATATTCTGGTCATCTTTCGTTCTCACATCATAAAAACCCATATTAAGAAACATATAGAGTTAATAAAACAAAAATACTTGATCACCCCACGCCGAATATCAAGGGTGTGCCCAACAGCCTACTGTGGCGCCATTTCATTTTTGTAAGTATTTTTTTTTTTTTTTTTTTTTTTGTGGCTATGACGATGGCTTAAAAGCTTTCAAGAAAGTATTGAGATTTTGAGCACTTTTTCTCCATATATGAAGGGGAAAGTATATTCACGGTTGCACTAGGAAATATATCTATATAAAAAAAACCCGGTTAATTTGTTATAAAAGGATTTTGGATTATATAAGTAAAGTAATTTTTAGTTTTAGGTGATATTTAAGTGGCAGTTAGGTTTTCAAGTTGCAAGTTTGAAGCTGTTTTTTGATCAGAGAGTATTGTCTAAATGCCTTTCATGTTCTATTACAATGTATAGAAATGAGGCTATAGATTGTTTTAAAGAACATTATTGAAGTTCCTGTTACTTCTTCAATTTTTTACATTTTAAAAGTCTACTTTTACAACATATTTAGTTATTTTTATAGGTGTTTCTGAAAGGATTTTTTGATAAATATTTAATTTCCATACAATCCGTTTTTGATTTTTCTCACACTTTACTATGCTTATAAATTTATACTATTTGGACTTAAATGTATTCAATAAATCAAGTTCAATACTTTTTTTATATAATTTATTATGAAACTCAGTTAAACATGCTTGAGCTAGATATAAGTAAATTAATTAAAATACCTTAGATACATTTGTCATAAATTGTTAGAATAGTTTTCAATCGACAATTTTAAAAATTTTAGAACGATAATGCTCTCTACCAATTCGTGACTATTTACCAATTTTGTGTGTTCTGTTATTTTCTTCCAAAATAAGCATATTCAAACTGCAACATGTAATCCGTAGTTTATTATTGGAGTTTTTCCCAGACCTAATACCTAATCACCCAAGTACCTCATGATTAAATTTCGTAAGGTTTATCCTACCGTATTCAAAACAATATACTTTTGCATTCAAAATGATATATTTAAAACTGAAACAGGTGATTTTTTTAACATAATTTTTCAATGACTATTCAAAACATGCATTACCATCCCCGAAGTTTACTAACTAGTATCATCTGAATAAGTTTATAATTAAACAACGTATTTAGCTGCGATAGGCGTACTTGATGACAGACAGAAACATACACCATATGTTTATCCCAAGAGTAGCTCCGGACAGATTGTTTAGCGTTGCCAGCAGTAGTGGAAACAAAATTAGTCGCATTTTCAGCGGAGAATGCCAAATGAAAGATATCCATGCATTTTTAAAGTTCAAAAAGTTACAATAAGGCAAATGTAGAGGTCTTGCTCACGGAATCTCCCGTGGAAAATGGGACTAGTTTCCACTGCAACATACAACGCTAGACATCAAGGTGGGAACTATTATTCTGATAGACAGTAGCCGGAAAGGTGTAAAAATGTAACGTAATAAATTTTACACGTTTCCGTCTACTGTCTATCAGAATAATAGCTCCCATCAAGAAGCGTTGTACGTTCCTCTACGACGCATACAATTTAAATATTCTCTATAAACAAACCAAAAAAAAAAAAAATCTACAGAAATCTTAATCTCAAATTGCACCAACAATGCAATTCGACCTATGTACAAGACGCGAAAGCAACAACAGTTGGTATCTCTCTCCTTGTCTGATAAGCAAGTAGCCATCGGGTGAATGGTGGCAATCACCTACACCTTCGCTGCGGCCACCCTCGGATCGAAAGCTGAGCTGGCAGAAATAGAGGTTAAACATCTTGCGTCAGTTATCCACCTTCGTATAGCGGCAGGTAACCTTGATCGCCCACTAAGTACTGATCCGGCCCAACCCAAATCCTTCCTTGAAAAAAGAGTGACAGTAAAAGCTCAGCAGCGAGTATAAATATTGTGACGCAGGTATCGGAATAAAAGAAAATATAGGTGGAAACGGTGTCTTCCCACTGAACTAATGGTTTAACACTCTCAGGAGAGGGAAAAACCCAATAAGGCGAGAACAACTGGAACCAACGGGGAATTTCTTTTAAGTAGTGGAAGTATATGAAATGGTTACAGAGATAGTTTAAATATGCTGAAGTTTTTTTTTTTTTTTTTTTTTTTTAAAGATATTCCGTGGTTGATAAAATTAAAACAAAATGTTTTTGAGCAAAATTAATTTTTTTTTTAATTAGCGAAGGTAGGAAAAATTATCATCATTAGTATATAGTAAAATTAACATCATAGGTAGGAAAAATTACTGTCATTATTTCTATACATGGGATAAAAATACTTTTTTTACTTTCATCATAGATAGGGTGTGAGCAAAAAAGTGCCGACTGACCGGTAAAAAGATTATTAAAATGTTATTTGAATATTTGAAAAAAAACCCCCAGACAATTGATTTTGCATTTGAGAAATTTGTTACGATCTAAAAAGTGTCCTCGATAAATTTTATTTACTGAACTATGCATTGCGACACAAGTTTTGAAGTTAAAAAAAGTTTATTAAATACAAAAGAGCATTGAATAAGTAAAATAAAAAAATTGATATTTAAAAAAACAAATTCAATGATTCAAGAAATTCAAGAATTACGATTATACATTATAGCCCAGAATTTCAATGAAGATTAAATTGGTGATTAGTGAAATATAGCATCTGTTTAATATTACATGTTAGAAATGTGTGTGTACACGTAAACTATATTTAAGTAATAAAAGTATTATGAATGAATAAATTAATTTTATAATTTTATTTTGTTCAATCCTCAGTAATATTTATTGTGATATATTAATTAAAGCTATTTGAAACTCCGTTACGGCTGATAATCTTTGAAGGGTCTGGTAGGGAGAATAATATTTTTCTGAGCTTACTGAGATAAGCTGTTAAACATCAAAAGTTTCAATACAGAATTAAAGCGTAATTTTTAAGGAATTCTTTAAAACTTTGTATTGTGTTTCAATAACTGCAAACAAATAAATTCCTTTGAAGTTCCCTATTAATACTTCATTTAATACATTGTTGGTTCATTCTTGCTTTAAAAAAATAAGAATTTCAGTGTGCGGGAGGTAATCCTTTAAAATTTGAAAAAAAAAATAAAATTAAACAATATTTGCATTTTAAGAAATTATAATTAATAGACATGTAGAGTAATATAAAGTTTTATTTGGTGATTCTTCTAACGTTTGTGATACAAAAAAGTCTAACGTTTCTGAAAAAAAAAAGTCCCAATTAAGCGTATTCAAGTTCCTAACGTTATCTATAGGTGATATTGCTAATTAAATGAAATAAAAATATTTATAAAAACTTATCTAGAAAAGAAGGTATTTTATTGAAGTACAATATATTTATTTTATCCCTGAATAAATTAATGAATTACGTGCTATGATGCCGAACCATACTTTGAAAAACGAATTGGTAAAACAAAAATCTAGCCTACTATACCCGGCGGAAATTTAGTGCCTCTAGTGTTTTTTGCTGGGAGTTTATTTTTTTCTTTGTAAATTTTGCTTCTACTACCATAAAAAAAATGGCCGATTTATGTGTTTACTCAAGAAGCCTTTGTATACGTTGTGACAATTTCGTCATGCAACGTGTTTTCTGATAAGGGGTTGAACAGAAATGTAATATGGGATTGCAATTAAAAATGAAATAAGATATATAGTTGATGGTTACTGAAATTTCATTAGAAATTAATCATTACAATAAAACAATTAAAAAGATGCAGAAATTGAGAAGGAAAGAACATGAATTGGATTTTGTTTGAACCCTACGTTTCTTCGAGTGATATTTTAAAACCTTTTTTTTAAAAAACAAGATATGAGAAGTAAGATAACAAAAATAAAAATTACATTGCTATTGCAAACATTAATTGAATTTGCATAATTATACAATTTCTTCTTAATAGTAAAACCAAACTGAAAATATGCTTTTATTTTTAGAAGCTAGCAGAGGTCATCGATTTGAAAAAGATTGATCCTTACTGTTTTCAAAGTTATATTTCAGAATAAAGTTGAAAACGCCAAGTTGTAAGTACACTAATAAAATTTATAAATTATATTTAAAATGTTTTGTTTGAATTCGGTTACAATTATTAAAGTATAAATTATGAAACATAATTATATATATATATATATATATATATATATATATATATATATATATATATATATTTTAAATTATTGAAAATAAACGAATATGTCGACAAAGTGGTTCCTATTTAAATGTTTTACTTGTACATAGTAAAGATTGCAATTATAGAATTAATAATGTGAAAAAAGATATCTTTGCACAGTTTGTCTAAAGTTATAAGATTTATAATTTCAATTAGTGTTTCAATAATGTAATCCCGCATTCGAAGCTCCATTAAAAGTCATTTAATATTTAAACAAATATTTCTATGTTAATTTATATTGTTACTAAGAAAGTTTAGCTTTTTAAAGTTAAGAGATTGCTTTTTATAAACAAAGTTTTCAAGATTATACTAATTAATTGTTTTGATACATAACAAAAATGTTTCGGCAACATAAAAAGTAATGAAACAATCTTACAACACAGTTTATATGTCTGCATCCCTAGAAGATAAATGGTATTTTGTCATTTTAAGCTATTATGAACAGAAGTTGCGAAGAACCATACCATTCGATTACTAATAAGAAAACAAATTTAGTATTGCATCACGCGTGGGATAAAGAAGAGCAAATTACGTAATTGAAAAGGATCATCCCACTATTGGCAATAGATGAAACAAAAGCATCGAGGAAAAAAAAATGGCTGAAGGGTTATTGGGACGAGCACTCGTGCAATGGTCCCGGATCAATTACTTATTCGAGTCGCGTTTAACGGCTACCAATAGATTATTCATACATCTATGTCTTGCAACTGGTGTTTTTTTAAAAATTCATAAAAACAACGCGAAAAACATTGCACCTCTTTGTTCTGTGGTTTAATCTTACTGCAAAAAAAAAAAAAAAAAAAAATGCTCTGCTTTTATATTTATATAGATGAGACACTATGAGAGATAGTTTTGATTGATAAGGCGGAAAGTGTTCCTAATTTTACATGTGAAGGCAGAATGGTTTTTATATTGTTTTAAGAAATGTTACAGGCATTGTAATTGATATTTTGTTGAAGAATAATGAGTTTGCGTTTAATTTTTATTAATACACATGGTTCGACAATTTTTCTCAATCAAGCTTAAAGAATAATGGCATAATATTGCTTTAAGAAATGTTATGGACAATCTAAATGACATTTTATTACGAAACAATAAACTTGCGTTTATTTTTTAAAAATATATGGTGGGAAAAATTTGAAACTTTAAGGATTACTGTCTTGAGAGTTGAATGATGAAGATTAGATATTTACCATAGATTTGTTTATCTTACAATAATTTTTCTTGCGTATTAATAGGATTAACGGATTAAGAAATAAAACAAGGAGCACACCGAAGATTTACTAGTAATAATCAACATTTATTTATGCACAAGTATTTTTTTTTTTTTTCATTTACGTAGTGTGTATTCGGCTTTAGGAAAAGTAAAGCAGACCATATTTGAGTTGCAAATTTGTAAAGTCAAATGCGATTTTTATAAAAGATTAGCAAAGCAATTACCAATTTGTTTAAACGACTTTTTACGATTTCTTTAAACGATATTTTTACGACTTCTTTAAAAATACATAAAAGAATTATAATTAAAATATATAATATCTACTAGATTTTTTTTATTTTTTATTTCGTAAGACCTGTTTCAAGTGTTTGGATAGTGGTATCTTGATATGTTATTTTAGTATTGTTTGGCAATGAAATTCCTCTTATACATAGTTTAATGAACGCGGATCTAAAATCATTCTTTAAGAAAGGTCAACATTTATTTCGACAGTACATTAAAATATTTCTTTCTCAACCATCTTATTCAATAGATTGACACAATGGTACTTGAAAAAGCATAAGGTCACTTGAGATAACTTTAGATGGTATATTTCTTCACTCTCATTTATTATTTATAAGTTAAATAACATCTTTAGGCTGATAGCCTTTATAATAAATACCAAATATAAAAAATATATCGATTGAAATATTTTAGATTTACAACATTTCCACTTTACTTTTGGGTCACAGAATTTTTAAGATTAGGCGATCAATTATTTAATTGTAGGCCGATTTTACCCTAATATCAATTCCGACTTAGATACGTGTGTATTATAAATTTCTCAATGGTATCTGTTATAAGAGACTACAATGACGCAATCTGCCAAGAAATACAATACATTAATTCGAAGAAAAACACTCAGGAAGTGTCCCTTTCCTTGGTGAGCTAAAACAGCTCAATTTCCATAACCCTCTTCGAGGCCAGGTCAGCTGACCTTTAATGGTTAGTTTGCGAATGAGAATGCTCGTGTATAAAAGAACGATTAGACGATTTAGGAAGTGTGTATGTTAGGGTGGGAAATTGTTATGCTGGGGTGGATCCTCTAATCGTTAAATTAGACGTGGAAGGAAAAGGGATTTGCCAAAAGGTTCAAAGAGAAATGTGGTTTAAAGGGATTTTACGAATTGGATGTTGATTTGAATTTTTTTTTTTTAACAAGAGATATTGTTTTTTTTTTTTTTTTTTTTTTTTTTTTTTTTTTTTTTTAATAGGTTTGGTAGCCTTCGAATGAGTACACTTAATATTTGCATTTGTTATATGTTTGTTAATTTAAAATTTGCGTGTACAGTATGTAAGTACAGTATATGTAAGTGCATTATAAAAAAGTGTAATTGTTTTGAATTTAAAATGATGGACAAAAGCAGTAATCAGTATATTTTCTCCTTTCAGAATGTTTTAATATTTTTAAATAATACAGCAAGGGAAACATTAAGAAAAAAACTTATTTTTATAAAAATATTGATAGTTTAATTCAATACTTTAATTTATTACATTTTAAAAATTTTTTTAGAGCAATTTAGCGCACAGAAGTCTCAAAAATGTGACTGAAAGTTGTTACTCTCCTAAAATTTGTTTTAGAAACGCAAAAACTGATAAATAGTTTTAAAAGAACAAAAGTCAAATTAAGTACTTTTTAAATTTTTTTATTATGTGGACGTTTGGAATATCCTTACATTTTTATTTATTTTCCTATCTTTGAATTGAATTCTCTTATTGTACAGATTAACAATAGATAAAAATTGTTTTAGTCTATTGTATTGTTCAACTGCTTAGAGTAATATATTTTAGTATGAAATTATTAGTTAATAGGAATGTAATGTAGATCTTGAAACATGTTGGCACTTTAAAGAATAATCATTTGCTTAATCTATTCTTTTTATTTTAATCTACGTCTATATTAAAATAACAAGTATATAAAATAATATAATAAATATAAAATAATATATATCTTTATAAAATAATCTATTAGAAAATAAATTGAATTAATTTTTTTTTTTTATAATTTATGTTTAGGAAACATAAAATTTTAATGATAATACTTGTTTCAATGCTTAAACGAAAATTACGTAAAGCAACAATTATTCAAAACAAAATATAGAAATAACTAAAAAATATATTTTGAAAAAAATAAACTATTATGATTTTTTTAGGGAACAACGAGAAGTATCTCCTTTTAAAAACGTATACACTTTTTTTTTTTAAATACTGTAAATCTTTGATTTACAATACACATTTTTTCAAACATTCTCTAACTAATATTTTAGTTTCACACTTAAATTCCAAAATAAGTTTTTATTTTTGCTTAATTACTTCATATCCCTCGTACAATTTACACTTAAATTGCAACATTCCTATGATCAACATTCTCCCAGTTTTATTTTTAACTTACTTCTCTTGAAACTTAAAAAAAAAAAGTAAAAGAGAAAGAACCCCTCATCAATGATTCATCAGTTTTATACACAAACTTTAAAACACAATTACAAAACCAACACTCCAAGAATTCTTGTCCACTAGTCTTACGCAAGCACGGGAGAAAGTGCGTATGAAGAGAAAACCTCCTTAACCTTTCCACTGCATCGTCAGTCCAACGAAAGTGAAATTGCGGTCTGTAAAACCCTTTTCTCTGCCATGTTCCCTTGTGTAACTGGGTTAATGCAGAAAAGACCGCAGGGGACAACACTCGGTCCAAAGCGCTGGGTGGTTTGATACATGGATGCCAAGAGACACAAGGTTAAAGCTTCATAGAAGATGGCATTTTTTTGCTCAAATATTGCGCTGGACCTGATTAATAACTGTTTTTTTGGATGCACTTATCCCGAAGGTTGATTTTCGTGTGTGCGGTTAGTTTTCGATGTCGGTGCCCCCGAGGGCAGTATTATTAATCTTCGGATCAGGAAATTGGATATTAATCAAGAGTGTTTATAAAAGGTGATTTAGATAAAATGGATCTAGTCATCGGTTTAATGAATAGATAGGGAGAGATTGGCTTTATTGATGCGTCGTCGCTAAACCGCAAGTACAGAAAGACGAAAAGATTTGAATTGAGGGGAGATGGAAGTTTGTTCACTTTTAATGAGGTCTTCTTTTAAATTTAAGATTGTTAAACTAATCACTGCCTTCTGAAATCAGCGTATAAGAAAAGGTTTAATTTGTTCTTATAATATTTTCTGTAAGTGTTTGATTAAACGAATGAATAGTAGTTATTGAATTAATTTGTGATGTACAAATAAAACTAATTTTTGAATTAAAAATTAACAGGTATGATAAATGAAATATTTTTATCAATTAAATTCTATTTAGAAAATTTACACTATTCTAATTTAGAAAAATGCAATACAAAGTAACAACTAGCATAATTTTTTGTAAAGACAGTATATTGAATCCTATATATGACCACACAAGTAAAATTTATTTGTGAATTCTTAAAAATTAGTTAAAAATTATAAAATTGTGGAAATTTACTTATAACTGTTTTAGTATTTTAGCTCTAAAATTATTTAAGCAAGAGAACATGTACAAAAATTTATTTTGAATGACTACAAACATTTAAGTAAATGGCTTTTTATATAATGTCTTTTGTTGTTTGACAAACTCTTTGTAAGCCAAATATGAGATTTCATGATCAACGTAGCAGAAATCCAGGTATAATACATAAGTTGGTTTCTTAATAAAAGTTAATTACTTGAAATTTTCTGAATATGATCTATATATCTGCTTATAGATTTTAAGAATACATTGAAATGGGGAAAAGTAATATGAATTAAGTTTTTTAGATTTAAATGTGGCATTTTAAAGTTTTTTTATTTTTCAATATCTCAAGTACAAATAAATATCATTAAAGATTAAAAATAATAATAATAATAACACCCTACCTTTATAACTTATAAAAATAAATTGTTAACACAAAAAACGCAATTCAGATCATATTCGCCTCAAATGCAATATAATTTCAGAAATGTTATATTTTCCAAAGTATATTTATAAAGTAAAGTACAAAAAGATAACAATTCATTTACTAGAAACAAGTAGTGATGATGGAATAAAAAACCACGCATTCATAGAGAAAGTGTTTCGTTCTTACCTGTCCAACTCTTTGATCCTCAGTGTTCCACCGACAATATCTTCTCCTGCGGAAGTTCCACTCTCACTTAGTCCAGGAAGAGGAATCGAATGTACTCTCCAGCTTCTGTAAAAAGTACTCTCTCTCTCGTTTACACGCCGTGACCCGTCCGACCGGCTCTCACTTATGATAGGCCGGTTCACCCTTTCACGTCACAGTCCGCAACCCACTTAAAGTCCCTTTTTCGAAGTAGCCAAAAAATCAACACACGCAACGCAAACACTTTGCCCGAAGACCGCAAGAAAGTGAAAACGGACGGACCGGCCATTAGGTTTTTATATAGCCTGGCCCAAAGAGACGGGAGAAGTTTTTTTTTTCTTCTTCTCTCTTGGATCGTGATCGTGACGTCACGCGTATGACGTCATGATGTTTATCGAATGTGGTTATAGGTGGAAGGACGGTATTGTGCAAAAACAAAGAATCAAAGTTGTTTATTGCCCCCCTTTTTCGTTACGTTACCGATTTGGCGAATGAGAAAAAATGGGGAAATTCCAAATGTAAAACGGTGGTTTTAAAATGGAGAGAGCAAAGCGGAATCTTGAACTTTTGGCGGAGGCTTCACATTAGATTTCCGTGGAAAAGCTTATTAGAGAGTAAACACCATCACTTAAAATCCTGTTTAAAGATTTTCGCGTTAGTTATAGAGAAGTTTACAACAGTTTATTAAGTTAGGAGTTTCGGATAATTTTACAATGACTTTGACAAAGGTAGAAGTTGCTGCAGTTATAAGTATTCTAAAGATAAATGGTAAACCGGAGCTATCCACAAAAAACAGATTAGAATAAAGATTTTTAGCGTAAACTTCTCTTCTATTGGGGATAGGGGTGTGATACTCAATTTTTATTCAAAACTGAAGAAAAATACATTTTAAAACTTTTTGAGATTGTGAATTTTAGAATTTTTATTTTTATACAATTTAAAGTGAATTTATCTTGTTTTTGGAAACTATCTTGATGTTATTATCAGATGCATTAAACCATTACGCATAGAATAATTTATTTGAATTTTAGAATAAATATTAGTTTACAAATTGTTGTAGTGTATGTGTGGAATTATTAGGTTTAGAAATTTAGCATATATTTAATTAATATACTTATGAGGAGTTTAAAGATATTTTCTCATATTTTTAATGGAAATTCGTAACCTCTAGTAGTTTTTTTATACCGTTGCATATTGGCCTTTCAAAAATATCCATTTCATCCAATATATCATTATTTTTGCTATAGTTAATTTTTCACTGACAGTAGCATTTTTAGCGCAAATTAAAAAAAAAAAAAAAATTAATGAAAATTAAATATAAAGTATTTTGTCACTCTTACGTGCGGGGAAATTCCGTTACGCAAGAGATTTTTGTGCCAATGGGATTTTATGTGATTAATTATATGATATAATTATATCACTATTAACAAAATATAGTATTTTTAAAAATTTGACATTTTGACAATTTATTGATACGTGTAATTTTAGAGTAGTAAATTTTTATTTAAAAAAATTATTGTGTATATACATATATTCAGAATTAAAATATTTATAAGGTTAGAAAATCCTCTGCAGTAGTAATAAAACATAAATTTTTTTGATAATTTGACTTGTATTTAATTTAAATAAAAAGTTTGAACAATTTTAGTGAATCATAGTCTTTTTGTAAGCTTCGAATACATCGACTTTTCATCGAATACCTCGGCTTCATGTATTTTACACCAGATAATTTATATAAATACCAAAACACAACATCCCTTTATAAAGACTAGTACATATTTAGCGTTGCCTATCGCACACTTTTCATTTTCAAAAACAAAATATTATTAAACATTTAAAATTAAAATACTTAATTAAATAAGTTACTTTAAATAATTATATTGAAGTTAAATTTAAGGTAATTTACTATTCAATACAACAGATTTACTGAATTTTTTTGAAAGACTAATTAAAGACTTATCGGGGTACTCAATAATACATTTTTACCTATTTCGTCCAATATTTGTCCAATATACATCTTCCTGAAAATGTGACCAGGCTTGTTGCTCTATAATTTTAATGAAGGTAATTATAAGTCACTAGATGGTGTCAATTATTATCATTATCATTAGCTAATGATGTGGATAATGTTTGCGACCTTACTTAGAATTTAATTATGATGGAATGTTTCAGGCTAGACAAGATGGTGATATTGATGTCGATATATTTTCCTTAGGAAAGTGATATTGAACCGGTTGAAAAGATTATTCATGCAACTCATTGAATAATTTTCCGTGATCTATTGATGGATAAAGTAATAAATAAATATGTTTTGAGGAAAAATAATAAACTATTTTACGAAAAGAAATAGAAATCTATTATGTACCTTACCTACGTAATTGTGTGTAAATGAAATGGTGAAGTGAGTTTTGAAAATATATTTTATAAATGATGATACTTATTAATTATAAAAATATAGTTTAATTTTACTGGCAAATAGAGTTGAATTTGTTTACATAAGATTTAATGTGAGTAAAAATTAATATTTTGAATATAAATTATTAATTTTACATCATATTATATTACGAATTCAATACCCTCTAGCTTTAGTAAAACTTGTTTAGCACTTGTTTGCGAAAGTTTAAAATGTAAAGATTTTTATATTGTATTCAAGTATTCGATTCGATGTAGAATATTACAAATTATGATGAATAATGGACGAAAAATTGTTCCTGTTAGAATTTTAGAATTCATTAATTTATGAATTTAAAACTTAGGTAATGAACATGTGTTACAACATTTGATGATGAACAACATTTAATGTTACGTATTTAAATAAAACAAATTAACAATCTACAATTTACGATATTTTATTAATCAATGTATTTATGATTTTCGATGTTCTTTTCAAAAGACTTGGATTTATGAAAAGATTTCTTAGCATCGGAAATATGCAGTTTTATATATTGTATATTTAAACTAAGATAAATTATGAAATATCCAGAAAATTAATGGAAGGTAATTTAAAATAACTATTAGAAGATAAAATTGTTCTTTTGCGCAAAGATGGGAAAGTACATCACCTAGTTTGATCACAAGTAAAGTTGAAAAAATGAGAAGGCGTTAACTTTATCTACCACTTTTAGTACGTTTAAAAAAATTTATATAAACTTGACTAAATTTAAATCAGTGTACCTCTGTAACTAATCATTCGACTCATAGATTACGAATTAAAAACATTTTTTTTTTATATTTCCTTTATTTCAAACAATTAATATATTTTAGGAGAAGTTTTTAATTAATAAATAGAAATGTGTGATGGTTTAATTAATGAATAGAATTGTGCAAAAATTAACGTTTCAGTGAGAGAGAAGGAGTTAGTGCAATGGGAAAATCTATAGTCCGCTAAACTAGAAGTCTATTAATAATGGATCAATGTTTAGTTACATAAGTTTAAAAGTTTATCGCTACTTTTGATCAAACTACTATGCTTCATACATTGTGTTCGATAACTTAATGTTGAAAGTTATTAGCATAATTTTTGAATATGAAAAATAATGCAATTGGAGATTTACTTGAAATAGAGATCTTTGCTTTATTATTTCTGTAAACACTTATAGTATCTTTTTATACATTTCTGATTATTAAATAACTAAGTAGAAAAACTTTTTGCTCGCTCATAAAATCCTGGTCATTGACTGGCAGAAGTAATATGTAAAATTAAATTTGTAGATAAGCAGGAGACAATTTTTTTTGTAAGGAGTTTATTACTTTTCTTGGCAATCACAAGGCGAATGTGCTTCATGCTATCGCAAAATATTTTTTATTTTAAAAGTGAGAGATGAAACTGATAAGTCATTCATCTTATAACACACTTTATTACATTTTAGTATTCTGTGATCAAAGGTAAAGGTTATATTATTATTATTTATCTATTATACCAACCTACAGTTCTATAAGTTATCTTTATGTTAATATTCTTATTAGTTTCTTGCACCTTTTATTAAGCAATCTTCATTTCAATGTTTATCTGTGATATCTATTCAACCTGCAAAGCACATTGCGGTTAAATTATAGATTCAGTGTGGAGATATTCGAAGGTTTTGTGACTAAACCCAACCCTTTGATATCAAGGTTAGGAAATATAACCGATAATTTCATGGAGCATTGCACCACAAGATCCGCATTCCATGAAACGGATCTCAGACCTTGTTCCGATCCCTCACGGATCACAAAGAAATGCGACACCCATCATTTTGGATCCTTGGGTTTCTCCCAAGAGCACCACTCGTGAATATCTTCAAGTTAGAATCCAAACTACCATCTTTTCCTAGGTTTTTTTTCACTCTTTTATTTCTTTTTATGTGTTAGTGTTTCAAAATCGAAAAATTAATTTTCTTCATTGGGTATGTTTTAAACTTCGTTTGCTTAAATTGTTTTAGAATAACTGATCACTAGTGAATGAGAGTTTAATTTTTTTGTCTTTTGGTTGTTCAGTGTTTGAATGGTTTGAAGTTCTTGATGGTAAAGAAAAAGCCGATTAACGTTTATTAGTATATAGTTTTACTCTATTATGGTTACTTAGTTCAACACTTAAATAATAAATACTTTTATACTTTTTAAATAAGAGAATTATAGTAAAATAATTAAATAATTTTTTTTCTGGTTGAGTTGAATTTACAGAAAAGAGGATTTTCGAAAAAAGGGGTGAGAGAGCTAAATTCGTATTCATAAAATCGTATGAAAAGAAACACAAGGACGAATAGAATCAGTTTTCTTTAAAAAAAAATTATATGTTATGACTTGTTGAAACCTTGCTGAATGAAAAAAAAAAAAAAAAAAAAAAAAAAAAATCTATTTAATCTTTCTTATACAAAGACCAAAATTATTCACCATTGAATCAAAAGTTTCTCTAACTTTTATTTGACATCTCTTAATAGTTTTCTCTTTATTATTATTAAGAAGATCCACATTTCAACAAGTGGTTGTGTTTTGGCTAAACTATATCCAATATCTTACTTCTTGGAATACGAACGAATATTTTACTATATTTTTTAATTTATAATGATTTTTTTTTAAATTTGTGATTAAAAAAGCGTTGCTTCATTCTTTGATTTTACCTTTCCATTTCGCAATAAAAAATAAATAAAAGAAGATTACAATTTCATCCCCTTGTTCTTAACATGCAGAATTTTTTCCCCCTTAAATAACAAACTTATTTAAACTTCTTTAGTTTACTTTTGTTCGTCTTTAAAATAGGGCAACCATTCCTTGAAACGTTTATAATAATTTAATTCTGGTGATTTGTCAAAGTTAATCATTTGTGAAAGACTGATAATATTGTTTTACTTTGTTATTAAATGAGGATTTACCCTTTGATGAAATGGTACGTAGCTTTTTAAGGCTAGTTGTAAATTTTTTAGAGATAACAAATTTTGTTGTCGCTAGTTTAACTTCCCAAGAGAATGAAACTGTATAAATCGTGGTTGACCGCGGGGTTTGAACATTGTAGTAAGAAATACTAACCACTAAACAATGAGGTTAATCCCTGTGTAGTCAACAATTATTCAAAACTCTCTGAAGAAAATTAATGTTAGTCAGAATTTCGATGTTGCAAATTACACATAAACTTTAGTAAAACGTACTATGATATTTAAATAATCTTTATTATTTATTAAATGTGTTTAAAACTTAAAAAGAAATAGCCATCCTTGTAAAGACTTTAAATGTTTTAAAATGTGTATAGTATAAGGAAATGAAATTTCAAGAAACTTTTGAATGAATTGTGCCTGCTTATGTATTTTAAGTTAAGAAAATGTACTAGTAAAGCACTATTTAAATGCTCTAAACTGATTTGAATCTGAAAATATTTCTGAATTTCTAATGTAGTATTTCTTGAAATTATATTTGATCCACGCTTAGAAGGAGGGATAATTGAACCAATTAATGCATCATGCAAGGGAATCTAAATATATATTAAAACATTTAATGCAATAAAATGGAAGAATAAAAGTAACTGGAAAATAACTATTAAGAATTAAAAAAAATGCATTCTGTAACTTTCAATTAGGATTTTTTTCAAACCCTTTCTCGTCTAAATATGTGTGATGGCCAGACATTAAAGGGTCTTTCCACTTGCATATAAAGCAACCCATTACTTATAAATTATATTTGACGAAACAATTTAACTCCATTCTTTCTACATCATTTAATTCAGTGTGTCACACTACAATGGAAATACCGGAAAGTGAGGGTGTCCCTTAGAGAAAAATGTGCGTGGGTTTTCCCGACTAACCAAAGAAATTTCAGGCGATGCCTCCGTTAAAATAGCTCTATTATTTCCATGGTCATGTCGAGGTCAAGGCCTTGTGAACAAGAAGTAGGTATGAATTATCTTGATGCTGATGAACTCACTCAAAAATAATCTCCAACTTTCCAACTGTATATTTAAAAAAAGCGGCAAAAAATATGAGGAAATATGCAAGTTGAAAAATAAATAAATGGATAATTAGGGGGTGTTAAAGTCTGTAACGAGAATGACAAGAAAAAGATAATTTAAAGTCGGTAAAATATTCTATTTAGAAGTCATGGAGGTTACTGCGTCATGTGCAAATATGTCAATTATAAAAAGAACTGATGCTACAATGATATAAATACGCATGTTATTTCCTTGTGAAGTTTTTAATTAAAACAATCCATTTTGGTTTTATAAATAGTATTCTAAGTAATGTTTTCCATTAGTAAATGTTCTTTTTTATATGCTATAGATATGAATTTAATGAAAATTTAAGTAGTTTCAAATTTCAGAGTTGGTGCATTAAAATAAAATATTTTGAACTGCCAAAATATAATTCGAAATTGGAAGTAGTACATAGATAAGTAAGGTATCAAAAGAAGATCTGAATGTATTCATAAAATGCAAATAAGTTTATTACCAATATATTTACATTTTATTTTCTCTATTTGTTGCTAATAATTTCCAGATGATACTCGATGTTTAATTGCGTAAATTTTACCTTGTTAAATTCAATAAAAACTTTAGAGGATTTGATTCGGTGTAGAATTTTGGTATCTTCTTGATAATTTTCATGCTACTAAGATGTTTCATATGAAAATGAGACACAGATAATGTTTAATTTTTATCAGTTGTAGTTTTTCTTTATAGCAGTACTATTTATTACAATTTATATGATCGAAATTATTTGGTATATCTTGTTATAGTGAAATATAGTAGAAACCGATTCTGCATATTTGACCAAGTTAGGACTTGTGGCTAAACTATCCCTGTAAATTATGTGAAATAAGTTACATGAATACAACTTGCTTGTTGAGTTCTGTTAAATTACACTTAATACATCCCTCTTGTTATATTGAAATGCCGTGTTCTGTAGCAACAGTTAATGAAGTAGAAAATTTTAATGTAATGTTAAGTTTCGGTTGTATTCGATTTTCTTTTCTTGAATCGTTAGATATTTACAAGTCCGCTTTCAATCTAAACATTTGAATTTCTTCAAAGTAGTTGAATTCGTGGCTTAGTAACATATTTGGCCAAAAAAGGAAAAGAACTCGGGTTGGGATTCTTGAAAAAGGTGCGCCGCCATATCTGATTTCAAAAGTTATCAGATTTTTTGTTAAATAGTCTTAAGTCTATGACTGTCAGAAGATTTATTGATTTCTGTTTACCTAGGCACGCATAAAATTTTGAGAAGTTTCTGTTTAAAATATTTTCAACTGTCATATAAATGTTTTGATGCAAATTATCTACCGTGTAGCTCTTGTACTTGCAAGAGATACACTGTGAATCCTAATAAACCATGACCCACTGTGAATCCTAAGAAACCCAAGGTGAATTCTAAGAAATCCTAAGCAATCCAACTTTAATTAAAAAAAAAAAAAAAAAAAAAAAAAATTCTTTGGTCATGTGGTTATACATTTCAGTAGTCTTTGAAAACACCCTAAGCATAGGGTGAAAATTAATTGATTCTTTTGATAGTGTAATTATCAAGTATTATGAACTTATGAGTTACAGCTATTTCAATTAGTCTCATAAATATAATAATATCATATATCATAGTAAACTTGAGAAAATCAATCATTAAGAATAACAATAAAAAATGAACATAGTTTTTAAAAAGTTATAGAAATAATAATTTAAAGCAATCTTTGGTAGCAGTTTAATGAAAATTCTTAAATACTGCTGGTTTCTTATTTCAAAGTATATACATGCCACATTTGTTTAGGATGCATTGATTGATAAAGCTTTTCTGAAGCAATTTGATAATAAAACTTATATTTTAAGGACATATTTAGATTCTTAAGAGATGAACACGTGGAAATGAATACAAGTTTCAAAATACAACCTGTTGATTTACTTTATTTTATATAGTACTCTTATGCTTTTGCGAATGAACTTTTTGAATTTTTTTTTATTGGCTGGATTATTTTAATACAATCATTAAAAAAATTAACCTAAAGAGTTGTAGAAAATCACTTTTTCCTTTCAGAAATTTTAAAATCAAGGTAAATATTGCAGTGTACATAAAAATGTTAAGTGAAATATTTACTAGCCCTTGAGCATTTAAAACCTCGCCTTTGAACTTCATAATTGCTCAATATGAGCACAAGATGAGCTTTTTAGAAACAGCTAAATGAATAGAAGGAGGATGACAGTAAAGTTCATTAATAACCTGTTTATAAGGAGAATAATTGATCAAATGACTAATCTTCGAATAAATAGAGATGAGAAAAGGTGTTAAAACAACAATTAATGGTTTCTATTATCTATTTTAACAATATTCTTTTGTAATAACGTTTTGAAAGAGTTGGGTACTTATTTAAAAATAATTTTTTACTTGGTGCCAATAAATCTCTCATAGAATAGGATTTCCCTGGCAGGAATATTTATTAACATTGCTTAATTGGTGGAATATTAAAACACTGTGTTTGAAGTCTAACACTTTAAAACTTGTATTTAGCTAGAGGTTTAGATAAACATTTTTGTATTGTAATTTTAGAAAAATTATGTTTGTTTTTACAAGGTATATCTGATCGATATATAACAACATTTATATTAAAAACTTCTACAAAATTACAAATAAATATATATGTTTTTATGTTAAGTATTTTCTAAACAACATTATATGTATATTTTTTACATTTTTATTTTCGCAAGAAACAATTTCACTAACAAAATTTTAAAAGAGCTATTGTGAGTAAATAAATGTTTAACGAGGAAAATACTTTTCTATAACGATGTCACTTAAGAATAACTGTAATATAAGTAAATAATATGGCGGTATAAATAAAACTATAAAATAAAAATGATGTACGTTTTAAATTTAACTGACGCTTTGCGACATACTATTGCAATACAGGTTAAAAGGGTCAGAAGCTTAGCTGATTCACGTTTCAGGAGCTTTAAATCTATCTTTTATTAAAATGAACTTTAATGAACACAAAGAATAACATATGTATTTTAACATAAACTAAAATACTTTTTTTCACATCCATACATTTGTCCTGAGAGTTTCTTCTCTTCAAAGATTTTTCGCATGAAATTTGCGGATTAACTTACTTCTGTTGTAATTTATAAAAGTGAATAACCAAAACAGTGAAACTCTCTACACACTATTTTTATTTCTCAATGCGAGTCAACAAAAATTCTAATCTGAAGCCTATTTTAAACTGTTGTAAATATTATTGCTGCAGTATGTAAACTTAAATTTGAGGAGTAATTTTTCCTCAAACCATCCTTATGCGTCCTCTATCCTTTTTAGAATAACTATGTTCTGCTAAAGTAACCCGGAATCGATAATCTTGAAATTTTAGTTGTTTCAAATTGTGATATTCAGGACATTTACAGTGATGTAAGATCATGTTTAAAACTAATCAATAAACATTTCAGTGTTTAAAGTTTGTTTCTGGCTGTAATATTCCTCGAGAAAAGATGCATCAAACATCAAAAACATAATATTGAATAAATCAAGTTTAAACTAAGAAATCCCCCTTAATTTATCGTATTCCTGCACCATATGTTTGTTTCCTGTTGATTTCTTTCAATATAGGTATTGCGAAGTGTTATATATCACTGTACAGCCATTATTTAAAACAATTAAAATCTCAAAATCGACATTTTTCAAGATTTTTAATTTCGCATTACCTTAATATATTTTGGTAAAATTTTTTAATGACTGGACTATAAATTTAGCAAATAATACATAATGTACATCAGTATACGAGGGATAATTTCTAATGTCACTCTGGAACACACATTAAAATGTTGGAATCCAAAACACCTATACACGTCGTTGGTTTGTTTTTCCATTTTAGTTATATAATATCCGTAAAAATGTTTCCTAATGTCAAAATAGGAAAAACAGACCTATGTTATAACTTAGCAGTATATATTGTGTACCATATTTTGTAATATAATTTATGCTAGCATTTAAGAGAAAGCATCATGTTAAAGAAAAATTACATGTTTAAACTATACTTTATATTAATATTAATAATAATATATTATTTTTAAAAACATACCTATGCAACATTTTCCATTTAAATAAAACTATGTAATAGAAAACAGATAAAAATGGCTTTACTTTTAATATTTGATGGTGCAGTATGACTTTCGAAAAATAGTGTTGTTGTACGTTAGTTGATTGAATTGAATTTTTTATTGCGCAATAACTGCACGAGATCTATACACTACTTGTTTCTACATTCTGCTTTCTTTCAGAAAAGTATACTTTTCTAAATATGAAATTATTGATTTTATTTCGAAACTCCCATGAAATAATGCGCTGAGCACCATTTTCACCTAACAAAATTTTAGATAGATTTTTATTTATGAAACTGAGAAATGACTATATGATCCAATTTAAATTTGGAATTCATGCAGTAATTTCTTTTATAAAAACGTGAATAATCTACCCAGTTTTGGGTTTAGTTTTGATTGGTTTGATTTTGTAGTTTTTACTTATCGAGTTGCTGTCTAATAGGATTTCTAGATCATGAAATGGAATAAGTCCATTATGTCTTTTCGAAAAAGAAAACCTATTATTTTCTAGAAAGAAAACTATTGATTTCTTTTTAGGTTTGTGATGTATATAATTTGCATATAACTTTAAAACATTTTAGATTTTATAAATACATCTGAATACTTTTTTGCTTTTTGAAAAATAAACTCCTCCTCTGCTGCAAAATTTACAGAATTGTATTTTTCGCTATCCTACTTACGTAAAAAAAAAAATCCAGTTTAATAATATGGTCACATTTCCTACATGTCTACACATTTTTTCATCTAATTTCAGTCGAAATTCGAAAGTAACCTACAACATCTATGGAACTTGACAGCATAATCCTCTTCCAGTAACATATAGAGTTTTAAATTGTAGAACCTTCCTTACACCGTTGCCAAACATATTATCCATAAGTCGGCCCCCTGACGTACAGGCCAACAAACCCAGACATATTTTACCTTAAAAGTTGAAAATGGGCTAAATGAATTTAGAATGTCGAAACACCTGTTGATTTTTGACGGGATAGAGTGTCCACACACTTGCACAACCTCCGCCATATGCTGTCCGTGAGCTCCATGCCTTATCTTTCGTTATCCAAAGGGGGTAAATGAATGGTGATTGGGGCCTCTCCTTTTGTGTGATATTCGGGTCGAACCCTTCTTTGCCCCTCATTCTTGTTCCCCGAGGAGGATTTCCTTTTGGAAGGGTTTGATGTCTAAAATTAATGGGGTACTGTGTAATTACTAGTAGAAGGGATGAGAGATGCCATTGCGTACACTCGTCTTTCAAAAGGTTGATGTAGGTTGGAGTGTTGAAATTTAGTTTTATGCTTTAGGTTTTTTTTTTTTTTTTTATGTAATTCCATTAATATAGGTATTGTTTAAATTGGAAATGTTTAATAATGAATTGTAGATTGTGCCTTTGTACAAGTGAAATATTTGGGACGTGTTTTTCTCAGAAAAGGCTTGGACATTTAGAATAACTGCGGAGATATGAACGGATTCAAAAGAAATGTGCGTAATTTAAATACTTGCCTTACATTGAAAATGAGGAGTTTGGTTTGTGTACTTGGGAATTTTTAATTTGAAGGCTTTTTAATTGTTATATTTAGGATTTAAAACTATTAGTTTTTAACTAGAAGATGTTCGGGGATCAAGTAGTCAAAGATAGATATTGTGTGGACCACCAATACCCTCACCCTACCTGGATTTTAAAATAAAATGATTATTTACTAGATCAAAGGAATATATCTATACATATTAAAATATTCATTTCAAGCTAAAATTGTTAAAGTCGTGCTTGGGATTCCTTAATAAGATTTCAGAGCTTGTAATTTGTTTCAACAACTGTAGAATTCTCTCTGGCAAACTAAGCAATCTGATACTGTTAAAGCATAGTTTTAAAATTTATTGGTTAAATTAATTGGAAGAATTAATATGAAAAAGGAAGCTTCTTTCTCAGTAATGCAAAAAATGTACTTTAAAAAAATTAATGATTTTTAAATTAAATTTTTGGTTCCACTACAAGCTACAAGAATCTTGTGGATTTGCCCACAGATTCCCTGGTTAGGAGTTAATGGTTTAAATAACTTATGAAACATGTGTGTGGAAAGATGGAAAAGTAAGTACTTCTTAAAATTAAATTATGTTTATATTTTGAAAGAGGCCTATTTTGTATTAATTTACTTAAGCAATTATTATTATTTTTTCACCTTAACTGAAAAACGAAGATTTAAATTTTTATAACAAAGTAAATATCTCTATGATTAGTCGTAAGTATTATTGGAAAGTTTTTTATTTATTAAAATACCAGTTGAAATATATTTCATACAGCTTAATTTAAATAAATTTTAAGTAGTATCCTACTCGTAAAAAAAAGTTATTTCGCTTGCGAAAACTCCCAACAATAAATTTAAAGCTTAGTTCAAATAAAAATTATGTAATTCAAATATTTCTATTTTTTTGCAGTCGTTGCAAAGCTATTTACTAACTTGCGTGTTTAGAATAATAAACTTTACATTCACAAAGCAGAGAGTATAAAATATTAACCAATTTGAATATTTTACTTGGCATTATAAGTGTAACCTTGTCTCCAAAGTGAAGCCTCATTAGCGCTTAAAGGATGATTCCTTTCTATACCAGTAGAAGCTGCAATTTCATTTCACTCTAAATGTGCATGCTTATATTAAATAAAAGAATATTTTGAATAATAAAACATAAGGAAACCTTGACAATGTGACAGAAGGTTCAAGAAGGTCAAAGGGATGCTTTCGTTGGACAGTTTGACAATCCGCAGAACTAACGTGACTTTCAAGTACGTGATGCTCGCATACGTGATGCGAAATGGGAAAAAGGTTCAAAACTTGAAAAAAGCAAACATTTGAACTTGAATTGACGTGGTGGCGTTCGGAATTTTAAGCAGAGGTGGCGCTTCTGTTGTCCTAGAATTTATCGCTAATCAACCTGTCCCATCTCCATCACGCACCAGAAATGAATTTTTGTGCCGCAGACTCCATGCAGTGACGTAAAAGCAGATTTATAAAATGTAGAAATGTTAGTGGGTTTTCCATCTAAACAAATGAATCATGCTACCACATTGCCTAAGGTCGAGCGCGAGGAAATCCGCCGTTCTTCGCCCACAGGGCTGCCCACCCTGACTTGAGAACCAGCTCCTTCGGAAATCGGACACGCCTTATATATGGGATCCTTATATAAACAGTGGAGGTGTTTATGGTATAAGGTGCTTTTGAAAGGCGATATTGATCAATAGTTTGTGTGATTCAAAAGTAATTGAGAAATCTCTGTTTGGTGGGTGACAGAAGAGAATGAGATGATGTCATTAAGTGCTTTTCACTATGCGTCAGAAACCGATGTACCTCTAAGCTTCAAAAGTTTTTATAGTTGCAATAAAGTTTTTTTTTTTTCGTATTAAAAAGATTTTCTGTTGTGACTTGATTGCTTATTTTTCATCTAGCACCTTTTAAATTAAATAAACCTTTTCTATTGCACACAAAATACTTTCTATAACGTCATCCAGTTTGATTTATATACCTTACTAGTTATGGAATACCTGGTAAACTAACATACTGTAAGGAAATTTAACGTAATAACTTCGTTAAAGTTTTAATTAGTTAGAAAACGAAACCACACTTTAATTTATGCAATAAAGCTATGTATTTGGTATTTGGATGTGCAATAAGCTTTTTTTTTTTTTTTTTTTTTTTTTTTGTACTAAAGCATGTACCGCCATAATTGTGAACAGTTAAAGTAAAGTGTTCTGTTCAAAAGTCAAATAATCAATCTTTATATTGAGGTTTTTGAAAGTATGTTTTTTGAAAGTATGTATATCTTATAAGGGTAATACCTCAATTTACATAAAGAAACTTAAGCTGTGAAGTCATACGCCAATAATTAAAATTTGTTTTACAGTAAGTTACTGCAAATATTTCGTAAAGTATTTACACATCTCTAATGAGCATTATGCATAACTTTTACGTATTTAAATTTGTCAAAATCCATTAAGTTGTAATTTGAAGTATTCGGACCAGGAATGTGTTTTCCTTTTTAAATTTGCTTGGAAATAATTTTCCTTTAAAGCTATTATCCTCTATTTTCACAAGTAAAATTCAATTTTTTTAATGCATGTAAAAAAGTATAATAATCCGTGAAGCTAAGATGGATTGTCACTTTTCTTTAAATACGTATTTTCTCCTCATTCTTTCTTATGGAACCTTACCGTATTAAATACGCATACCATAGATTAAATGCGTAAATATGTTTTCCTTGTTATGTACCATGGACCCTGAATATTTACACTATTTAAAAGCCAATTATGTAGCTTAGTGATAACTTATTAAGAGTGCATTAGTTACTTGAGCTAAGTAAATATTTAATTAACCAGTAGAAGACTGTTTACAAAGTGTTAGTAAAGTGGAGATTTAATTGTTTCAATTGTTGACTTTAGTTATTTTCTATCTATTGTATATCTTATGCTTTAAACTTTGAAACACACAGAGTAGGTCTCTAAGTGGTGTGCAAACGAACTACAATTGATGAATTATAAATATTGAGTTTTTTTTCTTTTCTTTTTTGCTATTGAGAAAATAGCCTTTTGTTAAGAATTGTGAATTGATGAAACTTTTTCAAAAAGAGAGTATTAAATAGTTTATATTTAGTTGAGGAAATCTCGATAAAGCGTTATAGACTTAAAAATTTACCAGTTTAATTTGATCACAACCACCAACACGTGAACAGAACTAAAGTAATCTATCAGATAATACTATCAGATAAATAAAACATTAAGTATATTTGATAATACATTTGGCCTTTAATAAATAAATGGACGCAACTGTAAATATATAATCTCATATGATGAATTAAACTAGTATAATTTATTTGAAAAATAACCATTAAAATTTATTTTTTCCAATTCAGTTTTATTTTATAACCAATTCCCATCCAGGTAAAGACAGACCATTACCTACAGTGAGTTATTGATTTATACATTCACCTTCAAGGACAGTCAGTGGTAACTAGATATGAAGATAAACACAAAGTGGACCGGGTTCTTTCTGTATAAGGTGTATTGGAAAGAGGACTGAGTCAACCGATTCTTGCAATGTGGCAGGGCTTTGTCAGACAGGGCAGGTGAAACGGAGTAGGTGGTTTTCAGCAAAAAGAAAATCTCGCGACCTTGATCTAGTTTCAGAGCCTTTCCCTTTCTTTCAAATGAGGGAAGAGTTTCTCGGAAAAGAGGATGAATAGCTGTGGTCAGATGTGGTTAAATTTCATGGTTGCCAATTTCTTGTAGCACGAGTTGTGATTCACGTAGACCTGAAGTAATACACGCAATTCTAGCATTTTCTGCTAAAAAATGAGATAGAAAGTTTGATAAAGGAAGGAGTGTGAGAAGGAAATATAGAGACAAACGTAGTAAATATTGTTTACTGCTAATTAGATGTCAGTGAAACTTATGGAACTGAGTTTTGAAATGACTGTTACTTTATATTTAAATTTTTACAGAAGTTTTTTTGTTGAGATAGAAATGATGCAATAAAACATATGACCAAGTTACTACGAAATACCAGAAAAACTGGTGCATATTAACTAATTTAAGCATATCACATCACATATATGTGCGTCATCGTTCGTGTCAACTACTATAGATAAAAAGCTTAAAGATGTCGTTGAAGTTTCTAGGGCTGTTTTCTCAATGAGAAGAGCAAATTATAAAGATTTACTTTAAATGTGGAGTAGTAATTGGATTTCGAAAAACAATATATAGCATTTTAGGATTCAAAAAAAAAAAAAAAAAAAAAAGAAGGAAAAAAAAAAAAAAAAAGAGTATGGACTTTTCCGTATTATGCAGATTTTTCTGTACTATAAAGTACAGAAAAACGCATGCTAGAAACACGGATATTTTCGTACTCTTTTCTGTTAATATTTTGCACCGCAATTGCAATAATTCTAGAAAATAATTGCACTTGACACAGTAGTGTGACCAGAAAAGAACTATGAGAGTACGTGACAAACGTAGGCTAGCAAGAATCATTTTACGTGATAAGTGTACAACGCTGAATATCTAAATTTAATACTAGGCATCAAAAAGCATCAATGGAAGAATCATAGAATTATCCTTCCAAGATTAGGGCTATAATGAGCACCGAACCCTTGATGAGCATTAAGTTTTTATAGTGTAAATTAAATGAAAAATAAATCAAGTTTTTAAAACAATATTAATTAAATTGGGTATATTTGTTGTCATTTGTTTTTTGAGAAAACTTGTTGATTTTACTTTTTATGTTTTAGTGTAATGTGAGTTGAGATGACTAAGAAGTTCCAATATGATTATGAACAATAAAACGATTTCAATTAATTTAGAACTAAAAGTATCCAGTCCTAAATAATTATTTGTTATTAATTACGTTTCTTTGTCTCTTTTATTTTGTATATTACTTGAATTAATTTGTACAAAACCAAACCTTCTCTAGTGCACTTAAAAGTGCTTCATTGGATTTTTAAATTTTAATTCTGTTTTAAATTTAAAATTTCTATTCGATTTTAAATGATTTTCTTATTTCATACCTATCAGCAAAATATTTTGATAGCGTCGAAGAGATATAAATATATTTTATATGAATAATTTAAAACTTTCAGAAATTGGATACAGAAATGATTAAATGCAAAAAGTTTGTTTGTTGAATATTAACAAGATAGAAAGGAAATGTTAAATACGTTAGTCTTCCTCAATAAAATAATATTGTACCATACATCAAGTTTTACTTTTTTTTTTACCAAAACAAAGTTTTAAAAGCTAAGAACAAAACCTACATCGTTAGACAAACCCCTTCAGTGTTTAACCATTTAATCTCTTTAAAAATTTCTCATGACAAATTGCTTTTGGTTATCTTAAATGATCTCACTTTGTTCATACCTTACTTTATGCATATATGTCAAACTTTTAGTTTTCTAAAAACTTACTATAAACAAGCAATAAATGAATAGCCATACACTATTTGAATAATAAATATATTCAAATAAAGAGTTCAACAGTAGACATAATTAACCTGCATTACCAGGGAAGATTGACACTAACTGAAGATATGTCTTAAGACACGCAATTAATAAAAGTGAAGTTTATTTAAATATTTGGTCAAGGCTCGAAATGAGTAAATATATTTCTTTTCGATAAAAGTGGAAGAGGCCAAGCACTTGTCACTTCATGCCAACATGCCAATTTCAAATATTTGCTTTGTCATAGTTAGAAAAAGGTCTATAGGTTCACGGTGAATATTAATTCTTACTGCTCCCTTCTTACAGTGGCAAAAAGCTAGAGACGGAAAGGCCGCAAGACAGAGTAAATTAAGATTCAAAATATAGAGATCAGGTCAAAATGAGAATAAATCATTAGATTTTTTTTCTATTAAACACCGCAAATATAAAAAAAGGGTAATTTATTTTATAAACGGGAACTCACTCTTGTGTATAAATCATTTTTGGTTTACTTGTATTCTGCGTAATAGGAATAATGTTATCTCCAGTTTTTAAAATAATTTCCTTATTTTCTTCTTTCAGAAGAGATAAAAGTAATGATAGATAGACAAGATCTACTTGAAACTTTAAAAAATCATTAAGGAAATAAATTATAATTTTAAATGTTTATTGCTACGTTTATTTCTGATTGAAGAGTACTTGGAAATCTACATATTAATTATCCATAAGTACACTATAGTTTCTAGTGTATATTGTTTTGGTTAAAATTTACAAATCAATTTTATGATAAAATAATAGCAACCTACAAATTTTAGGAGGATAACAAAGAAAGACTTACTGATGAATCAAATGGTAAACATTATTTAAAGAACAATTGTTTTGAGTATTTTTCGTTTCACTACATTATGACAAAATGCAATTTTATTTTTTTGCTAACGAAAATGATTTCATGATCTAAATATAGCGTAATTATTAAAATATATAACATTTAAAGAACCTTGTTGAAAGAAAACAATTATAAAAGTAATTCAGGAGGAATTCAGAATTGATGGAATGGATCTATGGTTCTGTTTCAGTAATCCATTATTTTAAAAAGAAAGTGAAAACTGAAATTGTATGAAAAACTTACCATAAACACTTTTTAATTCTGTTTAATAAACATAATTAAATTCTATTTATTGCTCTTGAGCTGAAACTAATGCACCTTCATTTTCCTAGTGTCTGTTTATATTTTTGTTTGCATCAGCATTGTGATTACTATGAAAGAAAAATTTAATTTGCGTTTGACTATTTATATTTTTTATTAAATTCATGCTGAATATTAAAGGAATATCTGAAGTATCCATTGATCTATTAAAAATGTCATCAAGATTTATTTCAAACTATTTTTCTTTGTATGGAATGAATTGTTTATTATATTTGTGTTATTCGTCTCTTGTTCCAGATCTTTCTACTCCAAAGCAACCTAATAGTAATAGTGTAATAAATCATACTAGGGGGCTCAGCCTCCTGCTCGCTGACGCTCGCCAACCCCCTGGATTGCTATGCAATCCCCTTGGCTCGCTTTGCTCGCCTCAAAGTGAAGCGTCAGCTGCATAATGCCATGAAACTGAAAACGTTTTGTTATTTATGAAGAGAATACTTACCACGTCATTATCCTACTGCTGCCGAGACGCTTTAAGCAGGGACAGTGTGGCAACGTAATAAAAAGTTATTGGAAAACCACAAAAATAAACAATATTGTACATATATTTAAAAAAGATCGGTTATTTCATTGAACAATTAAAATTTACGGGCTGGTTTCGTATGAAGCGCCAAAATAATTAAAGTTGCTTATCGAAATTTCCTATCGAAGCAATCATATGTTCGCATAATCTTTTTTGCGATTCTTAGAAGATAAAATAAAACAAAGGAAGGCCAATTATCCGGCATTCAATCAACCGGAATTTTTCGAAAATCAAATTTGGAGAGAAAATTAACCCTATTTTGTAAAAAAAAAAATTTTAATGAGATTTTGAAGTTGATTGGGTGGTTTTAGTCGTTATTTTGATAGTTTTTAATTCGTAATAGTTGAATTTGTACTGATTAGAAATGAATATAGGTTCAGATTTACTGCACAATACCTCTTAGCGACTTTTTGAAAGTTGTCGATTTAGCGCTGAATGCAACCCGGCGACCTCCGGAACATGTTTCAGCAGATAACTTTCTCGAAAAGTCTGGATTATCCGAAATTCTAATCCAAAAGAAATGTACATATCTTGGACCTATTTATTCTTGCATCATCGTAACTATTAAATTAATCTATATATTTAATAGGCAATACGTTTTTTGGGGTTAGTCCGTCCGCCTAAACTGCTCAATCAATTTCAAACCAACAACAAACCCGTTGCTAATTTTAAAGCTTTTTTAAACTCTTCGTTTCAAAGTTGATTTTTTCTGTTTTTCTGAAGCATTTTTGTATTAGAGTAATTATTATTTTGAAGTATTTCTATCCAGAAAATGCCTCGCGTTGGACGTCGCGTCGTCGGGTTTGTTGTTTACATACGTAAGGATGTTGCCATTCATATATTCAAAATCATTGAGGCTTTGTAGTAGCTTAATGAGGAAAAATATTGAAATTTAACTAATTAATGAAGTGTTAATAAATTATTTTGGCACGTTTTGGCAAATCTACAGCTTATTTCCTTTAAAATGACACCTTGATCATTGAAATTGGTTGAGCAGTTTAGGCGGACGGACTAACCCCAAAAAACGTATTGCCTATTAAATATATAGATGTTTGCTGTCTACTGAATACCAGGAAATCTATCTTAAAATACAGATAATCAATTTTAAAGTAACGTTCTTTAAGTTTAATAGTTATATTTTTCAAAATAGTGCAACAAAATCTGTATTTCAACAAGAAGAAGAATTTAATGTAAAATAATATTTACTTCGAGCTTCTTGCTTCCATCTTTTCTAAAATAGCTGCAAAATACTTAATTTTATATTTTATTCATGTAGAAAATCTATTATTTCTATTGGAGTTTCACACATGCGATTGAAAATACCACTAAATTTATTTTCGTTAGTACTCAATTTGCTGCTCAAATTTAAAAAATGTCTCTGGTTTTTAATTTGCATATAACTTTGAATAAATAGCTTTTTCATGATTTGTGCAAGTATTAGCAGCTAAATTACCCAATAAAATACACAAGAAAGAACAAGGAATACATTAATGTAAAATTTATTAATGACAAATCCGTAATTTTTTAAAGTTACTTTGTTTTAAAGAATACAACATGCAGAATTTAATTTTATATTTATTAAAATAACCTAATTTGTTCAAGGTGAATGAATATTTTATTTTTAAATTTATTATCTTATTTGAAAGCTTAATTTTTATTTGTAACTATCTTTTTAAAACAAGCCTTAAGACAAATATTGCAAAATAAACACTATTCTCTTAGATTGCAGAGGAAATTTTTGATACGTCTTACTATTTTTGTCGTTCAATGTTTCTCTCTATCAGTGAAAAGAAACTTTTGTTTAAGAGGGCTATCCAGTTAGGAGTGCAACACTCTTAGTAATTAACTTAAGAATTTACTTGAAACGAACCCCTCCTGAAGGGTTCCACTGATTGGTAAAAGTCTAATTCAACGGCCCTTTTATCATACTAGTGGAGTACAACACAATTGGATCAGACAGGGTTAACGAGAATAAATATTTATTATACTACATAAAATCATTCTACATAAATTCCTAATTTGTCCCCTTATAACGGACCTTGGCTACAATTACAAGCACTAGTGATTCACCATTTCCTACATTCAATTTTTATTAATTCAATCCTACATCCTATACTAATTACTCATATTAAATCATAAAATTATAACAATTTCTATTTCCCACGCAATTAGTACTAAAAATAGATAAATCAACTGAGTTGCATCTGCTTACGCATGGGAGAAAACATGAGAACACTTACCGTTGTGACGGTCGTTCTGGCGACATCAGTAGTGGCACACCCACATAGCAATTACGGATCCGGACTTCTCAATTCCGGATAATCCACAAAGAGGATACAGCATCGAGCTAAAATTTCCTTCAGGCCTCCAAGTTGAGCCTCCTATATCTCTCAAATTCATCTCTCGTCTCCCTAATTTTTACCCCTGTTTCCGTTTACCGCGATCCCAAGGAAGGCGGGTTTTTCCGATTAACCAATCTAAACCCCTAGGCTTCCTTAACAGCCAATAAGGCCTACCTTTATCTTAAAACCATACTTTTGGGTTTTATCCAATAATCCTGCGTCCGAGGGAATCAAGTCCCACCCGTAAACTTTCCCGGGATTTCAGTGGTTGGAGGGTAAATTTCATTGTTATGATCCTAACATTCCAGGTATCGCTGACCCCCGTCCCTTAACGAACAATCCGTATAAAATTGCATACAAACGCATATTGTCCCTATATGTCAAATTCACCCCAAACGAGTCGAATTTATGCAGCGCCATGTCAGGACCGACTTTCCAATCGAAGAGATTTATCTTTTACCAGCTGCGCTTCTAACAACGAAAGCTCCCTATAACATTCCAACTTAGGTTTGAGACCACTTAACTAACGTCCCTCTTTACAAAAGGAAATATGTTAGCTGGACTTGAATAAGCCGGCCAACACTTTGTTAGAATATCTAGTTTGAATGTGTTCTGTAACACCTTTTAATAAGCTAAAACAGTAAATTTGGTGGATGGATATTTGCTTTTCTTAATTTGTTATCGTACATAAATATCATGTTATTGAAATTGTCTTCCTTTCTTCGTCAGTATCTATCATACTAGAGTTTACTGTGTTAAAATTTGGGTAAAAACAAAGATTATGGACGTACGCTTGCTTAGAAAATTATAAATTTCAAAGTTTGTTAGCATGAAATTAATTTCTGCCAGTTAAAATAGCCTACATAAATGTAATTTCCTTGTAATATAAGTAACTTATCAGAAATATTTTGAATATATTAGTTAGAAAATAAGTTGTGTATTTTTTATTGAATAAAATTTTTAGCACGTCATTTCAAACATCATGTGTATTAGTTTAATGTTTCTTCAAATTATGAAAATAAACATTCAGAAACAAAACTATTTTTAAAGAAATGGTGTATATTGATAGAGTTAATAGCAAAATATTTCTTAAAATAATACTATAGTAATTTAAAATATGTCGAAAAAATATTTGTTAAAATATTTTGATAAGGATTTAAAAATATTTTACTTCAGGCAACGGGTTTTGTTGATCATACAACAATATTAACGGACGTATATTGTACGAAACTTGTTATCAGTTTATCAATACATTTTCTCCAAATCATAAATATTGAGGAAGCATCTAATAGTAGTCAATTATTTTTATCCGAACGAGTAAAATTGGTGTTCTTTACCGAAGAAGAAAAAGCTTTTAAGTTTTTGAATATGAATGATTTAAATATATCGATAGTCTGTGGGAAGATAAATTCTGTAAGTGTGTGTGTGGGAAATGGGAGGAGAGGGGGGGGGGGGGGTATGCATACTTAAAAATGGACAACTCAAATTAAAATCTAAATGATTCTGTAAGTTTTGTCTTAAGTTATAGGATAGTGTATTGCAATTAAACTGATATTAAAAGTACAGTATAATTAAAGTATAACGATAATAATATGATGGAATTCAATTATAGAAAAACCATGAAACTAACCTGAATTTTTTTACCGACAGATGTAAAATTGTTATTAAGTTTGTTTTTGAAATTGTTATTAAGTTTAAAAAGAATCTTCGGATTCTGTATTTCTATGTTAAAATATGATTAATAAAAGTGTTTTGATATATGATATTATCAAAAACTTTAATTTCTATTTAAATCTCTTACAAAAAAGTGAACGCTAACAATTCTAATAACCGCAAGCGTTTATCGTTTGTTTTTTCTTAGGTGTTCCCAATCGACGTTCTATATATTTACATATGTCCTTAGTACAATTTAACATAGAAATGTGTTTGTTGGATTTGTTAGTGGAGTTAATTATGAATGCATAAATGTCATAATTGAAGAATACATATGTGAAGAAACATGTCTCTCTTACGAAAGTTTTTAAAGGAGAAAAAGAACACAGAATAAGTATAAAACAGCATTGAAATACCCAAAAAGCTACATCATGGTTTATGAACAGATATATCCAAAACGCTAAAGTTTCTCGTTAATTCATAAAATGAATAATTGGGAATTAACTCAGTCATACAAGATTATTTTAATAACAAAAGCATCCTAAGAGAAGATTTTGTTGTTTTCTTAAAATCAAATATTCTCATTTAGTAATGTACAAAAAGAGTGGCTTAATTTCAACATCTACCATCTTAGTCAGCATTCATGACAAATGGGTTAATCAACTGAATTGTGGAAAGGCCAAAAGATCGCAAGCACCGTTCTGTCCTAAGGGAAGCTTTGAGAAATATATGAGTACTCTGATGCTCATACTTATTGTTACATCTCTGACACTCAGATTTACGATATCAATTCTTTATCAGTGAGAGAAAGCAAAACTAATGCCTTTGGACTCTAAATCTTTCAGTATAAAAGCTATTTTAATAAAACTATAAATTTAAAGTAAAAAATATGCTCAATGAAAAGGGCATTCGTGAAAGGTGAGAGTGATTTCTAAAATTTCGTAAGCCAATTGATCATATTTGTTGACTAGCATATGCTTTCAAGACGGACAATTTCATTTAATTTTCATGTAACTAGATTTTTATTTTGGGTAGCAGTTTTGGTTCTTTAATTTTGTGTAATTATTCTTAATGATGATTCAAGCAATAGAAAACACACAAAAATAATAAGAAACACGCGTGAAAAGAATGAGTATCGAATGTTTTTTAGAAATCAGGTGGGGAATATCTTTTGAATATTTCTTAGTTATACAAAATAGTGCATACGTAATTTTGGAAAATAGTTATTAAATTAAAAACTAAATTCTTCTAGAATGCAGTCATTATGTTTTTGTTTATAAAGTTATTTGAAGCTATTAACTATTTCAACGTTGTGGTTTCAACAAATTTAATAGCCATATTGTTTTACTATATTACTTTTCCAAAATCTTTTCACACTTCATTTTCACGCTTAAATAGAATGCAATAATGGGTTTCATTTCAAATAAACCTACAATTTCATTCAATTATATAATATAATTAGATTATTTTTAATGATATTTATACGGGCAATACGGGCTAAGAATTAAACAAAAATACCTTATTTCAGTAGGAAAATAGATTACTGTATTGATAAAATAAATCTACTTGTAGCAATTTAAAATAATAAAAATAAAAAAAAATGGCAGTTATAAAGTATATATAAAATTTTCTATTTTCAATAATGAATACAATACAATACTTACATTATCTGAACTTATTAGTTCTATATTCAAAAACTTTGCATCTAATGAAAATGTTCATTTGTAATAAAATATATTAAAGTAATATAAATATTTTATCATATTGTTAATGAACCATATCATTAAAAGAGGACCATTAATAATCTGGATATTTCTTAACTGGTAATATAAAAACGTGTAAATTAGTCACTATAGATTATAAACGTGAAAATAAATTTTAGATACATAAAGAAAAAAAATATGAAAATTATAGCTTGTTATGGTTTATAATAAAAAACAAAAAGGAAATTGAATTCCTCTATGTTGACAATGTAATATTTTTCAATGTAAACAGTATTATAAAACACAATTTTGTAAACGGGATGTAAGAAGATGAATCAGGTAACTTTTTTCGAATATGACTTAATGCAATTGAGTCTAGTTAAAACAATTTTAAAGTTTAATGCTTGAGGCTTAACACTACTCATGTGATAATCTAAAATCATTGTGATTTTTTTTTTGTAAAATTGCTTAAAATTTTTTTTTCTAATTTAGTAGGATTTCTTTTAATTTTTTTGTCGCATTTTGTTTTCTTTCTTTCCTGTAACTATTTGTTTCCGAAAAGCAGGTATAGGTTGGAATTAGGATTAAAATTAAAATATTTTTTAGAATGACATTAGAATTGGTTAAAACCGTGACACGTATAATATTTTTGTGATAATTTCAACACACTTTATGAAAACGGCAGGTGAAATTTAAACGGCCAGTCGCGATATTCATAAGGTTTTGACTATTTCTCTAAAGTAAACTGTCACAACAGTCGTAAATACACTCTACATGATAGATGCTATTTTTCAGAATCTGAAGGAGCATAAGGTTAAAGATTATTGTCGCGCGTTGAATAGGTATGATCGTTATAAACACTTAAGGCGAATTAACCCACGTGCAGAAGCAATGGGTTTACTTTGTGATTACGTAACCCGCGTATTATGCATGCTCTGCAAGTAAGACTATACAAGGAGAAGTTGAGAAAGGATATAAAATTTATTGATTCCGAAAGAATCTCAAGGGATAAATTGTATCCCGAAAAAAATATATTTCATTACAAAATAAAGCATTAAATAAAGTTGAAGATTTATATTAAAAATTGTAATACAATAATCTATATTGAAACCAACTTAAACTCCAGTTGTATGATAAAAATAATAAAATATACTAAATATTCTGAATAGTGACGTATCGTTAATTTTTTGGATACGACTATATTTTATTCAAATTGACTGACAAGTTTAGATTGTAAAGCTACAATCTAACTGTGCCGATAGATTGTAAACTAACAATCTATAATCTGTAAAGTTACAATTCTAAAAATACTCTATGCATGTTTTCCAATATCCTCAGTAGCACAAATACGTTGTCCGATATCACTCAACACCGGAAAGTTCCAATGTGGTCCCTGCAGTTGCTATGGATCTTGGCCAATCTCTCGCAGTGATGGGTAAAATATATGAAATATTGATGCAGAATTTTAAAATTCAAATATATTTTTATAAGAAAGAACGAAGGAGTAAAAAATACGTTTTGTGATGGTTTTGACATTTTTTTTTTTTTAGAACTATGCTCGAGTTTCGACATGGATTGGCGTATCTTCCCCGAAACCCTGTTTCCGACATTGACTTATACCACTGTGCTTTCTGGGATATTATCATGCAGTTTAGTTACCTGTAGAGTTCTAGAATCCTTAGTTTCAGCTTTTCTCGGGACTCCAAAATAGCAATTTTATGAAATCACGTTCTAATGGTGCCGACCAAACGGTATAGTGGTTAGCGTGCTGGCTTCTAGACCGCGAGGTTGCGGGTTCGAGTCCCGTGTTTGGCATGGGTGTTTGTAAATGTATGTTGGTTTGTTAAATGACGAAATGTTTCGGCGCATTATAGCCCTCGTATTGCTGACGGCGCCAGATAATCTGAATACAACCAACCACGTTCTAATGGTATCCTCAAGACTCGCCTGAGGATCTATATGTTCTAAAACAGTGATTATCAACCACTGTGCCGCGGCACTTTTGTGTGCCGCCAAATTCTTAAAATGTGCCTCCAAATTTTAGAAATGTATATAGTAAAAATTATAATGCTTTTTTTTTTATTACGAGTAAAATTTAAATTAAAGAAAAGTATATATATATATATATATATATATATATATATATATATATATATATATATATATATATATATATATATATATACACGAATATTGTAACGAAGATTTTTCACTTTCACCGCTTCGTTACATATTTCTCTGTGCCTCGTTTTTGACCTATTTTTTACTCTAGTTTTTTACATACAACCCCCTGCAGGTGTGTGAGTGTGCGTCTTGTTGTCTGATGTTTGAAAAGCACATATTATTACAATTTTCTACATCGTATTTGTGTGAATTCGGATTTTCAGTATTAACCAACATAAAAACGAAAAAAAGATCGAGACTGTTAAATGTAGAAGACTATATGAGAGTAGCATTGTCACTTTTACGACTAAATATAAATGAAATTATCAAAAAACACCAAGCTCAAATTTCTCATTAAAAGTATTCTTATTATTCATTTGTAATTAATCCCTTAATAAACGTACTGTTGTTTTTGTAGTACATATTATGTTATATTATTTTACATTCCAAATTATTATCATAAACTATTTTACACAGTGTATTATAGGTAAGTAAACAACTTTTAAATGTATCTTTTTCTTTGTGTGCCGCCAAATTTTGAAATTTTTAAAAGTGTGCCGCGACAAAAAAAAGGTTGAGAATCACTGCTCTAAAGATATTATTGCAAAAATTTTCACTTCTCATTATCTCATTCAAGTTTTCCTTTCTGAAAGAGTACATTTCAGGGTTATAATACTCATTATAATAAAAATTAAACAAATGAGTTTCTAGGGATAAAGTAATAACATTGTAAGCCGTTTTAATGAACTATTTGTTTATATCGTTTCATCGTGTTGTATTGAATCGCATTAAAATAATACCAAGTCATAGACTTAAAACCAACTTATAAAACTAGTTTCTAATTGTGAACAGATTAATTATCTTCCAAACGGACAGTATACTTGAGTTTAAATGGTTTGGATTTGGATTGAGAAATTTCTTAAGAGAAGCCTTCAATTCACTTGTTGCACGTGCATGCAACATTTGTAGTTTTAACTGTAAATATTGATTTCAAAAAAGCAGATGAACGTGTTTTATGTATAAATCCTAAAAATATATTTGAATTAATTATAAACCAAATCCAGATATTTAATACGAAATATGAAATCTTAAATATGAAATCCTGACGAAGTTTCTTCGTCAGGGGGCCTGTACCCAGTCGGGATTTCAATTCTGCAATAGATTTATTATAACTTTATTGTTTTTGATCTTATATATTAACTTATTCTAAATCGTCGATCTAGAGCAATGTAGAGTATATAATTTTTTTTATAAAGTATATAAGCAAAGTCTTTAATGATATACTGTAATCACAGAAGCTTCGAAAATTAAAAGCATATCGTTTCAAGTAGTTCTGAGGATTCCTTGAATTTGAATAGTACGCATAAAGATAATTTACCCACTTACAGTATGCCATTCATTACACATTCGAAGAAAATCGAGATTGTCACTAAACGTAAAATTTCTGCAATTTGTCCGAAATTTGGACAAGGAGACACATTTTTTCCATTGAAAGTGACACTGAATAGTACGATTGGGGTTATTGGGTCGATGTTAGGAACAATCTGACCGTGGGCTACAGTAAAATAAAATAAAATAATAATAAAAAAAAAATCAGTTCGACCTGTTCACGTTAATACGACTGTTTACGAGATTATGAGGTTCTTTTTTCTAAGAATTGGAAAATTGTTTTCGTCTCTTTGTCTCTCTTAAAACAATAGTAGTATTTTCAGAATTCGGGGATCTGGTTTAGAATAAATACTTTAATTTAGAGTACTTTGTAAAGCAATTATCTCATTCCTAAGAATGAGTTCATATAAGTTCAAGAAAATTGATTCGTACACTTTCAGAATTGTGTATAAAGCACATGTGGTTACGTCTTATTAATTATTTTTGTTTATTATTCCAAGATTTCAGGCTGAAAATGTTATGATTCTGAATACGCGAATGTATTGGGAAATATTTATATTACTTTATATTTAATACCTCACATTTCCCATTGATTATATAATTGTATTTTAAGGATATTTTCTTTCTGTTTGATATAAGAGTATTTACAATAAGTTGTTGAAATAATAAATACTTCTCAAGTAGTTTGTATATCTGTTTTACACCATTGTGATTAAAAATGGGTAATAACACAAAAATACATAATACTCAATCGAAAAATATTTTTGCGGTTTTGCTGTATTATTTATGATATTGTCTTGAAATTATTTATAAAAATGAAAATAACAATGACTACAGCTGAAATGTTTCTTGAAAACTTTACAATTTAATTTAGATCAAACTCTGCACAATCTTTCTAGATATATGTAACAATGCCATATAATTTTTTAAGGATTTTTTCTCAATCAATCTTTTCAGAATTTGTTTTTTGTACAATGAATTTAGATTATATTTCTTTCTTTTTGGTCAAAGCGATTAAAAATATCAATCGAATTGTTAGTTATTTCAAATTCCTTTTTGGAATTTCAGACTTATTCTTTTTGGTTCGTAACTATTTAAAATTTTTCTTTTTACTAACTTGTTGAGCATCCATACATAAACTCTGACAGTTCATTTTATTATAATTTTTCCAATGGTATTTAATTCTATTTCACGTAAGTGTTTACTCAGTCGCACCATACAAGCTTACTCTCTCTCTCTCTTTTTTTTAAATTCTTTAGATTAACTTCGATTTTGTTTGTGTGGGAGGTGAGAAAGGGGAGGAGCGTGCAAATCTGCGGAAGATAAATTAACCCACTTGCCGTCATCTAATCAATTCAAAACTTGCCAGATGGATTCGTTGTGGACGATAATGCATTCTATTAAGTTTTGGGGGCTGAAACTAAAAGGTTACTTTTACACATGTTACCATTCCTGTTTCGGAAAACCAATTAACCCATTTGCGAACAAAAACTAATCATATAGATTTGTTATCAATGATAACGCCTTATGTAAAATTTCTGGCTCCGTCATTAAAAGGTCGCTTATACACACGCTTCCAATGCTTTGGAGGACTAATTAATACACTGGTCGTCATCCAATCGAGCAGAAATTTGATAGACTAGTTTTTGATGACAAAGCATTTTATCAAGTTTTAGGTCGGTCACTCTACACAAAGTAAAGGCACTTTACAACAAAGTAAAGGTTACTTTTCACAAGCTTCTATTATTGCTTCAAAGGACTAATTAACCCACTTGCGTCATCCAATCGAGTTGAACTCTTCCAGATAGACTAGTTGTCGATAGCAATGCATTTTACCAATTTCCGGGGATAGAGGGAGTTTGTCCATGGCACTTAATTGATGGTTTTCTTCGTAGTGGTCAAACACTATGAGCACTCGATGTGAGCATAAAATTACTTTAATAAGTTGCACTAGCTCATAGAAGTTGCCAATGCGTATAAAGAATTTATATTGAAAACTTTATTTTTTTATATTCATTTTTTTTTTTTTTTTTTTTTTTTTTGTATTTACAAAAATAGGTGCTTCTGAATATTCATAGGAAGTTACCCAATTCTCTTACCTTACCCCGATTTATACTATCGAGTTTCCTAATTTATATCTTTATCTCACATTAAATCGAATTAAATAAAAATCGATATAAATTTTCCACTTGTATGAAATTAGAGTTCTTACTATTTATAAATATAAGCCTTCCAAATATTTAAGTAGCATACAAGATATTTTATTGTTTAATTGTATTAGACTTTCAAGTCATGTACGCATTTAAATTTGGAATCAAGCTGAAAAAAATGAATTAAGAGTTGGCATTTTTGTATTTTTATTAAAAACCGTTTTTATCTCGTGAAAGTATTGAAATAACTAATTAAAACATACGGAAAAACTTAATCATTCATAAGTAGATGTTAAAGTTTTTATCTGGAAAATAAAAACTTTTAGCCATTTTATTACACTTTACACTAATTTTTTTATCCAGTCTTTATTGTTAATGTTTTAATTTTTTCTATATGTTTTCATCATGTTTTTTTTTTTTTTTTTTTTTTTTTTGTAGAATATCTTTGAAATATAATAACTTATAACATAAAATCCAAATTCTATACATATCTAAATGAAAATGGTAGACTGGAATTGCCTATGAAAATTGATTTGCTTATATAAGTCACAAACGAGTTATTTCAGCACTGTATTGGTTTTATTGGTCTAGACTTGTTCTAGATCAAGTGGAATAAGAAACAACAACAACACGAGTTATTTTGTCTGTTTAAAATTCGTGGAAAATAAAAACCCAAATTTGAAGCTGTTCTTGCATTATAATTTCCATTTAAAATATCCTTTGTAAAATAAGTTATTAAGTGTAATCAATCACTTTAATTTTATAAATAGGTTCAAATTGAAACTTTTAATTTTTTTTTCTTCACTTTTTTCGGTGGTAAGAATTTCTCCTTGCCAATTGTGTCAATTTAACATTCGTCTAATATATTATTTTTCAATGTTCATTCATCATGGCCATACAACTCAAATATAGCACATAAATTATTCCACATTGTCTGAAAAGATTAGAGTAGTAAATATTCCTCGATAATTAATCGCATAAGAATGTATAATGGTTTCCAATGATTAATATTCTAAGTTTTCATTTATGGAAATACATTATATTTCGGTGGATTTAACTTATTTTAATCAATATAATACTTTAATATTTTATTTTTGAATTGTCAAATTTTAAGAATTGTTTTAAACAAATTTTTATAAGCTATTACTCCATTATTAATATTTTTACAACTTTTTTTGCTATATTTATAATATTTTTTTATAAATGTGAAAGAAGTCCAATTTCATTTTTAAGTTCAATAATAATATATAATTCTATGAGAAATAAAATAGATGAAAATGTTCTTTTACAAATAATAATAATTGGACGGATTTCTACATACCGAGTATTTCGTAGACGATCGCTGCGCATATTATAACCATTCACTCATATAATTTTTTTCAAATACACATCCTGGCTTTTTGTTGGAATTTTACATCTCAAAATATGTTAAATTAAGTTTATTTTGTAGGTATATGAAAAATAGTCAATATGCTTGCGTATTTAAGATTTTTTAGTCTTGATGCTTATTTAGCATTTGAAATTATCAGAAGAGGTTCTCCTAAAAATCATTTTAAAGTATTCTTGAATATTTGGTTTCAAAATGATTGAATGTATTTCTTTTTGAATCGGCTGAACATCTAAATTCCGGAGAATTAATTATATATATATATATATATATATATATATATATATATATATATATATATATATATATATATATATATATATATATATATATATATATATATATATATATTGCTAAATTGTATTTTTTGTATACTTATCTTTTTTCGAATTCACTGTATAATGTAAATAACTTTACATTAATATGTTATCAGGTTTGCCTAGTCGGATTTGTTCAATCTACAGTTTAAATCCTAACTACGAGTCTTTATTTGTTATTTAAAAGGAAGATTTGAGATATTATCATATTTAAACAAAATCCGTGGAGTGCGGGGGGGGGGGGGCGTGAGGACGATAATCACAGGGAAGAAGTAGAAGCAGAGACTTATACGTTTGAAATTTGTGACTTTGGAGGTTTTTCTGTTCATTAATTATTGTACTGTCTGAAAACCGAAATTTTACAAAAGGTACAACTGGCAAAGACATTCAAGCATGTTTGTGATTGCGGAGCAATCTCCAGTAACCTATATTAATGGAAAAATAAGAAAATGAGATATTCCACATTTGAAACGTTTAACCCCTTTCCGACCTCTTAACATTAGTTAATCAAGATTGAAATTTGAAATAGCTTACTTTTTCTATCTTTGTTCCTGTTGTTATTTACACTAATTTTTTGAAATGTGGCTGTATTGCAAGTGGGAAAGTTAATGATGAGTCAGTCGGTGAGGGCTTTAGATTTCATATATAGTAAAAGAATTTAGTGTAGTGGAGTTTCTAGGCGAAAAAATTCGTGTACTTTCCAAATAAAGAAAAGAAGTTTGCCTTGGACAAAATTATTTTTCGACCATTTTAAATTTAAAATTAATTTTAACTTAAAGTTTTAATTTCGATGGTTTACTTCTTAAATGTTGAAAGTTGAAAGAGATCACCTAGAAAACTTTTTTTTCTCATTCTGTAATGGATTTTTTCATTCGATATATTGAGTAAAAACACACCTTAAAGACATTAATAATGGCAGTAAAAAAAAAAAAAAAGCTTTCATAACTGATCAATTTATAGTCACGCGATTGAATTCATAAAGTGCACTTTTTTCTTCTTTATCTTCTTTTTTTTTTTAGTATTTTTTACCTTCGAGGACCAAATCTCTAAAAAGACATATCGCAATGCATTGCAATCCGTCCCACGACCCTTCTCCGAGTCGCCAGATGCAGTGACATTTGTGGTCAAGAACAGTCCTCCCGGGGCGATCCACTCGAGACCCCATTTATTTTGTCACCTGAAATGGTCAGGACGGACAGTTATCGCTTAATCACCCGCAGAATGAGTAAACACAACAAAAAACAAGAAAACCGATTGGAAAAAATAATAAAAATAAACAAATTTCCACGCCGTGACAAGCAAGAGAGAAATGGATGGAAAGGGGATAGCGCTGGACTAGTTCTGTTGGCAAGAAAATTGAGGTTCTGCATTCCTGGCCCTTAGCTCCAGGCTCCCTTTGCGAACTGAGGGGGTTAGAGGGCAAAGAACACGATTACGTTGACCTTGTTTCAGGTTCTGCCGCAGCCTTTATCGATGGGTATCGACGGTACAATCGATAGTGAAGGGGTTAGTGTGGATTTTCGTGAATGGACAGTGTCCAAGGACAGTGGTAATGAATTTGTAGTGGTAGATGACATTATACGGGGTTACAGGTTGGGTTATTGTCCTTACTGGACTGTTGGGGAGGATTTTTCCTGTTAACAAAAGTTCTGAACGATGCTGCAACGCAATTTTATGACTTGTTTCATGGCGAACTATTGTCGAGTGCGTGTTGAGCATCGACTTTTAATTTTTTTTTAAATTTTTGTTGCTGTTATTTATAATATAACAGTTTTTAAAAGTTTTGTTGCCACCCATGTTTTCTGTGAGCCTGAACATATGACGTACATATATTTCTATGTCTCGTATCCGATAAAAGAACACACACAGCAATGCACGGTGCCAGAGATTGGGAGTAAAATTCTTCAATGAGATCAGAGAAGAGAGGAGACACTTCTTGCTTAGATCTTTTTTGAAAGTTCTACTTAATAATTTAAGTTAAAGTAGTTCTAAGATAAGGAAAATATTTATATTTAAAGCGATTTATTTTAAATTAAAAAATATTATAGGGATAACTCACTTCCCTTTCGCCATGTTCCCCTCATGCTGTCACATTTTTATTCTGATTTCCAACAAAGGTGTACTGACCATAAGCTTGTCCGGTGCAATCAGTCCAGTTAGTGATTGTAAAAATAGTCTAGTTCGGAAGATTTTTTAAAATTTTTTTTTTTTTTTTTAAACTCAATGCATTCAAATCTCAATCACACTCACCAGCCCTTTATATACTATACAATCATATTAGGAATTTCACTTATTTTCTAACTTTTAAGGTTAAATAGATATTATTATTATTCCGCGGATGTCATTTTTTAATAAACGTGATAGGTATAGGCATGGATATTCCATATTCTGCAATTTAGTTTTTTTTTTTAGTTTTTGAAACAACCATTAATTGTTTATGGAAACCAAGATCACTCAAAAGAGGTATAAATAGTAGTGAAGAGAAAAAATTATATTAGAACTAATTATTAAAACAAATCAATTATTAACTATAAATTCTTAAATAATAAAATATATTAATTATCAAAATGAATTATTTATTGAAATTATTTTACTAACAATAATTATTAAAATTGGATCAAAGATTATATTGAAAATTTTGGCCAGTACAAATCTAAAGTTACCAGGCCGATTTTATGCCCCAGTACGCCTCTGATTCCTACGCCAAATCTTCCTCATTTAAATGTAAGATAAGCTTCAATGATAATTTTTATTCAGAATACTCACAAAACTGTAACTTTTATTTAATTAAGTATAAGACATTTCTTGTAGAGCGCTACTTGCTAACCACTCCTTTACGCAAAAACATTTATCCACTTCAGGTAAATGTTTATCTACCATATCTGCTTTCTTATTAATAGACATTTCTCATGATTGGAGGACATTGAAGATCTCATTACAAATGTTGACTTACTACAAAAGGATTCTAAAATGCGCTACTAATTATTTAAAATAAACTTAATTTTACCTTTTATTAATAACTTTAAAATTTTTTATTTTTATCGCGATGTCCTTCCTCAACACATCTTCCTCCATTTTTCACATTGATAGCTAAAAATACTAGTGAACTATTTATGTTTTATAACTCAAATAGTAAGAAGACACGATAAGAAGAGTATGACAAAATTTCATCCTAAGCATTTTCCTGGTTTCTGTAATATGGTTCACTATCCAGTAATTGTCAATTGTTTTCGTAATATAAAGAGTCAATGTCACTAAAAAAACAAAACAAATGATTTGGACTTCTTTCAAGACTACTATGATTGTTATACTTGTAAGTTGAAAACAGAGATCAGGTGATATTATAATTCAAAATACTTTATCAAATGTTTATATTTATTCAACAAAAAATAGTGAATACAATTATTCTAGATCAAACAATTTTTAGTCCATATTATTTTAAAAATGTAAATCAAATTTACGCTTTGATTTATAAGCAGATTTTGGAAACATAACACAAAATTCCTGTTTAATATGAAATGGCATAAGAATGCTCATATTAATTTTTTTTTTGTAAGCATGTGTTTCGTGTTTAAATTTAGTTGTTAGTTTTTGACCATTTTTGGTTACAGAAACAATAACCTTTTTCATTTTTATACATCCTTAAAATATCGATACTATTATTACAAAATCAGTTTTTTTTTTTTAAAGTTTCATGCAGCTGTGTATTATATCATATAAAAATCAAACACTCTAACTTATCTTTTTTTTATCTTGAGATAGAGGATTGTTAAAAAGCTTATTTTTATTTTTTAATGGGGACAGTGTTATATCTGTTGGTTCTAATCGGAGAAAATAATGTTTAAAACATTTTGATTGGAGTTCTTTTCAATTCGTAAGAATTTAAATAAAAAATAAATAAATTTCATTAGGAAACTTTAATGATATTTTTAAGTTCCTCCTGTTATATTCAAACTAGCTTTCCTGTTTTACAAAAAAATAACGCAAGTTGAAGGTTAAAAAAAAATTTAATCAGATGGTTTTACGTAATCGCATTCTTCTACCTAATCTTTTTTAAGGTGTAAAGTTTTATGAAGGATAGCACCCATTATGTAAATAATAAATATCTTCCCATTCAATCAGGATTTGCAATGTAGGTCAAGGAATAGTTCTAGAATGCCGTTTGTTGTAAAACGACAGTAAAGATGAACATTTAAAAAGAAAAATACTCACGATTTAGAAAAGATTAAAAATATTATGAATACCTGTATGAATGGATCCAGTTTAAGTATGAATAAAGCGATAAAACTGTTCATTTAAAATTTTTAGGAAAAAATGCAGTTGTGATAGAATGTTTGATTTCATGCTTGGGAAATCGACATAACATAATATTCAGTTCTTACTCTTGGGCAAAGAATATTTATTTAAGAAAAATCCATTTATATTAAATATATAAAAAAAAATGGGACAATATGGACCCCCTTCCCCCCCGCTTAATGTTTTGAGAGCGATCTTGCATTCTAATATAATTTTACTTGTTTGGAGCATGGTGGCCATGTATGCGAATCAACTAAAATATAGTTTTAAGAATATTTACATTAAGCTCCACAATGTGTCAGTGGAATTTCCTAAATAAAATAAATCGCCTTTTTCATGTATTGTGTGAGTATTATGGACACCATGAAATAGTCATAATTTTTTGTCACCTTTTTTAACTTTATTATTAAAAGCATAATAGCCATCAGCAAATGTTAATTATCAGAACAGACAGTTGTCCATTTTGAACACCAGATTGGTACCTTACTATCACTGGTCGAGACACATCTTCCAGCAAGTTCGATATCAAAAGAATGCTTGATTCCATTACACTGAGCTTTGAGCTACGCAAATAGCACAAATTTGCTGGCCAATATCGGCTTGATACTGGGCAATTCCGATTTGGACAGTTGTAGACTGTCGCCAATCCCACACACCGCTGGGTAAAATATATAGGAAGTTTTGAAATGTTGATACAGATTTTTAAAATTGAAATATAGTGTTATAAGAAAGGATGGTGGGTAAAAAATATTTTGTGTGATGGTCTTGACACTTTTATTTTTTAAAAATCGTGCATTTTGGAACGATACTCGAGTTCGGCTTGGGCTGGCCAATCTTCCAAGAACCCTTGTTTCTGATATTATCTAATACCGTTGTGCTATCTGGGTAACCTCTTGACGTCTTGGCTGGCGAGACATTAGAAGATAACTTTATAGTTAGCAAATATTTAAACAATTATTTGTTTTAATGGAACCAGTTACAACTGGTTTGATACTTGACATTGTATTTACTTTTGAGATTCGCTGGGATTATAGAAAATTACCTATCGATTAAGAATGACGTGGTATGCCGAATAGCATTTGGCTGGAAGTCAACATTGCCAGGTAAAACTACAAATACTACACACATTATGAAAGTTAAAAACATTGCAACTCACGATGAGAGATGAATCAAAATGCACGTTCTTTCACTATTTAGATTATTTTTATAGGATCAATGCTGCATAGACGTGCGAAACGTCAAATGAAAGGTGTCCTCAAGAAGAGTTATTATACCTAAATTCAACCTAAAGTATCCTGAAATGGTAACCAGAATTGCAGTATCAGTTTCAAAATCTTAGTAAGATTCGATAAAATTCAACCAGAAGTTCCAGTTGCAAGTCCTTTAAAATTCGACAGTTCTTTAGTAACCAAGTGCAAAGTTCAGATATTGGCTGCAAATAAAAAATATAGAATTGAGAAGTTGTTAAAACAGTGACAAATTCGCCAACTCAACGAGATTTTTATACATAAAAAAACTTCAACTGGAAGGGATTTTGATTTATGTTGTCAACCTCAAGATATGTCATCAAAGTGTTCTTGCAGGGTATTTGGAACGGATGTGCCACCATAGAAACTGGCGTAAAAGCAGCCTTTTAGTAAGGATTTTTACTGGAAAATAACAGTTTTTTCTTCTAAAAATAAATGATTCACCAAATTCTTTTTTTTATTAAAAAAAATAAACAGCAATTCAGAATAAATGCTCAAAATGCAGACAGCTGGAAAAAGTCCCTTAACGCATGATCTTTGATGCGTCAAGTGAATAAGAATCGGAATATCAAAGCATGAAACCGAATTTGTCTGAGACCTGAAGCTCAAAAGCAAATGCTCATCTTCGTCAATAGTCTTAAATAATAACAGCAATACAAAAGAAGGAAGACGTTCCGTGGCATCATTAGGTGCGATAATCATCAACAATGTCATGAAATCTGTGGCTCGTAAATACGATCATCTCCATTTTTTCTTACTATTATTTGTAGCATAATGGCAACGCTACTCTATCATAAACCTTCTCCGCATCGTTTGACGCTTGTTACGATAAGAAGATGAATTACAGCTCATTACAGAATAGATTCTGAAATATCATGCGATAAGAAAACAAGGAGTGCTCAGTTTTTGATTCAAAGGATATCTTTTGAACACTAAAAGGTGTTTTTTCAGAGGGTTAATACGTTTTGATTACGGTGATGGAGATTTGCTTTGTTTTGCTGGATCGACGGATTATTGAAGTTGGCGATAGAGCCAATTTCCAGATTAAGATTTTAACTTAAAATTTCCGTACAAAAAGGTTACTGATATTTTTTTTTTTCTTGATTACTTGCTGAGGTGCCCAGATTTGTCTGGCCTCATATAATTGTTTCCCGGTTTTGGCCGGTATAACCTCTGGTTCAGAATGGTAGATTTCAAGTTATGGTCGTACTCCTTTAGGGGTTTGAAAGAGGGGTGTATGCTTTTACTTCTTTAAAAATTTCACGATGGACAGGGATTTTACTTAGAAGATGAAATGTGCAAAATTTCATTGAGAGCAGAAGCAACTGTACAGATCGCGTTATGATTTAATTATATCTCTCTAGCGGTGGGAATGGAGGATTTATGTGGATTTTAAGAATCTCGCACAGACCTTCGCTTGTTTTAAAGAACCAGTGAGTAAAATTTCCTCAAGGTAGAAAAAAATATTGCCTACTGGTATAAAACAAGCAATCTGTGTAGCTATAAAAATCAAGCATTCTGTTTAGAACATACGCCTTTTTTTAATTACTTCAATTAACTTATCTTCCACTAATCTCCCACAAAAAATTTATGAAATGCAACATTAATAAACTATACTTATTTATTTTTGCTTCCAACTAGTTTTCTCTAAGTAAATTAAAGATACTTGTACCTAACATGACCTTACTAGTATTCGAATATTCACAATCAGAGTATTCTGAACTCCAATTCCTCGCGTGTAAAACCCAACAGATAAGCCATGTAAAGTCATTTCGAAGATATTTTCATTGACTTTGATTATTAGGTGATATGGATATACTAAAAAAAATATTAAACTTTTAGACTTCTAGTATAATCTTATAAAAATATCAATATAGTATCAAAATTATTTCTTAGATAAATATTTAAAGAACCAAATAATAATTAATAATATTAAAGAGAAACTGAATTTTTTTTTACCAGAATAAAAATATGTTTAAAGCAATACAAAGAAAATTTTTACACTTCGACTCAAATCGGCGTATGAGGATGAACATTAGTTTCAGCATGGTATATTATGTAAGTTAATTTGATTCAACTCTAACATGCAATTACGTATAGCAAACTAAATTACTAATTGAGAAGTTATTATGATTTTATTATATAGTTAAGAAATAAATTTGGGTAACGGTAATGAATGGACATAATACAACAACGTTTATTACTTTTTTCATTAAATTACTCTAAAAAACTATTGGTGTGTGTAAAAATTTGGGTATCGGTAATGAAAGGACGTAATACAACAACGTTTATTACTTTTTTCGTTTAATTACCCTTAAAAACTATTGGCGTGGAGTATCGCACAACTTTCAACTACACTATAATATTGATAATTGTATATACATTTGAGGTGGACTGGTGTCATTTACCGCTTTCATATTTTAATTCATTCAGGAAAAATGGTCAGTGTGGCGAAATTTTTGTTGAAAATTCTTAAATTATTTAATTTATTCCGTTATTTCTCTGCGTGTAAATAGAATCGTATGTAAAAGCCTTTTTTTACTTACGATTTACTTACAGCAAACTTATTTGCCAAGTTTTAGATCTGTTGGATGACGACGATTCCTGAAGATTTTCCTTCCACAAACACACATACAAAGTTGAAGTTAATGGAAAGAATTTAAAAATTATTTTTCGAGTATTTTATTGTTGGGTTATGTAATAATATGCAACAATATTTCGTTTTGTAAATTGTCTGCTTTCTGGTTCATCTTTAATAAATTAAACTGATTAGTATAATTTATTGTGATTTTAATTGCATGGCCAAAAAAGACATTTTTGTACCGGAAAAGAAGGATCGTAATACAATAATGTGTATAATATTTTACACTTAATTTATTCAAAGTAATTTTTCGAGAATTTTTATCTTTTGATTCTATAACATTGTGCAGCAATGCTTGATTTTAAAAAATAACTCCCAGATCGGTTCATTTTTAATAAACTAAACTAATAATTAAGAGTTTATTTAGGATTTATTGCATTACTAATAAAGGTGTTTTAGAATCGAATTTAAATGCTAAAGAACTTGAGTAGTATAATAAAGTTTATTGTTTTTAAATCCTTTATATTAATTTTGATTTTGTGTGTGTGTATGTCGATGGCAGTGGAATTTACGGAGGCGTAATTAATCCCCTTGTCGTCATCCAATCGGGCTGAAAATTGTCAGATAGATTCGATATCAAGGACAATTCATTCAATAAAATTTTGGGGGTATCACTAAAAGGTGGTTTTTGTACTCGTTGCTAAAATCGTTTTGGAATACTAATAATCCCATTTTACCGATCAATGAAGAAACTCTTTCCTGTTGCCAAAATTCTTTTAATTAATAAATAATAACATTGTTTGAATCAGAATAAATAAAAGATATTTGTATGGGAATTTATAAATTTGCATTAATTTTTAATGAATAAATTTTGAAAAGTAGATTACCGCATATCTTGCTGATCGAGTTGTTTTTAATATTTAAAATTAGATGCAAACACCAAGCACATGCTGACAATAGCAACGGTGCTATGTTAATGAATAAATATAAATTGGCAAAGTATATAAAGGATTTATATTAAAAACTTTGTTTTATGGTTTATATTATTTACATTTAATTTACTAAAAATAATTTTCTGAGTATTAATTTGATTTTATTATATTGGATAGCAATACTTTATTCGATAAAATGACTAATAGACCTTTCGCTTTTAATGAACGAAACTAATCAGGGTTGGAAAAAAAACACAGTTTTTTTGGTTTAGTTATTAAAAATCCTTTTCTAATTACATGTATATATATTTATAAATAAAATTGGACGTTAACTAGAATAATTAATGTTCAAATAATAATTAATACTCTTTCAGAAAATATTTTAAACTAAGTAAATAAAAAATTGTTGCTACTTATGTGGACATTCAAATCATATGAAATTGTAATATTTTATTTAGAGATACTATTCTCTATATTCACTGTATACAGTATGATATAATGATAATTGTTTACTACATAAAGCATAGAATATCGCTCTTAGATTCATCTGTAATAGTGATATATTGTTCAAAATGATATTTTTAAGGTTTAGAAAAAGTTGTTAGAGCACAAAACCTCTATTTCAGAAACAAATTTAAAATGCAGCCTATACTTAAGTTTAATTGATAATTTTGAATAATTTTAAAACATTAATATATCAATTAGATTAATATAAAAACTTACTGTTCAATAGTCTTTAATTACAAGATTTATTTTAAAATAGATTATAACTTATTTTTTTTTGCATAATTTTTCATTTACAAAATCATCACTCAGTCATGTTATACCAAAAATGTATAATTAATTTAGTGAATTATTTTCTTAAATCCAAAAGAAGAAAAATTCTCTCAACATTTGCTGTAGTTGCTTTTGCAGTAAAAATTATTTAAACTTCCTTCAATGCATCGGCATTAAACTTTTTATATCATCTTCTTGCATCCACCATCATTCTATAACTATTACATTTTAATTAAATTCCTTTTGAAAAAAATATCTTTGAAATGGAAAACGTTTGGTTAAAACTAGAAGCTATTTGCAACGACAAATTATTTAAAGTGTCTAATTATAAATAAACAAATAAAAATAGAATTTTAAATTATTCTTTAATTTTTTTTTTTTTTTTTTTTTTTTTTTTTTTGAGAAAAATACCAATGCCACTCTGAATAACCACTCTCTCCACCATGCCAACTCTGAAACTAATAATTAAGTGTTCATTAGGTAGTTATTGTATGATAAAGAAAAGAGCTTGTGAATCGGTAAAGAATAAATCTAATACAATGTTTATCACTTTTTACATTTAATTACCTTAATACGATTTTTCGAGAATTTTGTCGTTTGATTTTGTAATATTGTGTAGCAATGCATCATTTTATAAAAATGACCCACAGACCGGTTTGGCGTTGAATGTGTGTCATATATTTGCATAGCACACCTTGCAAAATATTTGTTTCATTGCCGCATATTGTTCGCTATTATCAATCGAAGTTTGATCGCAATTAACGACCCAAGTGGAGATGTCTTTCTATCGATGGCATTCTTTCCCGATAGGGGTCGGGTTCAAGGGGCTTCCGTAATTTGCTTGACACGAGTCACGTGATGTTTCGACACGTAAACATTGGTTGTGACATCATAATTCATGAATTTACCCGCGGTATGTATTTATGCAATTTAGTCACAGGGAGGAGTCCCTGCGATTGTACAATTCGTTCTAAGGTCAATGCTGAATGAGTTGGAAATTAATGTCATTGTAACGTATCGTGGGAATAGGCGAAGGTGAAATGCTATTAATTAGAGGTATTTCATTTAAAGATGTTGTTATTCAAAGTAAACTTGTGTTCATTAGCAATCAGTAATGGTAATGTGTATCAAGGCAATTCAAACTGGGTTACAAGATACCTTTTAATTAGGTAAACCGCAACGATTAGTTTCTTCCAGTAATAAGAAATATATTTTTTTTAATTGTTGTTACTGCATTCTGTGATAATTGTAACGTTTTAACTAAGTAGTTTGTTTTAGTTTCAATTTGAAAAGTAGAGCTTAAAATATGCCAGCGAAATTTCGTTAATAAGTCATAATTAATTGATAATATATTATAATTAATAAATTAAATGTTTTGTCATTTAAGCTCATGTAATGTATATTATAAATTATTTTTGTGATTTTACTAACAACCACTCACTAACAATGCATTGAAAGTAGTTTAAGACTCTAAATAAGTAGTTTAAGACTTGAGGATAGAATTGCTGATATAAATGCCTATGTCATAATTACACTAATGGAGTCATATTACAATTTCAAATCAAACTGATTCACATTAAATTTAAAAACATATGAAACAAACGCAATAATTTATTTATGAATCATAATATTATTAGATAACTGATTGTTACGTTGAATATTAAGTTTACTATTACTAAATGAAGCTTTTCAAGCTTTGTATTGTAGCAATTGTTATAACTGTAAAAATATATCTAAAACTAACAAGGTAGGTGAATTTTTTTTTTTAATGTAAAACATTTTAATAAAAATTTATTAAAATTTTTCAATGATGAAATAATATTTTCAAATGAATTTGGATCTCTACAATAACATTATTTATAAAAAATAACTTTAAAAAAGGTTGAAAATGAAAAGTTCATTAATGTACCGTAAATTTATTAAAGATAATAAATACTCCCTTTTAAATTTCATTATGTAAAGGAAGAAATTAATAATTTATTTTGTATTGCACAGGTGTTAAAATTTGCAAATTTTTTCATCGCAATTCTTTATGAGATAAATTCATATATATATATATATATATATATATATATATATATATATATATATATATATATATATATATATATATATATATATATATATATATATATATATATATATATTTAACAAACATTAAAGGGTTCTACTCTTCACTTATTACTCACATCCACAATACACTATTCTAACTTATTTGTTAATGCATAGAAAGTAAATAGAATAATATTAACAGTAACACGAAGAAGTTTTTCTGCCTTTTTAAATGCAGATAGTTTGGGAATATAATGTTTTTTCTCTACAAATTATTCTCTTTTGTACAAAACATACAATATATCTACAAAAGTAATCTTATCGGTTTGAATGTTATCTTTTACAAAATGTAGGATAATGTTCATACCAAAATATAATTAGTGCTAATTTTATTAATGTTCTCATTCAAAAAATATGCAGAAACTGAAATATTAAAATTGTTAGAATTGGCTTAAGCTTTTTCTTTTTTAATCATAGAGATTCTATTTCAGAACAAGAAGGATAAATTAAAATAAAAAGTTTTATATATAAGTTTTATATATTTAGATATAGAATGCCCATAAGAATATACAATAAAGTTCATAAGGCTCCTCCTAAGGATTAAATTTCATGCACTTAGAAAACTCTCTCAAACAGTAAGAGACTTTTATGTTGAGGCCCTATATCTAATCTACACATTTCACATAAATTTAAAAAAAAAAAACAAAAAAAAACTACACAGTTACATTTATAAAGTATTTTTGTAAATATATTTTTTTTATTTGAATTTACGAAACAAAATATCGAATTTGAATTGGTATTCAAATAATACATACATACGTCTTATTAGTGATTTGTATTAGAGACATTAAAGACTATTTAAATAAAAGAATTTGAGTAAACCTCTCTGCGACGTAATTTCGCAATATTTCGATAAAATGGTGCACAGATCAATTTGGAAGTTTCCAATGCTTCTAAGAAATTCTTTCGCTGACGTCTTTTGTGCAGCAAACTCTTGCAACAAAACTCAAACACGTCAGTCCAAAAAAAATCACAAGAATGTGAAAAGATCTGAAATCAGAGGAAATTGCACAATGCAATCCAAGAACTCGGAAGGTTTACCAGTTCTGACCTAGCATAATTCGGTGAAAAAAATGAGAAACACTTTTTATTGCTATATACTAAAGGGTGTGTCAGACTGACATTTGACCATCTATCTGCTAATGTAACGAGCATTCATAAAAGCCATATCACCTAACTCTTTATGGAAACAACTCACGAAGTAACATGTGTAATGAAACATTTTGGAAGGAACCACATAGTTGTTTTTGTTTATCTGTTAAAGTGGGCTTAACTTTTAATGTTTGTTGTGTTTGACTTACACGAACTCTATATTTGTACCGTTTATTTGTGGAATTGCTTATGTATATCGTACATAAATGACATTTGAAACCATAAAGATATTGGATAAAATAAGTCAACTTTTGAGATGTTTGTTGTGTAATGACTTACTAAAAAGTTTCTGATATAATCATTTGTATTTGGAAATGGAAATATATTGTAACTGCAATGCAGCAAGATGCTAATAATTGTTTAATCAGCCGACTTGGAGTTAATAAGAATTATTGGACGCAAGATTTTCAAATTGTTAACCTTTCATTTTAGCTTGGGTATAATATTTTCACACCTGTTTTAGAACGAATTTATATCACATGGACAAACATGTAAATAAAAATGCATTAAAATAGCGAATGGAAAATAATTTTACTTTAGTACAACTAAGCATTAGAATTTCATTAATAAATATTCCCTTTAAATTAATATCTGTTTTAATATTACTAATATATATATATATATATATATAATAAAATTATATATGATATATATATAATAAAATTATATATGATATATATATAATAAAATTATATATGATATATATATAATAAAATTATATATGATATATATATAATAAAATTATATATGATATATATATAATAAAATTATATATGATATATATATAATAAAATTATATATGATATATATATATATAATAAAATTATATATGATATATATATATATAATAAAATTATATATGATATATATATATATATAATAAAATTATATATGATATATATATATATATATAATAAAATTATATATAATATATATATATAATAAAATTATATATAATATATATATATATAATAAAATTATATATAATATATATATATAATAAAATTATATATAATATATATATAATAAAATTATATATGATATATATATATATAATAAAATTATATATGATATATATATATATAATAAAATTATATATGATATATATATATATAATAAAATTATATATAATATATATATATAATAAAATTATATATAATATATATATATAATAAAATTATATATAATATATATATATAATAAAATTATATATAATATATATAATAAAATTATATATAATATATATATATAATAAAATTATATATAATATATATATATAATAAAATTATATATAATATATATATATAATAAAATTATATATAATATATATATAATAAAATTATATATAATATATATATAATAAAATTATATATAATATATATATAATAAAATTATATATAATATATATATAATAAAATTATATATAATATATATATAATAAAATTATATATAATATATATATATAATAAAATTATATATAATATATATATATATAATAAAATTATATATAATATATATATATAATAAAATTATATATAATATATATATAATAAAATTATATATATTATATATTATACATAATATTATTTATTACATGTATAATATTATTTATTATAATTTTATTGAAAGGAAATACCTCAGTTCAGAATTAATTTTTTTTACTGTAATTTGTTTTCCTGCACAAAATTTTTCTTCTTTCAACTTAAGGAATCTAAAACGCATTTCATAAAATAAACGTTAAGTGAATAATTAGAACTAATAATTCAGAGTTAAAAATTAAATATTTCAGCTTCAGTTAAAGTTACTATACAAGTTTTACAAAATATTTATTACATTAAAATTCCAAAAATAAATATTCCCTTTATACTAGTATTATTACAACATTTATGAAAGGAAAGACTTCAATTAAAGATTTAAATTTTTTATTGTTATTTGTCTTCCTGTGCCATATTTTTCTTCTTTCAACTTAAGGAATATAAAACGTACTTCATTAAAAAAAAAAATGGTTAAGTGAAAAATTTGAATTAATAATTCAGAGTTAAAAATTGAACATTTCAGCTTAAGTTAAAAGTAACAATAAAAAGTTTTACAAAATATTACCGACCTGTTTTTTCGCTAGGATGCTTTTTTTTACTCATGTGACTTTCATCACTTTTTATTTGTATCATTTATCGTAGGTTTAGAGTAAAAAGGTGATAATTTTAATTTGTCACAGTTTTTGGGAGTAAACTATGAAAACCTTCTCAAGTGGAACTTAGCATATCACTCTTTTACCACAAATTTATTTCAATAATCAAGTTTCAACTTTCATTATCAAATTAGTTATAAAACTTTCCTTCTAAGACGATTATATTATTGTAAAATTTATTTTTAAATTACAGCCCAGGCCTACCAAATTAAAACAGACACGAGTCAGTGATATGTTTGAAACCAGCAATCAGAGAACACTCCTTGAATATCAGATAACATAAATATCCAAGTTTGTTAGCCACAATCTGCGTAGGTAAACCCATTCAACCCTCTTAAAAGTGTGTGGGTCTTTTCAGGATATCATGACTCAGTCCCTCACTAACAATAGTCGCCGGGTAAAAGGCGTGAACACCTTTAAGAATGACACTCTCCATCCGTTCCACTCCTACGCAATCAGACGGAATCGGTTTTGCAAATGATCTTTTCTTTTCGTCCGTGGCTTACCGTCGGATTAGTGTTGTTGCCTTCAACTGTGTTTTCGCGCGCTTTCAGTACCAACGATCAAAACATGTGTGACATGGAGAAAGCGAAGTTTTGACAGGTTGAACTTTCTCCGATCAACTAGCCTCTTGGCATTTGGTTACCCCCCCCCCTTCCCTTTCCCCTTACACTCTTCAAGGAGATTGGAAGAACAACCTTTAACTTTGAGCATAAAAATTGTGTAAACGCAGGTATCGGATTACTACTTTTTTTTTATGGATCCCAGATATATTCATTCTGCAGTATTTTTAATGAAAAAAATTTACTCATTTCAAACTGATTTCAATAAAATGAAAAAGTTGTAATTATCATTTTTAGCATTATGCAATAATTTTTTTTTACCACCTAAAATGTCTTGTCGTTTTCGTGGTATGTAATTAATAAATAAAAATTGCATGAAATAAATGAGTAATTTTTAAATTGTCTATACACGTTATTTTATATTTAGAGACAAAACACTTCAGAGGAATATATATTTGGATATCAGAACAAAATGATTCTAAATCCCAACTGGGGAAACTCTAAAGGGGTGTGAACTAGATCTTGTTCCAATTTCACTCTCTCCGTAACGCACCGTTGTAACACTAACTAAATGCTTTGAATTTTCTTTGTATGAGTTAGGATATTATGATTTGCTAGAAAACGAATTGCAAAATTTCTAAGGTTAGACTTAGTCTCATTCGTTTCCATGATACGGATAATGTTAATTTAACCCCATGAGGACAAAGGGTTAAACTTTAAGTAAGTTATTAAAAATATCTCAGCAGACATCAATATGTGTTGTAAAAGTAACATTAATCCCGTTGGGTGAGGTCTGCAATGCAGTATTTATTTTTGTTGATATTGTTTGTATGTAGTACCTAACTTTGAAAACAAATAACTTTGTTTTTAAGGGTTCTTTTTGGTTTGAAAAAATAAAATACTTATAAAGTCATTTATGGTCTTTGTAAGAAATTTTATACATTTGAAAATACTGGACATTGATTGGGCTATGAGAAGTTTGAATGATATTCGGAGAGCAACTTGATTAAACTATGAACAAATAAACCAACAGAGAATTACAAAAATTAAATTTGAAATTATACTATTGTTTTTTGAGATAATCAATTATGTTTTATTGGGTATCAGAAAATAGTAAAGAGAAGATTCCAATAACATAGTACACATGGTGATTGATTTGAATTGTTGTAATAAAACATCTAAATTAACTAATGTAATTTATTCAAAATCTTATTGGGGTGTAATATTTAAAAAAAAAATCAAATCATTATTATCTATCTTAAGGATTAAACTAATTGAAGTGTTTAATATATCAAAGTTCGTAAAAAGATAATAGGTTGTATTACTGTCTAAAGCAACTGAATTTATTAACTGCTATTAGTCCCAGAAGAATTTTGCGCAATAAATTTAAATAATATATAATTGTATAATTTAGTATGGTTTTATTTATGGAAATATAATTGTGAATATAAAATAAACTTTCACTTTCCCATTTTCAGAATCGTTATTTAGTATCAAGCGATATCTAGAGTAAAGTTATGTCATTGCAATATGTAAATGCCAATTAAAAAAAAAAAAAAAAAAAAAAAAATACTATTTTTATTGATAGCAGATAATTCAATTTTGATTATTAGAGTTATGGAAAATCAATTTAAATTACAGTGGATTAAACTACCGTGAAGGACTATATTGATGAACTCTAAAAGTAATCATCCATAAGTATTATTTTTGAAGGCAATTGATTGCACAAAAAGATTATTTATTTTTATTTTTGTAAAACGAAGTTCAATTTTATATTATAAATGAGCTTTAAAAATTTAGCATTGTATTTGTAGAGAATAATTCTTTCGATATTAATATGATCTGATCAATATCACGAAATAAACGGGGAAACAATATGTATTTTTATTTTTGTTGACCTCAATTGCGCATGAGTTAGAAATTCATCATAAATATTTTTTAAATATTGAAAATAACTAATAACTAGATACTAAAATTAATTAAAGTTAATGAAATTCTTCGTTGAATTATACTGGTTTACTTCCTCAATAAAGCTTTCTGAAAATAAAGACTCTTATCATTATTGTATATTGAAATGAAGGCATTATCTGATTTTAGTATTTATAAATTATTCAGCAGTTATTATTTACAATTGCTGAACTTAGATTGCTTTATTCAAAAAGATGATTAATTCAATATAAGATTCAGAACATTTTTTCTTCAAGAAGCCTATTTGCATATTTAATTAGAAAACAAAATAATTTTGATTTCAAATTAATAATTTTTTTTTCTGAAAGACATATCTCTGTTATAATTCTACAATGTAGTTTACATTATGCGTTTTATACTATTAAAACATTTTAAATATAAATATGTTTATACATTAATATATTGAATAATAAAAGAGTGTATTTGATATTTTAAAGTAAATATAGATATATTAAAGAGTAAAAAATTAGTAAAGAATATCTATTTTTTATTTTTAAGGTGTTGTCAACAAAACTAAAATTATTCTGTTTTAACTATTTCTAGTCTTTTCAGAGAACTTCTTATTTAAATAGAAACATTTTAAGATTAATCATGGTAATTATTAAGTTATTGCCAACGAAGCATAATGACCTACATAAATACATTTTAATTTGAATAATTATTACAGATTTATTAGAGAAACTTTTTTTTTTTTGTCTCATTTTTATGAAATTTTCTGTAAATAAAAAAGTTTTTATTTTTTTCAACTCAGTAATAAAATTATAAAATACATTTCAAAGTTTCTGGGAATATACCACTGTTTACTTAAATGAAATACACCTTGTTAAAAGAGCACACTTCTAAATTAGGTTTTTACACTATTTTTCCATTTTGACCATTGCTGACCTTCTTGATATCTTCTTGAAAACTGTAGAAAATATAATATGGATAATATATAGAGGTTTAGTATTTTTTTTTTTTTTTTTTTATATATAAAATTTTAGCTGCACAATCTCAAAATAAAAGTACATAATTATTTTACAGAAAACAACTCTGAAAATTTTAATTTCAAATACAAGAAATTACCAAAGCATTTGTGCAATTGATTAGGTAATTTTGAATTAAACACATCCCCGGATTTTTTTTTTTTTAAGCAAGAAAAATTTGAATTCCCCTAAATACACTTACACACCAAATTGTTTTGTAAAATTCTTTGACTAAGAATTATTATAAGTAAAACAATCCTTCCTAGTGTGTCCCTTTTTTTTTAAATACATTTATAGTTGAAACAATATAAATCGATATAGAACAATTTTGGATTCAGTATAATCAGTTTTAAGTTTTTAAATTTTCAACCCAGATCACTGTAATCTTTAAGGAAAAAAAAAAAAAAAAAAAAAAAAAAACCACGCCATGTCGATTTTCAAACATTTTAAATCTTTAAAGATTCCGTAAAGGAATATATTAGATCAATACTGAAAAAAAACAACTTATTAAAAATATATGTTAAGTTCGAACTATTTATATATTGTATCTCTGTGTAAGGGAGTCTACTTTAAATCATAATGTAATGACTTAAATTTGTTTATTTTGCACTTTATAGAGTGTTAATATTTAACTCAGAAATGATTTTCATACATTTAATAAGGATTCCATAACGGTTCCATTACAAATATAACGCTTGATGTTATAAGGGGATTACTGCATCTTTCCTGGAATTAAAATTTTTCTTTTTTGTGTAAATACTAAGGTGGAAGCATCGATATAATTTGAAAGCAGATTTCTGTGTTTTTTTATATGGGTGTGGGTGGTAGCCTTGTAAAGTTTTTACTTGGTGTTCTTTGTTCTCTATTAGTAGCTCGATCTGTTTTCTTTCTCTTGTCAAGTCACGAAACTGTCAGACGACCCCTTTTAAAATCCAACCATTGAAATGTAACAGAGATACAAGTGTAAATGTCTGTAAGAGTGTTTGACTGCCAAATGCCACACGTGTTACAAAGGCTCTTAGACATCGATTCATTAGGTGATTAGAAATCGATTCAAATTTGCATTGAATGCTCCCACATCCTTCCACTGGACGCATTTCGGCCAAAATGAAAAAGCGCACAACCAAAAGGGGAGCCCATAATCTAGATACGATCGCCGCTCACCGGTGACCTTTTGCCAGTCGCAGCAGTCGATATAGCAGTGATTAATATAGAGCAGCCGACTGACCAGAATCCAGCCAGATTCAAGAAATGAGGCCGTACCTAGAGAACTGACCTCGTAAAAAAAAAAAAAAAAAGGAGTCCGAATCCGTTGCACAACTTCGGGGAAAAGGAAAAAGCAGCGATGAAAGTCACCGATAATAAGTTAATTGGAAATTTATTAATTAATTAGGAAACTTCGAGGTGTCGGTAATTGCTTCGCTATTAACCTGGAATATCAGGGGGGATTATTAGGTAAATTTTCTGTCTGATGTTTGTTTCGTATCGTCATTCAGTGAAAAGTCCTGGTTGGTTAGGTGAGGTTGAAAGTTGGCTAGCAATGCGGATGTTTGGTTTAAAGTCTACTTTACCCGTCGGGAGTTTATGGTGATTTGCTTTATGGAATGAGAGCGAAAGGAATGCTTTCAAGGTCATCTTGTTAGTGCACCGATTGGAGATCTTGTCATTTCATTGTTAGGTTGCTAGCTCTCATCCATTTCGTTCAACCGTAGTACAACCCGCCTGTAGTAAGGATTCATACCCCATTTATCTGTTTTGATGCACCATCCTTTCAAGTGCCTGAATAATCTTCCCCTTTTTAGAGGTTTATCATCGATTTTCTGCTTTTCGTTATTCTGATGCTATTTATTAGTTTAGAGACTTAGTTTTTAGATTGTAAAAATAATAAAGGTCGTTTTCTTTTTTCAAAATTCTTTAAATGAAACACTGAGAAGCATTTTTTATTTTTTATTTTTTTTATAGTTATATGGACGGGTTTCGAAAAAGAAACGTATGTTCAGTTACGAAATGTAATGTATAGTCTTTTCAGTATCAATCTTTAACTTTGCAGAACACAATTATTCAAAGTTCAAGATAAGATTTTGAGGCATGCAAATTCTATTACGATTTCATTTACCATGCACTTATGTAACGAAAGATTTCAGTTAGTGAAGAGTAATACGAGGATATTTAGGTTATTGCTATTTGCTGTTTCTTGTGTATTTTAGTATCCTTAGCGTAAGCTATTTGATGATATCAAGTATCTCTTCATCATCTGTATAACCTATTTCTATATGATGCTTGAACTTTGAACTTTCAGAAGCTTTACTATGTTGACTTCCTACTCGTATCTCTATTTGCCATTTCACAACAACCTTTTTAGAATTGATAAATGGTGAATGTGGTTTTGATTTGGTTCCCTACTTTCACTTTTGGTTTTGTTCAATTTGTCTTATATTCAAAATCTAGGAACGCGGCAGTGTTCCGACGCCAAGTCCGATGCCAAAGCGGCAAACATGCAAGTGTATATTATGTTGATAGAGCTTTGGCCCGTTTTCGACTCCTCACAGCTCAGCTTCTATTATAGCTAGAACCCTGATTTCCCCCTCTATCATGTTGCCCCATAATTGTTAACATTGAACAAGGGAACAAGGTAAAAAAATCCTTTAAAAATCGCCGAAGTCACCGGAATTTTGTTCTTCTTTTTCTCCTTCTGATTCTTCTTCTGGCTGTGACGAAAACTTTAGCCAGGGCAACAGCCAAAACTATTTAATGATTTCACACCATTATTTTTTTTTATTCTTCTCAGCATGATTAGAGGAAGTTCCTTTTGTATGATATGATGGGTAGGAGGGTCTATACCCCCCGTAAATGAACCCGATACTTGGAAATTTTATCCAGCGATACAGCTTAAACGCTTCAATATAATAAAACCATTCTTTTTTTTTTATTATTTCTCTCAGTTTGATTAGAGAAAGTGCCTTTTGTATAAACTAATGAATAAGAGGGACTATACCCCCACCCCCACCCCAGAAATGTTCCCGGAAGTTGGAAAATTTAGCACGGGTAATGACTGATTAAAACAGGTCAATGGATTTCGGATATTCACCTTTCGCTCATTTTCAAGAAGTGACTTTAATATTTTAAGTTGAACCATCAAAATTGTGTAATTAGAAAAAAACAAAAAAAACAACAGATTACTTACTTTTTAATTAAATTGGATGCTTATCAAACCTCTGAAAACACGTTTCAACTTTTTACCTAGAAGACCACTTTCAGTTTAAAATAAAGTTTCATAAGTGTCTGGTCGTATTTGAACCACGTACCTTCTCATCACTAGCCTGATAGCTTAACAACTCCACTAAGGCTTGCTGAAACTCTCTCAAAATATAACAAAACTCTTATATTTCAAACTTTAAGATAAAGTTGCTATAAGACGCATTTTTTATATATTTTTTCTTATATAAAAGCTGGTAATCCTCAATTCCGCATAAAAGTAAGTAATTTGTTCGTATGTTTTACTTACTTTGTATAATTACTTATTTTTTAGTATATAATTGCATGTTTTTGTGCCTAAGTTATAATAGATACAAATTTTTGATTATGAAATTGTTTTACTTGTTGTGGTAAGGAATATTTCATCTTAAATGAAACTTTGGATTGCAAACCTAAATCTCTTTAGAATATTTAATCATGATATATATTGTCACTTTCAATTTAAAGAGTATTATGTGAATATAAGGTGTTGTCTCTTACGCCATTTTTTTTTTCTTTCTTAGAGCGATGATATGATTATTCATGCGGAAGTATCCATACGCCGTATCTTACTCATTTAGAACACAAGAAACGCAACAAAAAGAATTGATATCTTCCAAAAAGAACTAGACGTTGTAAAAAAAGCCCGCCAAGTAAAATAATCAGTTTGAAAAAGTTGTGAAATCTAATGTTTGCCGCCAAGTGTCCGTGTTTAGTTTCTTTGGAGTAGTTGTACACAATGAAATAAATTAGGATTATAGGGGGAATCCCCACAAGGCAATCAGTACTTGGCAGGCTATAGTTTTTATAAAATTAATCTCAAATCAGTGTAATAGGTGCAAAAGTAGCTGAAGCAAACGAAATGAAATTAATCTGAAACAACTCAAGCCTGTCAAGTTCTGATTGCCTTGTGGGAGATTCCCCCTAAAAATCCCAATTTAGTTGATTGTGTACAAGTATTCCAAAGAAATTAAACGCAGCCGCTTGGCGGCAAACATTAGATTTCACAACTTTTTCTGATTAAGTACTTGTTGGGCTTTTTTTTTTTTTACAACGTCTAATTGTTTTTTGGGTCGGGTTTTTCCCTACCGTCTGGACTAGAGCAAAGTATTTGAATTCACATATACATTGCAGATTATGTTTTGATCAAGATATTTGTTTATTAAACAATGACAATGTCGAAGGTATGAAATTTAATGTTAGTTAATAAAACGAGGGATCTCTTGGATAAACATATTTGAAATCATAGCTCAATATGTAGATCAGGAAACACAACTTTTATAATGATTTAAAAGTAAAGCAGTTTGTCAGATCCATCTTTGTATTCCAGGAGGATAGAATGCTTTCGATGAGCTCGGTTAATGTTCATATTGGTGGATTGTAATGTTACTTGATTGGTTTTGATATCATCTAGTGTAAGAGCTACACTAGGGATATTCTACGCTGAAGCCTTTATACAAATAGTATAATGTCAGGGAGGGACAACTTTCCCGTATTGGAGTCTTTGGACGAAAACTTCTACCATGCAGCCCGACATTCAATTGGAGAGTATATGTCACAATCACCAAGGTGTTTACTCATTTTTTGAAGTAGAGCTAGATAAACAAGGTCCCCAACTGCTATTCAATCCATAGACCTTTGAACTCCAGGCCATGAGTCAGCAGTGGGTAAGGGGGCATCAGACTGGATGAACCATTGGACTTGCAGCTTGCCGTTAATTTTGCTGTTGTGGATTAGAGTGGTTTCTTTAAATGGACAACTCACAATGGAAGTCTAAATTAATAAATTAGATCAGTTCAATACCGGGGGATCCCTTAATGTCACGTGACGACGGGATGCCTTCTCGTGTTGTAGGTGGGGAGTGTGCTTTCGTCTGCCGGATTCGGGTCACGTTCCGATTCCTTCCCAGACTGCCCAGGAGGAGACGGATGAGTCGTGAGTATCCAGCACTCTTGTATTACCATACACATATTGTGTTGCACTCTGGAGCTCGTGATCACTAACAATTGAAACTCGATTGCGTTGAGGATGAGAGTGGAGTGTGTGTTCAAGAGGATATCTCTTAATCTGTAGTGGGAGGGGTTTTGAAATGGAAAAGGGATTTGAGAAGATTTTTTTTTAATGATTTCAGTGTAAGAAAATTGTTTATAGATCGGGGATAGAGTTGATGTTGTTTGCTGTCTCTATTTTGTCTTAAAATGAAACAGGAAAGCTTCAAGAATGTCCAAGTAAAGTTCTGGAAACTTTCTGCGACATACTGTTATGTGAATTGTAAGATACCTAAGTAATTTTCATGTAAAAATTGGAATATTTTGTAAACTTTGATCTACGGATTTAGTCTTTAGGACATCTTTACCATATGCAGAATTTTTTTAAACAGTTCTTGTCTATGTAGTCGTCACGGGCAATTGCTTTTAGCAGTGTTGGTGGGGGAAAAAATTAAAACTGGTTTCTGATGTTTTGTTGAAATTCGCATTTGTTTTTGAAGATTTATTGTGATTTGTCACACGTTTTGAAGATCGATAACCTCCCTTTCTACTCTAAATAAGGTAGTGCATCAGCTTTTTGTCTCTTGCTTAAGATTCGATATTGTTATTTTTTGGAGTTTATGTAGCAAGTTAACAGCACAATATACTATCGATGAGTAGTTCTGTGTTGGAAATGTAAACTATCGACCGTGATGCTAAGTTAAATTGTACAAACAAAATATTTCGTAAAATGATGTTTATCAACGTGTTGAAAAAGTTACTGAACACTGATTGGAATAAAGTTGACCAATTTTCATGTGGTAATATTGTTGTAGATGTATTAAGAATGTTATGTTGTAGATGTATTACGTATGTTATGTTGTAGATGTATTATGTATGTTATGTTATAGAACAATAATTTTATATCCTGAAGCATTGTTATATGTTTTATCATTATGTAATAAATATTAAAACTCACTACGAACTGACACGTGATAAAAGATTTTTACTATGAGAATGGAGAATGAAAAATTTGCTGTACCGTTTTTAACTGCATAAAACAAATAATGAAGTATTTTTTTAGAACGTAACTCGTGATGAAAGATTTTTACTGTGAGAATGGGGAACGAAAAACTTGTTTACCGTTTTAACTGCATAAAACAAATAATGAAATATTTTTTTTAAACGTTTGTCGATCAAGAGTACTTACAATCATTGTTGAACTGTTCTATTTAACGTAATAAATAACTATTGAAAAACATTTGCTGTTAAATTATATTTTCACAAATTTTGATGAAAAATATGAACCCATAAAACAAAGTTTTTGCAAATCTCTTATATGCTTTTGCGTAAGCGATTATTTGAATGATTTTGAGCTCAGATCAAGTATTAAATAGAGCTTAACCACTACGAAAGAAACATTCATTTATTGACTTTGACAAACTTTTTTTTTTGCCCCTAAATTTGAATTGAAAGCAATGTTATCAACAATGAGTCTAACTGACAAGTTGCAAATTGATTGGGTGACGGCAAGTGAAATATTTATCCCCCCCCCCCCCCCACAAAGATTTTATAAACCCGAAACATGCAAAATTGAAGCTAAAGAAGAGCATATAAAAAAATCTTATATTTTTAGAGAATAGTGAATATTTTTACGGGTGGTATCTTTTAGCGATATTCATTTATTGACAGTATTTTTTCAGAATTCTGATTCATATGATAAAATTAAGTCAACATTTTCCTTATTTCTCAGAGAACTTCGGATTGATTTTTTTTTTAATTCACCTTATCGTCATATGATATATAGCATTTTATAGTTTGATATATAAAGGTTGCACATCGACAAACAGTTTTAAAAAAATTATATTTAAAATTCTTACGTAACCCAACATAGTTAATCTTTTCATTACTAATTAACACATTTTGATTAATTAAATCGATAACTTTAATAATTTGGAAACAGTTAAAATACTTTGAGTTGGATTTTGATATTACTCGTACTTAAAAATAGTTAATTCAGTTTCAAAAGCAGATCGGTTAATAAAGTACTAACTCTTAATTACAATTTTCATAATAGTGAGAATTTGGCCACAAATTGACTCATTTGTCACGCAACACACGAAAAGTATTCATAGTTATACATGAATGTCTTTTCTAAAGTTTGAAAATGTAAGTAATAAAACTTAAAGTTTAAAAGAGCAGTTCTGTGATCAGTGAAGGTATGTCAAGCCTTATGAATTCGAAGACTTATCAGTTGCAGTAATCACAGAGGAAATAGTAGAATGATGTTATATGTGCTGTAGATACAGCGAAAAGGCGCATCAATCTTGTACTATCTTATTTCAGATTGTAGAACATTTAGACATTAAGAAAAGATTGATGTTACTGTAAGGAAAACAAAAGTACATTATCTACTCTTTTTATTATACGGAAGTAGTATATAGTTTAAAGTTAATGGCTCTTTTGATCATAAAAGTGATTTTTGGTTTGTTAGAGTGGGCGTATATTTATTTGAAATCAACAAGACGTTCTTATTAAAATCCATCCTGTCGTAACGCCTTTAAGTTCCATTATCATTGCTTAGTTCGTTATACTGCTACAGACTGTATTGTATTTTGTATTTAAGTAAGAAGATTTAATACAAGCATTTAAGGAAAATAAATTGTGAAAACAAAGACAATCCGAAATATTACCAGATAGTCTTAACTGAAAGGAGTCTATTCAGTCTCATGAATGATATTGGACTTCAGATGATCTTCAAAATGTGGGAACCTGAATTTACGCGGTAAATCTCGATTAAAGATAACGATTTGAGGTTAAGCTACTTTTGATCTTTGAGGTGTAATATGTTGGGTACCGTAGATAAAACTCAAGTCAATAGACATATATAAGTTGACAAAAAGGTCAATCATGTTGGACCGTCCCAGACAACTAATAAACGTCTTGTGAAATCCAACAGCTTCCTTAGTAACTCTGTAGAAAGTTCTCTCGATTAAATAGAGATATAGAGTTCGACAAGTTTTGTGAAAAAACTCGTTGAGCTCGATGTGAGATAAAAAAAATAAAAAATAAAATAGAATTTCTTAGTTAAGTTTCCTAGCACCCTGCAAGTCCTTGAGGATGAAACATTGATTTCAAATTCGTGTTCATTGATATTTTGGCATATTATTTCGAGCTACTGCTAAGTATAAACGATAAAAAAAAATGTGAACGTAACTCCTTTAAATACGCTAGCCCACTCCACTGATCAGAATTTCATTAATCATGGTGGAACATTTCGGAAAATACCTTGTGGAGAGATTCAATGCATTGCTAGCTGTCTATCACTTGAGAACAGCTCTTAAGATGGAACGGTCTGTTTAGCCACCAGAATTCATAAAAAATCTCATGTTCAAAGAATACATTTCAAAGTAAACACTTACACTAAATATGACCGTATCTCCTATTAAAAAACTCTTTGAGGTGTGCCATTTTAACATGGATGCATCCAACTGCTAACTAATGATACTCTATTCTTTAACATCTCTCTGCACACTATGTATTAATTTTTGAGAATGTTTTTTTTTATTATTTATTATTATCATTTTATATCATTAAGTTACGCAAAGATTTCTCTTTGATGTGAATTCCATGTGTCTAAGTTACTCCACTGAAATGTAATAAAAAAAAGGATTATCCTTAAATTGTAAGCTTAATTGTATAATAAAATAATAATACACACCACTTTAAAAATTTATATAATGTTATATTTGTTAAAAACGTTATTGCTATGACTTTTAACAATTTTTAAATCAGGGTGTAAAAAACATTAGTGTTTCCTGTTTTCTCTATACGTGTTGAAACTTCCAATCACCTAGGTATCGTTTGTGAAATAGAAAATAAATTTTCACATACACACGATGTATATCAAAACTAAACTAATTTATTTAACCATTACGCACCCTTATTTTGAATTACATGGTAGTGTTTTTTTTTTTTTTTCTAAATCAAAGGTGGTATTTTTTTTTTTATCTATACAGAAAAAATGTTATCGTTTAAATATGTGAAGCATTCCATTGGAATATTTTAAACACTACATTTTTGTCACTTTGAAATCTTCTTGACGCTTAGTTTAAATCAATTAAGCATTCATAATTAACTAAAATTTTGAATTGAAAATATCAAGTGACTCAGCAATAACTAAAAGTAAAGAAAAGTTTCATTTCACGGTGAGGAAATAATAATACTCAGACTTTTCCAAAAGTTGATCACTAACATCATGCCTTCGGAATTTTATTTACATTAAAAATAATTATTGTAAAAAGGAAAATTATTTTTCATTTACTAGTTATAAGAAATGTGTTTAACTTTCTCACCACATGTGATGAAACTTCTATGTTGTGGAATTATTTATTTATTTGTTTGTTAGTAGTAGCATACTTAGTTTAATAAGTGTTTTTATTTTGAATGTTTTGAAAGTTTTTTCAACTTTCAGTGGATCGTGAAATCTAAAATATTGAAAGTGTTTGCATATTTTTGAAAAGCGTCAGCCCACCTCTTTAAAGGCTACTCATTCTTCGTCACCCAAAATCGACTTTAGGTAATTGTCACCTAAAAATCCTTGGGGATGGAAAATTGTGTAATTTCCATGAATCAGCATATCATTAGAATAAAATAAAGAAATTACGTCGTAAGCAGTTAAATTTAGATAGAAAATTGGAATTACGCCGAGAATAGACAACATTATAGAAATACCTGGAAAAATAAATATTATTCAGTTATGTTGTAGACAAGGGCGGATCCAGAGTTGTATTACGGAGGGGGGGGGGGAAGGCTGTTGAATAATTTAGATAAATTTTGTTGTTCTTAAGTTATATTACTATACCATGGGATTACTTAAGTCGATTATACAGAATATGTTACGGTGAGGTAAAAAGTCTCAATAACATAAAGTTGATAATATGATTGGCTAAGTGTGAATTTACGACAATAAATTAAAGTTGTCTTTAACTATTTCAACTATATGGCTCAGGATAAATTTGTGTTAAGTATGATAGAAAAAATAATCTAATAAAGAATACATATATATCAACAAAACTTTAATTTGCTTTGTTGGTTTGCTTCGTTCTCGGCTTTTCCTCGTTATTTTTTGGGATGAAAACATTTATATTAAAGATGTTCAGTGCGGATTCGTCAAATCTTGATTGATTTCATCCAAACTGTGAGAGCAGCTCGCATTAACTTTAGAGTACATAAGTTTTATTTTTAATTCCAATCTTTCACGTGTCAATGAGATTATAATATATATATAAATTAAATAATTAAATAAATGTGTCAGCTTTAGAAGCCAGTGTTAGACAATACATAAAATATATAAAACAAACAATACATAAAATATCCATCGTTGACTTTATTTTCTTCCCTATTTAACACTGAACAACGGAGGGGGCGATCGCCCCTTGCTGTATTCGCCATTGGTTAGCCTCATTGGTAGAGCCTCTTTGGTTTCAAATGATATTGTGATTCGTTATGTTATGGATTGCAGTAAGTAGTATCCCAGTAGTACAAATATGCTGGCCAATATCGTTCAACACTGTCCGATCCCGAAGTGGACCGCTGTAGTCTGTCCGTTACTACAGGTCTTGGCCAATCTCGCCCAGTGCTGGGTAAATTATACTGGAAGTTTTTAAATGTTCATACAGAGTTAAAAAATTAAAATATATTTTTATAAGAAAGGACGTAGGGGGTAAAAAATACGTTTTGTGATGGTTTTGATATTTTTTTTTTTTTTTTTTTTTTAATTCCACATTTTGGAATGATTCTCGAGTTCCGGCATGGATTGCAAAATTTCCCCACAGAACACTGTTTCCGACATTGGATATTACTACTATGCCACCTATATTACACCACGCTTGGTAGAACAGTTCTTCAATTTTCTTAAGAGATGTTAGAAAGGAAATTCTATGTATTTGCAAGCTCCAGGTGGTACTCTCAAGACGTAAATATATTTTGAATTTTTAAGCAGTTTACAGGTGAATACTAGAATCAACATAGGGTAGGTTCTGAATTATTTTCTTACACAATGGGTATTGGAAAAGCAGTTTTGCTTTGTAGTTACCTTAGACCACTAATAAGTTTATTTTTTTTTTGTATATTCGCATCAAATTCATCAGTCACATTTTCTTGAGATTTTTTTAAATTTTTTTTATTCAAAGAGGTCTACGACTGTCTATCATTTATTTATTTATTTTTATTTTAAATGGATATAACTTAAAATCTACTTGCTATAGATCGATGCAAATTTTCTCAATTATTTTTCATGTATATTTCTTCAGTTTTTCTTTAGGAATTGTAAATCTTGATTTAACTTTTTTTTTCTTCCAGTTTTTAGAGTTTGGTAATATGGAAAAAAGTTGGTTAACTATGGGTTTTATACAGTTTTTAACACAATATATTAAAAAAAAAAAGATTTCAAGTTTTTAATTTTTTTAGAAATTAATTTAAAACTTGAAAAATTATAAAATAATTTAAATTTAGAAAATAGTTTAAAATAATTTATAACGTTTTATTAAATCCTTTCAATTTTCAATATTAAAATATAGAACAGAACATAAATGTCAGAAAATTAACTTAAATAAAGCCCCTTTAGATAAAATCATTTCTGTCCTATTGATTATTTGTCATTGTCTTTCTAAGAGATTATTTATTCAAATCCGCTATTGTGTCTTGCAAGTGAAACATTTTTAATAATTTTTAGTCATTGTACCTCTAAATATCTTTAAAAAAAAATTATATATCCGCATTTATTGATGTCGCCACACCAACAAAAATATTTCCTTTTTATTAAATCCTTCATATAAATTTCGATTATATCGATGGGAGGCAAATCTGCTGATGCCTAATTAACTCCCTTGCCGTCATACAATCGAGCTGAAACTTGGCAGATAGGTTTGATGTCAATGACAACGCATTCTATAAAATTTTGGGGCTGTTACTGTCACTAAAAGGTCGCTTTTACGGAATTCTAATAAACCAACTTGTCGTCATCAAGTCGCGCTTTGGTTGACATTTAACCGACCTTTGTTGAAACTCTTTCTTGTTGCCAAATTTTTTTTTTAACAAATAAATAAAAAAATTACTTCAATCAGAATAAATAAATGACATTTGAGTGTGAGAGCATAAATTCACGTTCATTTCAAAAAAATAAATAATAATAAATGTGAAGCATAGTGGCCCCACATTTTGCTAATAGAAATGGTTTTGATATCGGTGCTGTGCTAATGAATATAAAAATTGACAATGCATATAAAGGATTTTTTAAAAACTCTTTTTTATGGGTTATATTATTAAATCCTTTATATTTACTTATATTTCGTTTCTGTGTTTGTTTGTATCGGGGTAGATCTTTGTCAGGCTAATTGAAATATTAGTCTTCAGCAGTCAATCGAGTTGAAATTTGATAGCTAGACACGTTATCGATGACAAATAAAGAGATGCCAACTGTTCTTAGAACTTTCCGTAGTTTTTACTTAATATACATAGATTTTACGGATTTTTACGGTTCTTTGAAACCTATAGAAAAAAAAATTAAGCCAAATATATTTTCTTATTCTTTTGCCAATACTCTTGGGATTCGCCTATACTTTCACTATTGTCGAGATTTACGTTGTTTTCGCTGAGGGCTACGTTGATGTAAGAATCGCCATTGTATTTCGTATTTATTCATCGTAATGAAAGAGTAGGTGCTATGGATAAAGCATAAAACGAAGTAAAAATCCGCAAAAACTGCGGAGAGAACAATACAGGACATCCATAGAAAAGTTGTTATTTCTGTAAACGTTAGACACGGAATCGACGGTTTTATCGTAGTTGTTAAACTCTACGTAATCATGAACTGAACTCAAAATCGCTTAAATAAGTAGCAATTGCACATAAAAGTTTGTAATGCATGTAGAGCAGCGTTAGCCACTACGCGGCCCGAATGACAGATTTGGCCCACGACAGAATTTTCTGGCGCACAAAAGATTTAAAAAAAAAAAAAAAAAAAAAAAAAAAATCAAATTTTACGGTATTGGCTTTTTTTTGTCACATAATTGTAATTTTTCCGAAGCAGTATGCGCTAATTATGTAGAACAGAGCTCTCCACTATATGCGTGAAGAAACTATTTGAAAAGCTTTCAGCAAGGGGGTTTTCAACACGAATAAATACAGGAATAACTTATTGGACAAGTAACTCATTTGGACAATTTATTAAGATTGGCTGCAATAAATAGATACTGCGAGACAGACATCGACTCTATTATAAAATAAACTGAACGATTTCGACCGCCATCGTTTCGCAAATGATATCGACTAAAACAGAGTAATTTGGAAGGACAGTTTAAATACTTTTATTAATAGTTACGTCAAGTCCCGTTGTCACTTTGGAACAGAATACACACTTCTTTTTTAGACTTTGTTGCATTAATAATGAAATTTTTTATTTTTTTAATTATTTGAAAAAAAGAATAAAATATTTATTGTAGTTTCAGTACGATAAAAAAATCAATATATATATATTTTTAGTTTAATAATAATTAAAGATAAGTATATTGGTGCAACCGGCCCGCAAAACCTCCAACATAAGTCATACAGCGAGCCTCTAACAGTTAGTGGAGAACACTGATGTAAAGGTTTATTGTAAACTGTTTTTATAGGTTATTAATTTTTGAACTCTGTTAGATAACTCATAATATTGCTTATCGCATTATTTGGAATTTTACTAATCACCATTTGAAACGTATTTAAATTTAACTCTGAATACATAAGAGAAAAATAATATAAAACGTAGAAGAAACTTATCAATGTCTTCAGTTAATTAACAGAAACAAAATGTACTCTTTAAACACCAATTTCCATATTTTTTGTCCACCTCTATATCCGAGATCATATGATCCTTTTAGAGTGTGATTGATGACTTAAGTCCTGATCAACATGTATTAAATTCAGTATTCACTTCAAAATTATAATTATGGAAATAAGATAGATTTCTTCTATTTCATAAATTGACAAAAATCCAGGTTTATGTATATTTCATACAAATATAGAAACATATTTGTATAAAATATATAAGAATTATTTATAAAATTTATTACTTTTAGAGTTTGATGTGTCAGAGAGTACAGTTTTCGTCAGAGTACTAGCCATGAAGAAAAATGTTTTTTAAAAATTGTATAATTCAGAGTTACACACTTACACAATTCCCCGTTTTTTACAAAATTAAATTAACCAGATATTTAAAACCGAAACTAGTTTATCTGTTTTGTTTTCAAATAATGCAGTCGTATTGTAATCAAAGATGCATATGTTTAAAACCTTGAGTTATATTTGCTTAATTTCTCTTTCAATGACAATAAAATATCCCCTATTTTAATTTTGAATCATACAGAAATAACACAGATTATTCCTAAAGAAGAAGTTTCCAACTGATATTGTCAGATCAAAAATAAGAAAAAAAAAGTTGTTTTATAGTAATTATTACAACACTTTGGGAAGGGGGGGTTATAATTCCTTAATCTATTAATTTACAAGACAATTATTTCAATAATGAATTTTTTTTCCTATATTATTTTATTCTTAAGCTGATATTAGAAGCATATAAAAGTTAATTAATTTTTTATAATTATTGTTCAAAATTTCCAACCGAGGAGATAAAAATTTAGTTACTTTTCTTCATTCCTATATTGTTGGTAAACTCATTTGAAAATAGAGTTTGAAAAGAAAAAAATGATCCTTCAACTTTAAAAGGTTGAAATAAAATTTTCCGTAGAAATATTTGAGACAAACTTGTATGAGATCTTTTAATAGATATTAAATTATGTAGAAAATTATGCATCTACCATTTGTATGTTCTTGCACTAAAAGAGCTTCACAAACTTGCACAAACTCACTACTTTTTTCAGCCATGAAATATCGTTTTTTATCTGAATTGTATACTAAAAAGTTAAAATATAGCTGTAAGGATGTAAATAAATAATAATAATAAAAAAAAAAGTTTTGTTGTCTTGATAGATAAAATGAAGTTTTCTTGAATTTTTATTGCTTTAATATATTTCACAGTGCATTAGTTTACTTTTATGGTGATGGAAAAATCTGTTTAAAACTTCAAGAATACCCGAACTCTTTTTTTCTTCTTTTTTTTAAAGAATCTACAAGAGTATTTCTTTTAACTTTGGAATGCGTAAAGGATGAACTTCATCAGAAGACCTTTAAGGAAGTATTCTGATTCTAAATTAGTTTCTTCGATTGTGTAAAAAGAAAGCGTTCAATACTAGGGCGAAAATAAACCTTATGAAGTTTTATGTATATTCATTTTCAAACAAAGTAAAAAAAAAAAAATCATATGATTATGGTATACTTTTATTATGTGCTAGAGTCTTATGATGATTGATGAATGACTATGCTTGAAAAAGGCGCCAGTGCAGAATGTAAAAATGCGATTTAGTTTATTGTTATTCGAAATTGAAAATGTGTTGCGTTCTTTTACAATTACTTTCCTTTCTGCATCCAAATTTAACAACGAAAGAAGACCGTTCACCAAAGATTGTAATTGTATTTTTATTTTTGCCACTAATAAAAATAAACTTATACTGAATTGCATTGATATGAATTTTTAAAGTTAATAGTTTTTCATAAATAATACAGCTGTTTGAATCACAATTTTAAAGTATTACGACAGAGGGAATATTGCGCCCTTACTATAAAAGTAACACAGCCTAAAATTCTGCATTTTGAGAAATGTGTACAAAATTACAGAACGCATTTATTTGAAGCCAACCAAGAATTATCGCCAAATTGGTCATTTCTTAAAAAAATTACCGAAAATATTAAAAAAAAAAACGATAACTTTTACTAATCCATGTGAAGTTTAAATACAGTGACAAAGTTTAAATACAGTGACAAAGTTTAAATGTAATTCAAAGTTGTGCAATGTCCCACACCCCTAGTTATATTTCTTATATATCATTGCCCCATAATCTTAGTACAATACGCGTTACCTGTAATGTATGAATCCCCGGCATTTATTACAAAATGTCTATGCATTTTATAGAATCCCTGGTGTTTTCAGGCAATGTATGAAATATGAAGGTTATGTAATAGCACATTATAAAACTAATTTTTTGATGAACAAATTTAAATAAAATTGAGTATTTCAACACTATTGAGCAAAGCACAAAATAAAAATGACAAATTCTGAGCCCGTGGTAAACGTTAAAAGTGTGGCTTTTTCTACGGGATAATTTAAAATAGTCGGAGAAATATTTATACTTCGTTGGTTTGTCATTTGACAATCTACAGAATGCATAGAAAAAATTTATGAAATATTTATCATTTCATACTTCGCCTTAAAACTCTAGGCAATCTAAAAAATGTCTAGGTACTCTGTAGAATGCTGGATTTCATACATTGTTTGTAACACGTAAAGTTTTCTGATATGTGGATTGAGTCAGACTATAGACTGTTATTAACAGATTCATTCCAATCACGGCTACCTTGTGCACTTTATATAATAAAACGTTCAGAAAGATCTAACATCCGGATACTTTTACATGTTTTTTTTTTTTTTTTTTTTTTTTAAGTTTTAGTTTGGAAGAAATCTAAATTTTCCTTTCTATCATTCCATAGACAATCAAAAAAGTAGAATGTAAGGAGAAAGGAAGGGAATATCATATTCACATGCTACTATGGAAGTTGGCAAAACTACCTTACTCACAGACAGCACCTAAGCAAAATAAGCTGAATTTCAAGCGAAAGCGAAGGTAAAAGTCGATTGGGGGAAAAAAAAAGTTTAATATTTAAACAATTCTATTATATTGACAGTAATAAATAAATTTATTTCTGCCCAGTTTTCTAATTTTTTTAAATTACTTTAAAGTAATTAAATAAATTGCTTCCAAATTTAAATTATTATTTAAAAATTCAACTACAATATTAAAATTGTAGTTATTCTGCAACGACTGACCTACACTATGAAATCGATCATTACACCAGCACAATGTTTATAACATCAACGGTAGTCTTGGCGATAGTACCCATTACAATAACGCATGTCCCAGAGATGGCAGTTATAACAACAGCTTTGAAAAGGCGGTATTGAACTGTTAAATCAGTGTAACCTTTGGCAAAAAGGACTATTACTCCAATGTAAATATCAGTGATAGTTCCTTCCATACCGGCTCAAATCTCAGCGATAGAGTTTACTACATCAGCATAATACTCGGTGAAAATTATCATCACAAGAATTTAAATACTAGTGATAGCGTCCACAATACGGGTGCAAATCTTTCAATCGTCTATTAATTACTATATCAGCGTAACTCTTAGCGAAAATGGGCAGTTACAACAACGTAAATATCGGCGATCACCTAGCATACAAACCCAAATATCGACTATTATATCGGAGTAACGCTCAATTGGACTATCACATAGTTTGGACAATCACATACTACCATAAATATTGATGATAGAGACAAACATTAGAGGATGCAACTACAAAAGTGGTTATTCCACCAGGGGTTTGGGGAATTCTGAATTTCAAGCAATGACTATCAGACTTGTAAGTAAGCACATACAACACATGCATCCCTTTAAAATTCCAATGCGAATTTGCATCGATCTCAGGAAATTTTTACCAAAAACGCTAAAATCGGCACATCCACAAAACTGTTTCATGTGGGATTTTTAGAGTGGATTTCCTTCACTGTATGTTAAGTCAAAGCAATAAAATCTTTCTTTTCATAACAGTCTTCTTCCACACACAATAAGTAACTTTCACTTCGGAGCTTTATTTACATTTAGTGATATGCAGATGCCAAATGTCATACCCTACACTTCCCCCATTTCTTGATTTTCAATACCTGGTAATTGGTTTGGGAAAATAACAAGGATTTTTTATACTTAAACCCATTAGTCCACTCTTTATACCCATTGGCTACGTGGCAACCCTCAATTGCTAAAAGTACATTTCAGTTGGCATTTTTACGGTAATATAAGTTTCAATTTAAAAAAAGAACATATTAAAAAAAAAACGTCCATACTGATGACATTTTTTCCCCGGCGTTTACGACAAATTCCACTAATTCATTTTTGTAATGTAAATAAAGGTAAAATAAAAGACGATACTTGAGAATATGATAGGGTATGTTGGTGAGCCTTGTACAGTGAAAGATAAAACATTGGAACTAAACAGATAGGCAAAAATAACCGCTTTTGCGTCAAAAATGACAATTGCCCGTGAGTACGGCAGCGTTCGCTCTCCCACCCCCCTTTCCCCCTCCTCCCAAAAAATTCTTATATCCTTATTCTTACATTCTTCTATATTCTTATAACCATTTTGACAAAACTTCGTTAATAGCTTAATGGTGATTTTTTTTCGTCCTAGTATCGGACAGTATCTAATTTCTTAAAAAATAGCCGCCTTAGCCTAAAAATAGTTGGAGGTTTTGCTTAAAATAGCAGTTTTGGGTAATTTTTTCATTGAAATAGTCGTAATAGTAGCTTGGCTACTAAAATAGTCGCGTTGATAGCCTTTGCAGTCTCCACTGGCAGGCCTGGCATTAGTGCATCACATATGAGCAGAGTCGAAAAAAATTATTATTGGACACCCCAACAAGTGAGAACCGTCAAACCGGCACGATTACCATGTTGCTCTATCCTTTGTTTGAAATCCTCGACGGACGATGACAATCGATCCTAGGTTAACCCCTCGTACATACGAAGTACATACCCTTCACTGAACCCCGAGTTGTTCATAAAAATAAATATAACACCTTGACTTTATCAGCATATTTGTTGCGAATGTTTTCTCAAAAATTCGATAAGAAGCAGATAAAAAGGGGAGGGAACCAGTTAATCTAGACCATCGAGACAAATTAATCAGAAATTGCCTCACTTTTTCTCCTACTCACTTCTCTTTTCACCTTCGGATAAGCATCGCCAAACAAACCATTCCCGCCAAACATCCAAATCGGAACAAAAGATCTGTCGTTTTTGACCCACAATTCCACTTCCACAGTGACCTTTCCATTGTCGTTTCCTAAGAGTTCCCTTTCTTTTTCTTCGTGTTCGATGCATCATTGCTTTCACTTCTCACCTCTCCTCAAGCCGCACCCCTTGGTACATTCGTCAAGGCTGGAAATAAATTTCGGTTTTCACTAATTTCTGGGTTTGCCCGCCGGTCTCCCTCCTCCACCCATCGTAGCCACTGCTGCTAACTGAGTGTTGATCTTGGACACCGACAACCTTGACTCCTTCTTGTTTGGTCTCGCTTGCAATTAGTCGTGGCCTTCACTTTCGATTTTCATACAATTACTTTTTCTTAATTCTTTTGCTGCTTGGATTTAAGTGGACTAAGAGAACAATTGATCAAGTCTTTTTTTTTTAAGTATTTTCCATTTGGTTTAACCCAGTGGTTCTCAACATTAAAATAACCGCCGATCATCAGTTCAAAAGATATACACGGCGCGCGAACCTCTAGTTTTCTCACCACTACATGATAACTATAAAATATATTTTGCCAGCTGTGTGGCCCCGTGTTTCTGGGGACAGGTTGAAGGACATAGAAGTTAGCATTTGTAATTTTGTTTGGTGTTCTTTGGGATTCATTGTAGCAAAAATGTAAAGTCATCCGTAAAAAAAGCATGATGCTCTCTTACTCACAGTGATGGCTAAAATAAGTGCCAAATAAATGTTCTCAATGTCTTATTAGTCTCATGTGTAGTATTAATAATAAATGGACAAATAGTAAAAAAAAAAAAAAAAAAAAAAAAAAAAAAAAAAAAAATTAAAATAACACATTCTGGTTTTAATTAAATCATATCTATAAAGAATGTACCTGTTCGGTTTAACTGAATGAAGCATTAGATAATTTTCCAAACAATTAACAGCAAATGCACTACACCTCGCACATATTTTAACCCTTTTATTCGGCACCTTTTTATGAAATTGTCAAAGTCGTTCTAAATTTTTCTGGAAAATGCAAAATCTCATTTCAATAAAATGAATCGGGTGATTCTTCGTCTACTTGTTCTGCTTACATTCAGCATTCAATCAGAATACCATGTATTACTCTTTAAAACCAAGCATGCGCAAAGCTTGTTTACGGTGTTAATTAACGAAAAATACATGGAAACATTGCAATAATATTCTAACCCTTTATAGGGGAGAAGATTATAACAGCAGATTATGATGCATAAAAAAAAAAAAGAAAAAAAAAAAAAAAAAAAAAAAGGAAAAAAAAAAGAAAAGAAAAAAAAAAAAGAAAAAAAAAAGGGAAAAAAGAATTAAACTAAAATTGCATTTGTTGTTTCCTTTATAATTCTTTTAAATTATTACTAGTTTAATTTATTGATAGCAATCACTAGTTTAAATAGGAATGAATAAGACTGAATTTTTTTTGCGCAAGATATACACGCGGATGTTTAATTAACTGTTCTGGAATATTGTTGAAATGTCTGTATATGAGTTCAGATTTCAAAAGAAAATGCCGTGCTAGTGGTCTTTCAAAATGAACTGCCTGGAAATCTTTGCTTGAATGGGAGAAAATCCACTAGTTAATGTGTTGAGATAATTTTAATAAAATTCTCTAACATTAGTTTTCTTACTTTGGATTAATCAATAGGAGTTTTGCATGATATTCTAAGATCTCTTAAATTATAATGCCACTTCGTTCAAAACAAGCAATTTTTTTTTAGGAGATGTTTTACTCAAGTTAATGTTTCATAAATAAAAGTGTGCAACATTTAATTCTTTTGTATTTTTTTAATTTAAATCCTTTGGTTGTTTCACGGACCACTTATGACCACTTAGCAGCCCATCTGTGGTCCAGTGATCACGCATGGGAACCATTGGTCTAGCTCTTTCAATTGAAAATGTTTTAAGCAATAGTCATGTTTAGTGAAACTCCATGTGGACATTTCTATTTCAATGAATGGACAATTCCCGCATTTTTTAATTTTTTTTAATTCGATGCTAAATGTTTCGAAAAGGCCATAAACACACAAATTTTTGCTCACTACCCCCTTTTTTTTTTTTTTTTTTTTTTTTTTTTTTAATTTCCAACCTAAGTTTGGTGATTTATTTTGGTGGGAAAAACGACTCATTTAGCTCGAAGCGAATGTGACGTCACTTGATCTCAAACAACTTGGCTTGAAATGCAACAGAGGAAACAAGTTTTGAAAGTTTCTCGCAAATCGCGCCAACCGTCACGGGATATGGTAATTGTCTAAAAAACTTACACCAAATATTTGGCAGAAACCTCACGATAACAATAGAAATGGAAGTATGTTTTGACGTCACAGCTAAAATGAAGCGTTTTGATCGGACTGCAATAGGACGAGGTTTTCGGCCATTTTATTGACTTATTATTTAAATAACTAATTTTTTTAAATAACTTTTGTTTGAATATTCGGAATCAGAAGGACATTTTTTATAAATATAAACTAATTTCACTCGTTTTTAAAATATACGGGAATTGTCCATTGCCGACAGCACATCTTCGCTTAATGTTTTTCATTGACGTTATATTTTTACATTATTTGGGACAAGATAAAAATAACTCAAATACTCTAAAATATTGTCCAAATTATTCTATATATAGATATAAATAACATGTTTTGCATTATTTTTACATTTTAATCTATAAATTCAGGTAAAGAAATAACCCATAAAAACAAAGTTTTTACTATGAATTATTTATATTCATCGCCAACAATTACAACTTATATTATGTAAACGATTTTGAGCTCAGTTGGAATTTTCGTAGTGTTTGACTATTACGATGGAAACATCCAATCAGTGCTATTGACTAACCTTTTTTTGCCCTTAAAACTTAATAGAGTTGTCATCGACAACTAGTTCATTTGCCAAGTTTCAGTATCATTGGATGGGTTGAATGTGGATAAATTAGCCATTCGAGGATTTTTTCCGCCAAGAAAAAAATAAAAGTTTTAATATAAAAGGTTTAAAAACATCCAAATGGCAGATCTTTTTAATCATATGTCGTCAACCTTAACAGGAGAGGATTTCAGTACCTATGCTTGAAAATGGCTCAACATCCGGATCTGACGTTTGGCAATGGAAACGTGTGTAAATGCGGCATTTTAGTAACAGCCCAAAGCTTAATAGAATACATTACCAAAGACAATTAGTCTATCTGGCAAGTTTCAACTTCGTTGGATTTCGGCAAAGGAGTTAATTAGCCTTACGAAGATTTTACCGCTACAAACACACACGCAAACAATATTCAGGTTTGTATAAAGATGGTTTTACAAAACCTAACTACAAATTATTAATTTTTTTTCTAAATGATGTATAGAAGATAAGATCAACATGCTTTGCGTTGCTTTTACATCTTAACTATCCAATTCAAGGGAAGTATGGCTGCAAATTACTCTCATTTGTAAACATAACAAAAAGTGCCAAACATTGGTATTACACGTCAATGATTAGAGCATGTGGTATTTTTAATATGTTAAGCGGATAGACGATGTTAAGCGGCAGTACAGTACTATCTACATCAGCGTTCGCCACTGACTTTAAGAGGTAGGCAGTATGACTTATGTTAGAGCTTTTTAAGGGCCGTATACACCAATATACGTATCTTTAATTATTATTAAACTGAAAAGAAATATTGATTAATTTGTGATTATCTTTTTAAATAATTGATAATTTTTTTTCTTCTTTAATAGTAAATCAAAGTCTAGAAAATAAGTAAATCTTTTGATTCAAAGTGACAATGCGATTTGACCTAACTTTTAATAAAAGTATTTAAATTATACTTCCAGATTACTCCGTTTTAGTCAATATCAATTGTGAGACGATGGCGATCGAAATCGTTCAGTTTATTTTAAAGTAGAGTCGATGTCTGTCGCAGTATTTAATTCAGTCAATCTTAATAAATTGTCCAAATGAGATTCAGTGAAGTTATTCCTGTATTTATTCTTGATGAAAACTACCTTGCTGAAAGCTTCTTCGTATAGTGTCTTCCACCACGTAGTGGAGAACTCAGTTCTACAGAATTAACACATACTATTTCGGATAAATAACAATTACGAAAAAAAAAATCGAAATTCGATTTTTTTCCCCCCTCGCTCCTCGAATTATTATTATTTTTTTTTTTTTTAATTCTTTGGTGGTGCCGGCGGGCCCCAGAAAAATCTGTCGAGGGCCAAATCTGGCACGCGGGCCGCGTAGTGGTTAACGCTGACCTACATGCTAGACAGCAATACTTGATTTGCTTAAAAACTTTATTCTGAAATCACAACTATTTTTTTTTTATAATGCCCCTCCAAATGTCATACGTGTTTCCTTGTCACACACATAGTATGAGTAAAATTCACACAAGTCCGCAATCTAAATAGACCAACATAATGTATAATTACTAATAATTTGGCTGTTGAGTCAGTTAAATAAATCACTTTATAGAGTTACGATTGACTGCAGCACTTTATAAAAATCATAAGCACTGAACTGCCAGAAAAATCGGTACACTAATACTCCAATACTCCGTTTAATACAGTCCACCATAGTTGGAGTAATATACATTCCTTAAATTTACATTTGTGAAGTCCCAGTATTGAATTCGAATGCCTAGTGTTGTCTGCCTACGCTTGTTTTGTACATTCACGGTCATTTTTATTTTGTCATACTATTCGAGCAAATACTAGTTTTTGCTAGAACTTTTTTAGTTATGGTGCACCCATTCAATGGCAGTACAGGAAAAATCATACTTCTCATCTGCCTACGAAAAAGTTATGCCCCTTCTTTTGAGCTGCAATAGCCTATCGTTTATAAGTACAGTTGTTGACACAAACGATATAGGTTACATACGTGTGTATTGTATGCATATTTGGACTATAGTATTTTATTGTAACAATCAATTTTTTTATTTATTTATTATTATTATTATTATTATTTTCTTAAGTATTTGTCTCTCATTATGAAATGCCTTGCAAAAGATAATTTTTAGTAAATTCACGTGAGCCTACAGATAAATTATATAGATAAATTATACAGATAATATATATTTTGTATTTGGTAATATAAAAACAGAAAATGTAAAAATTTTCATTGAATTATAATAGTACAAAAATGAAATTGTTAAATAGTTTTAATTGTGTGTGGTTACACAAAAAAAAATAATTTCACAAAAATCCATAATTTATCAAAAACCAAACACAATTTCAACAGTGGTTGATTGCATAATATTCTTGAAAACTATTTGTATTGCTGCATTTTAGCAACAACATTTATATTTGTTTTCCTACGATAAAAAAAATTATTATATTTATTTAAATAGTTTATTGGTTTATTAACCTTTCCAAGTTTTATGACTTACATAAGCAGGATGCCTGCGGAATTAAACATCATTTAGTGATGTAATAAATAAAGATTATCAGTCGATACATTTGAAAAGAATTCCTTTTTTTATCGCTCGAGGGAATTTTTCAACTTGTTGACGTCAATGTATATCAGTTTAGGATTCTTAAATGCTTTCTACGACAAGAAATGATTTCAAATGTACTGTTTCCAACCTAACCAAAATATCCTTGAGCGCTTTTTTTTATATCTTTTGTGAGCTTTCTCACGATAGTAACATAAACGACAATCATCAACCATCATCTGAGACAAGAGCAATTAATTTTATCACTTTTTTCACTTTGCTGCTTTCTCTGAGAAAGGAAACTTTCTATGACGACTTAGTAAAAATATGGTTGTTTTGCGACTAGAATTATTTCACAATAGTGTACCATACTAGTTTTTTTTAACAGTTTGTAAACAGTTTCTAAATACATTTCGTTGGCCAATATTACTATCAGGAATGTTTGAGAACTTAAATTCTTCTTGATATAAATATTTCAAGTATGCATGGATTTTTACATACCAATAGCTATCACTTATACAAATTATAGCTTACTTTTTACATATGTTTTGTGTCGATAATCTTTTGTTTAGCTTTAATCTTTCGTCTAATTTTAATTAAGTTAGTCCCAGGAAAAAGAAAGTTTAATTGTATTTTTGTTTTTCTTTATTATTCATATAATTTGAAAATGTTTTATTATTAGAAATAAATTGGAAAATGCTTTTAAGTAAAGTTTTTGGTTGTATAAAAAATATAAAAAAATATATAAAACTTAAATGGTATTTCATCAATATTTAAACAATCTACATTTATGATAATTTTATATATTTCATGCCTAACCTTTGCCTTTTGTAAGTAAATATATTTGTATAACGCATTCTATTCTGTTACTTCAATTTAACAAATTTAACATTGACAATTTAAAAAATGCATTGAAATCTTCAAATGTATGCTGTAATTATACTGTCAAAATAATATCAGAATGGTAAAAACCTTCAGATTATTAACATACTCCCTACTGACATTCAGTACGTTGAAGTTACTGAAACGATTTCAGCAGGTTAAAGTTCAAAAGCAGGATGAAAAGTTAGCAAACTCTTATCATCATTACAGTGACAAAAAAAGGTTTTTAGTCAAGATCATTTTATTTGTTTTTAAACATAGAATATTTCGCATTATTACTACTGTATGAAAAGTAGAATCTTATTTTTTACAAAACAAGTTATCACCCCTTGTCAACTTTGTTTCTTAAAAACTGCAATTATACTTCTCAAATTTTGACAGTTTGGTAGGTACAAGGTAGCTGAGAGTGAAGGAGTTTCGAAAGTAACAGGTTATAGTATGACATCATTTTTAAAAAGTACCCATTTACTCCTAAATCCATTTTGACCATAAAGATGTCATGGTCTTCCTCAAACTTACACGAGTCCATTGACTTAAAGACGCTTTTTTTTAATTGAAGGATGACTTTTTCTCTCCCTTTCCTTGTTACTTTCGCGTTGTTTCTGTTACGAAGGTAACTGTGATAATTAGTCTTTGTATCGTTTTTTAATGGTAATTGTTCGTGAAATGGGTTTGTCCGTGGAGAAAGTTCGTAATGTTAAAGATTAAAGAAACCGTTGTTGTGATGAACGGGATGGTGTTTGATTGACCTTTTGTAATCGAAAAAAGTGACTCAAAAGTGATGTAACATTCTCACGAATTATAAAAAAATATTTTCAATTGTTTTAGATGAGACAAATTAAAAGCTTTGCATTATTGTAACTTGCACCAATCAATTCTACTGAGTTTTTCACTGAAATTTTGTGTACTTTTATGGAAGTCAGACAAGAAACGACAAATTAGTGAAATCAAGACAATGCATAAAAGTTCTCCTGAGTGAGTTTGACAATTTTTCCGAATTTCGAGATATCTAGCATTAGCTAGAAAGCGAATCAACTTGATGTTGGGCGATAAAATGCAGTGCTATGTTAAGCACAAAAGTCGTATCTGTAACTGTTCATTTCGTTTTACAAAAGTAATCTTGCAATAGAATTGCTCCTCTACTTGAATGTTTTCAAACGTTGATTACGATAATTGTTGAATAGCATTCTAAAATAGAAATTAAAGTGAAAGAAATTGCCTAAGATCGACGCAGATTAAATTTTAAAGTGCAGTATTAAAATATTAGATCTATTAAATTATGTTATTTTGAAACCATATTTGATATACTCCAGTAAAGGAAGAAGTCATAAAATAAAAAAAGAAAGAAAAATGGAGTTGCTGGGGATCGAACTCAGGGCCTTTCACATGCTAAGCGAACGCTCTACCACTGAGCCACACCCCCGCATGTTCACGCGTAATATATTTTGATGTAAAGTTCTTATACCTAGGTTGGTGTCATTAACACAATATCCACAGGGTTATAAAACAATGTGTAATAAAGTCCACAGTTTATCTCCTGATAAGGAAATTCAATTAAAAGTAGCATAATAAGATATCAAAGTGTAAAATTAATTTTATAATCAATTTTTTATTAATAATATTAAATGAATGAATTCAATATATTAAAACTCTTTGTGCTTCAATTACTATATGATAGCTATGTAACTATAAGACTCTAATAAGCCATCCATAAATCTAAAGAGATTAGTCAAACAGTTAATATACTTTACAGTAACTAGAAAAAAGAAATTCAAAAGTGAAATTGAAATATTAGATCTATTTTTAGATAATATATAATTACAAATATTAGATATATTAAATTATGTTATTTTGCAACCATATTTGATACACTCCAATAAAGAAAAAAGTCATAAAATAATTTTAAAAAAAAATGGAGATGCTGGGGATCGAACCCAGGGCCTTTCACATGCTAAGCGAACGCTCTACCACTGAGCCACATCCCCCATATTAACACATATAATATTTTGGTGCACATTTTCTTTCTTAAGCAGGTATCATTAACACTATAGCCATAGGATTATAACACAATATGTAGTAAGTTCACAATTTCTCTACAAAGAGCTTTATATAGAGTTACCTCACATAGAGTTATCCTTTATATAGAGTCGCCCTTTCATTAATTACTAAAATATACTCTACATTCAATTCCCTATCATAGAGTAAGCATCAAAATAATATATTTTTATCTTCAGTTGTCAAAAAAATTACAAGTGCAATTGCAAATAAAGTAATAGTAATAAGTAGAAGTTTTAGTCTTTAAATTTATATCCCCTGCAAATGAAATTCAATTAAAAAACACCATAAGATATCAAAAAGAGTAAAATTAATTTAATAATAAATTATTTATTAATAATAAAAATAATTAACATAACCTATGAAAATTTTAATTTAACTATGGGAACCTAATGAACCACCCATGAGTCTAAAGAGATTAATCAAATAATTCATATACTTTTTAGTAATTAAAAAATGAAAATTCAGAAGTGAGATTGAAAGATTAATTTAAATCTAATGAAATAATTTTTAGGGAATGACTGTGAATGAAATATTTTATAACCAAAATTTAAAGTAAAGAATTTTATTTGCAAAAGTAACCTTGCAAAACATCAATTTTGTTCTTTGACTGTTTCCTTTTGTTAAGTGTGCATAATATTCTGATAAATAAATTAAAACTAGTCAACTCGAGTGCAGCTTGCACATTTAAAACAATTTAAAGGAATTATTTTTTGTAAGTTCTTCTGAGTTAGTTATTGTATTCTCTCTCTGAAAAATACAATGAAGAAATTGGGAAAGCAGAACTCGGTGCGGAAAAGCTTGTGTAGCTTCACTGTCTGGTGACAAATCGTATCACGTACATCCATCATAAAATATCCAATTAAAACTCTATAGACATTTAAATTCAATTTTTTTTTTTTTATAAATTACGAAGAGCGGAGAGCTATATCTTTAAAACAGTAATACAAACAGTATTTTATTTTAGTTGTAAGTACAATGGCAGAAGAGGTGATCACTGTCTGCCCGAGTCGTCATATTCTCTAGAAAGAGCATTCTCTATATAGAGTCACCTCTCATAGAGTTATTATTTACATAGAGTACCCCTTTCAGTAATTACTAAAATATACTCTACATTCAATTACCTCTCATAGAGTAAGCATCAAAATAATATATTTTTATCTTTAGTTTTGAAAAAAAAAAAAAAAAAAAAAAAAAAAACACTTTGCAATTGTAAATAAAAGTATTCATAATGAACATAAGTTTTAGTCTTTAAATTCATACATCAGTTATCAATTTTGGTGTGTATAAATGAAGAAAAAAGGATAGTTACTAAACACACGGTCCAGGTATTTAAGATGATAAAAATTGTATATGTCAATGTCGGATTCAGAGAGGGGCGGAGGGGGCGATTGCCCACTCCGTCGTCCAGGGTTAAATAAGAAAAAAAAATAAAGATGAAGAATATTTTATGTGTTTGTCGTGACTGTAATAAACATAAGTCTAATACTGGTGTCCAAAACTAACATGGATATTTAATTTATACATATATATAGTAAGCAAATGAGCTTGTAAAAGATTTGAGTTAAAAATAATAACAATGAACTATATTGTTTCAACCTTTCACGCTTTTAAGGTAATTTCTTTCAGCCTTTGGATGAAGTTAGTCACGATTTGGTTGACTTTATTATCCTTTCTGCCATATTTAACTATAATTTATCCTAATGAATATATTTTAATTACAGACAAGTCTAATTTATTGTCGTAAATTCACACGTAACCAATCATAGCGAGGATTTTAGGTTAAATAGAATGATATGTGAATGATAATTTTTAACTCTTTGTAACAAATATTCTGTATAATCGAGTTAATTTATCTCATGGTATAGTGATATAACTAAAGAACGAAATTTACCTAAACTTCTCGACAGCCAAAAACTAAAAATGCCTAGGGGGTGGGCCTTCCGCCCCTCCGTGGTAAGACCATGGATCCGCAATTGTGACACAAAAAAAAAAAAAAAAAAAAAAAAAAACACTCTTCAAGTATTGCATCAATTAAAATCTACTATTATAAATTTATATTCCGTATACTCTTATAATAAAAAAGTTCGTAAAATCATTAAAATGATTGATAACTGGAGGTGCTGGGGATTGAACCCAGGGCCTTTCACATGCAAAGCGAACGCTCTACCACTGAGCTACACCCCCGCATTCATTTTGTAGTATATTTTGATACCAAAAGATGTTATATTTGCTCAGATGTCAATGATAAGGTCACAATATTAAAACGTAATGAAGGAGGAATGCCTCGATATTTTCACTGGATTTTTCAATTCCATTAAAAGTAACATGAAATTATACGGAGAAGAGTAAAATTAATTTTATAATCAATCTAAAATAAAATGTAACTGCATTTTTGGCAACATTATAAAACCATTTGGATTTTACTATACGATAAAAATAACGTTGACTGTGTATAATCGGATATTGAAAACGATTCTAAACAAATCTTAAAACCACCACTTTCCGCACACGTTACTTTCTTACTTTTAGTGCTCCAATATATATAAATATTCCTCGGTATGTACATAAATCTTTTCAGGTATATAAAAAAAAATGAAATACACTGATAAAATAGATTATAAACTTAAATTAAGTAGTATATGGGAAGAGCAATGGATATAGTTAATCTAAAGTATATAGTGGGAATAGCTTAAAACCAATATATATATTACACATTAAGCAATTTGATTAACTAAAATAATCTTCCAATATGTTTCCAATCGTTGAATGCGACAACCGTTGAATCGCATTTTGAGATAGAAATTAAAGTGATAGAAATTGCCTAAGATCGACGCAGATAAATATAAATTTTTAAGTGTAGTATTAAAATTTTAAATCTATTAAATTGTGTTATTTTGCAACCATATTTGATATACTCCAGTAAAGGAAAAGGTCATAAAATAAAAAAAGAAAGAAAAATGGAGGTGCTGGGGATCGAACCCAGGGCCTTTCACATGCTAAGCGAACGCTCTACCACTGAGCCACACCCCCTCATATTAACGCGTAATATATTTTATTGTAAAGTCCTTGTACTTTGGCAGGTGTCATTAACACTATTGCCACATTGCGTTGTTAACGCAATATGTAGTAAGTTCACAGTTACGGAAATTCAACTATAAGTAACATAATACGATATCAAAAATAGTAAAGTTAACATTATAATAAATTATTTATTAATAATATTAACTGAATTAACATATATTGATTCTACTTGAATCGATCACTTTGTGCTTCAATTACTATATGATAATTATGTAACTATAGGACTTTAATAAAACTCCCACGAAACTGAAGAGATTAATCCAAAAATTAATAAAGTTTATAGTAATTAAAAAATTGAAATTTAAAAGTGAAAATAAAAAATAAATGTAATTAAATAATTATTAAGGAAAGGCTGTACATGAAATATTTGATAAACAAGTGTAGAAACAAAGAATTCTACTTACAAAAGTAACCTTTCATAACACCAAATTTCGTTTATTGACTGTTTCCTTTTGTTAAATATGCATAACATTGTGAGAAATAAATTAAAACTACTGGAACCGAGTGTACGAGCAGCCTGAGCATTTATGATTACTTAAAGGAATTATTTTTTGGAAGGTCTTCAGAGTTAGTTATTGTATTCTCTTACTGAGAAGTACAATGAAATGATTTGGAAAGCAGAACTTGGCACGGAAAGGCTGGTGTAGCTTGACTGTCTGGTGATAAATTGTATCACGCACATCCATCATAAAATATCCAATGAAAACTCTATCAGCATTTAAATTCAATTTATGTGCAAGTAGTGAAGGGCGGAGAGCTATATCCTTAAAACAGTAATGCATTAATTTATTTTAGTTGTACAACGAGAGAATAGGAAATCACTGCGAGGTCGAGTCGTCACATTCTCTGCAAAGAGCATTCTCTATATAGAATCTCTTCTCATAGAGAAATAATTAATGTATCAATTGTCAATGTACAAATTGAGAAAAAGATAGTTGCAAAACACACCGTCCAGGCATATAAGATAGTAAACATTGTATAAGATTGACACAGATATCTCAAACATTTATAAGAAACTTAAAAAAGCACTCTTCAAGTACTACATCTATTAAATTTTACTATTTCACAGTCATATTCGGTATACTCTAAAAAAAATGAAAATCGTAAAATTATTAAATTGATTGATAACTTGGAGATGCTGGGGATTGAACCCAGGGCCTTTCACATGCAAAGCGAACGCTCTACCACTGAGCTACACCCCCTTATTCATTTTGTAATATATTTTGATACCAAAAGGTGTTATATTTGCTCAGGTGTCAATGTTCACAATATTTAAACGCAATGTGCACGTGGAAGGCCTTGATTTTTTTACTGGATTTTTCTTTCCATTAAAAGTAACATGAAATTATATGGAGAAGAATAAAGTTAATTTTATAATTAATCTCCAATAAAATTTAATTGCATTGTGGCAACATTATAAAAGCATTTGGATTTTTCTATGGTTTTTATGTTGAAAATAACGTTGTGGGTTTATAAGCTGATATTTAAAAATAAAAACAATTTCAAACAAATCTTAACTACTACTTTAGGGAAATTGACTGGTGGAATAGATTATAACTTAAAATTAAGTTCAATAGTTGTAAGGGAATGGAAATGAATGCATAATTTAAAACTCTTATATACTTTACATTAAGCAATTTGATTTACTTAAATAATCATGCAATAGAATTATTTCTTTACTTGAATGTAACAACCGTTGAATCGCATTCCGAGATAGAAATTAAAGTGATAGAAATTGAATAAGATCGACACAGATAAACAAATATAAAATTTAAAGAGCAGTGTTCAAATACTAGATCTATTAAATTATGTTATTTTACAACCATATTTAATACACTCCAATAAAGGAAAAAGTCATATAATAAAAAACTAAAGAAAAAAATGGAGATGCTGGGGATCGAACCCAGGGCCTTTCACATGCTAAGCGAACGCTCTACCACTGAGCCATATCCCCTCATATTTACGCGTATTATATTTTGATACAAATTTCTTATACATACGCTGGTGTCATTAACACTATAGCCACAGGAATATAACACAATATGTAGGAAATTCAATAATAAGTAATATAATAAGATATAAAAAAAGTAAAAATTACTTTATAATCAATTATTTACTAATAATATTAACTGAATTAGCTTAACATATACTAATACTACTTAAACCGAACACTTTGAACTTCAATTGCTATATGATAGGTATGTAACTATGGGACTCTAGTAAACCTCCGACGAGGTTGAAGAGATTAATCAAACAATTATTATACTTTATTAACAAATTGAGATTGAAAAATAAATTTCATGAAATAATTATTAGGGAATGGCTACACATTGAATATTTTATCAACAAAGTGTAAAAGTAAATAATTCTACTTACAAAAGTAACTTTGCAAAACAACAATTTCGTTCATTGACTGTTTCCTTTTGTTGAGTGTGCATAAAATTTTGAGAAATAAATTAAAACTATTGGACCCGTGTGCAGCATACACATTTTAGATTACTTAAAGGTAGTTTTTGGAAGTTCTTCCGAGATGCTGAGAATTACAAGGAAATTATTTGAAAGCAGAACTTTGTGCGGAACGGCAATTGTAGCTTGACTGTAGGGATAAATTGCATCCCGTACATCCATCATGAAATATTCAATGAAAAGTTTAGAAACTTATAAATTTAATTGATCTGCAAATAGTGAAGGGCGGGGAGCTATATCTTTAAAACAGTAATGCATTACTTTATTTTAGATGTAGAACAGGAGAATAGGAGATTACTGCGGGAGTCTGTAAAGATCATTCTCTATATAGAATCTCCTCTCATAGAGAAATAATCTACAAAGATTCTCCTTTTCATTAATTTCTAAAATATCCTCTACATACAATTCCCTCTCATAGAGTAAGAAACAAATTAATATTTTTCTTTATCTTCAATTTTTAAACTAATAACACAATGCGCAATTGAAAATACACGTTCCGTCACAAGCAGAAGTTTTTGTCTTTAAATTTATTTATCAGTTATCAATTTTAGATGTGTATAAATGAAGGAAATAGGATGATCGCCAAACCCACCATCCAGGTATACAAGATGATAAAAGTGTACATGATCAAAACCAACATCTCAAACATTTATAAGGAATTAAAAAAAGCACTCATCATGTATTACGTCGAACAAATTATATCATTTTCCAGTCATATTCGGTATACTCTAATAATAGTTAAGTTCGTAAAAATATTAAAATTATTGATAACTGGAGGTGCTGGGGATCGAACCCAGGGCCTTTCACATGCAAAACGAACGCTCTACCGCTGAGCTACACTCCCACATCCGTTTGTAATATATTTTGAAACCAAGATGTTATATTTAAGCAGATGTCAATGATATGATCACAATATTAAAGAGCAATGTGCACGTGGAGGTCTTTGATATTTTCATTGGATTTTTCAATTTTATTAAAAGCAACATGATACTATGCGGAGAAGAATAAAATTGATTTTATAATCAATTTCAAATAAAATTTAACTGCATTTTTGGCGACTTTATTAAAGCATTTGGATTTTACATAACGGTAAAAATTGCGTTGGCGGTGTATAAGCTGATATTTAGATATAAAAAACCATTCCAAACAAATTTTAAAACTACTTTCCGGACACGCTACTTTCAAACTTTTAGTGTTCCAAATTATATATGTATTATTCAGAATAGATATAAATGCTTTCGGATATTAAAAATAAGTTTGAAATTCAATGGTAAAATAGAATATAAACTTAAATTAAGTTAAGTAGTTATAAGGGAATGGAAATGGATGCAATATTTTAAAACTCCTATATACTTTACATTAAGCAATTTGATTTACTAAAATAATCTTACAATAGAATTTTTCTTTACTTGAATGTCTCCAATCGTTGTATGCGGCGACCACTATTGAATCGCATTTTGAGGTTGAAATTAAAGTGATAGAAATTGCCCAAAATCGACATAGATAATCAAATATAAAATTTAAAGAATAGTATCCAAATATTAGATCTATTAAATTATGTTATTTTGCAACCGTATTTGATACACTCCAATAAAGGAAAAAGTCCTAAAATAAAAAAATAGAGAAAAAATGGAGATGCTGGGGATCGAACCCAGGGCCTTTCACATGCTAAGCGAACGCTCTACCACTGAGCCACATCCCCCTCATATTCACACGTATAATATTTTGATACACATTTATTATACATACGCAGGTGTCATTAACACTATAGCCAAAGGAATATAACACAATATGTAGTAAGTCCACAATTAAGGAAATTCAATAATAAGTAATATAATAAGATATCAAAAACAGTAAAATTAACTTTATAATCAATTATTTACTAATAATGTTAACTTGATTTACTTAACATATATTAATACTACTTAAACCGAACATTTTGCGCTTCAATTGCTGTATGATAGCTATGTAACTATGGGACTCTAGTATATCTCCGACGAGTTTGAAGAGAGTAATCAAACACTGAATATACTTTATTAAAAAATTTAAATTTAAAAATGACATTGAAAAATAAATTTAATGAAATATTTATTAGGGAATGGCTATGCATTAAATATTTTATCAACAAAGTGTAAAAGTAGAACATTCTACTTACTAAAGTAACCTGGCAAAACACCAATTTCGCTCATTGACTATTTCCTTTTGTTAAGTTGCATAAAATTTTGAGAAATAAATTAAAACTAGCAGCCTACACATTTTCGATTACTTACAGGAATTTTTTTTTGTGGATGTTCTTCAGAGTTGCTGAGAATTACTATGAAATTATTTGGAAAGCAGAACATTATGTGGAACGGCTTGTGTAGCTTGACTGTCTGGTTATAAATTGTATCCCCTACATCCAACATAAAATATCCAATGAAAACTCTATAAATATTTAAATTTAATTGATCTGCAATTAGTGAAGTGCGTAGAGCTATATCTTTAAAACAGTAAAGCGTTACTTTATTTTAGTTGTACAACGGGAGAATAGGAAATCACTGCGGGGGCGAGTGATTACATTCTCTGCAAAGAGCATTCTCTATTTAGAATCTCCTCTCATACAGAAGTAATCTACAAAGAGTCCCCCTTTCATTACTTACTAAAATATCCTCTACATACAATTCCTTCTCATAGAGAAAGAAACAAATTAATATTTGTCTTTATCTTCAATTTTCAAATGAATAACGCAATATGCAATTGCAAGTACAGTTTTCGTCACAAGTAGAAAATTGTGTCTTTAAATTTATGTATCAGTTATCAATTTTAAATATGTATAAATGAAGAAAACAGGATAGTCGCAAAACACACCGTCCAGGTATATAAGATGATATAAAGTGTATAACATTGACACCGACATCTCACACATTCATATAAAATTTAAAAAAGTACTCCTCAAGTATTAAGTCTATTAAATTATACAATTTTACAGTCATATTCGGTATAGTCTGATAAAAGCAAAGCTCGTAAAATCATTAAAATGATTGATAACTGGAGGTGCTGGGGATCGAACCCAGGGCCTTTCACATGCAAAGCGAACGCTCTACCACTGAGCTACACCCCCCACATACGTTTTGTAATATATTTTGATGCCAAAAGATGTTATATTTGCTCAGGTGTCAATGATCACATTATTAAACCGCTATGTACGCGGGGAAGTCTACGATATTTTGACTGGATTTTCAATTCCATTAAAAGTAACATGAAACTATACGGATAAGAATAAAATTGATTTTATAATTAATCTAAAATAAAATGTAAATGCATTTCTGGCACCATTATTAAAGCATTTGGATTTTACATTAAGGTAAAAATAGCGTTGGCGATGTATAAGCTGATATTTAAATATAAAAACAATTCCAAACATATTTTAAAACCACCACTTTCCGGACACGCTAATTTCAAATTTTTAGTGCTCCAAAGTATATATGTATTCTTTAGTATAGATATAAATCTTTTCTGATATTAAAAATAAGTTTGAAATTCACTGATATAATAGATTGTACACTTAAATTAAGTAAGTAGTTATAAGGGAATGACAATGGATGCAATGTTTAAAAACACCTATATACTTTACATTAAGCAATTTGATTTACTAAATAATCTTACAATATAATTTTTCTTTACTTGGATGTTTCCAGTCTTTGTATGCGGCGACAACTATTGAATCGCATTCTGAAGTTGAAATTAAAGTGATAAAATTGTCCAAAATCGACATAGATAATCAAATATAAAATTTAAAGAGTAGTATCCAAATATTAGATCTATTAAATTATGTTATTTTGCAACCATATTTGATACACTCCAGTAAAGGAAAGAGTCCTAAAATAAAAAAATAGAGAAAAAATGGAGATGCTGGGGATCGAACCCAGGGCCTTTCACATGCTAAGCGAACTCTCTACCACTGTGCCACATCCCCCTCATATTCACACGTAAAATATTTTGATACACATTTATTATACATACGCAGGTGTCATTAACACTATACCCACAGGAATATAACACAATATGTAGTAAGTCCACAATTAAGGAAATTCAATAATAAGTAATATAATAAGATATCAAAAAGAATAAATTTAACTTTATAATCATTTATTTACTGATAATGTTAACTGAATAAACTTAACATATATTAATAATACTTAAACCGAACACTTTGAGCTTCAATTGCTGTATGATAGCTATGTAACTATGGGGTTCTAGTAAACCTAAAACGAGTTTGAAGAGAATAATCAAACAATGAATATACTTTATTAAAAAATTTAAAATTAAAAATGAGATTGAAAGTAAATTTAATGAAATATTTATTAGGAAATGGCTATGCATTAAATATTTTACAAACAAAATGTAAAAGTAGAGAATTCTACTTTCTAAGTAACCTGGCAAAACACCGATTTCGCTCATTGACTGTTTCCTTTTGTAAGTGTGCATAAAATTTTTAGAAATAAATTAAAACTAGCAGCCTACACATTTTCGATTACTTAAAGGAATTATTTTTTGGAAGTTCTTCAGAGTTGCTGAGAATTACAATAACATTATTCGGAAAGCAGAACTTTGTGCGGAACGGCTTGTGTAGCTTGACTGTCTGGTTATAAATTGTATCCCCTAAATTCATCATAAAATATCAAATGAAAACTCTATAAACATTTAAATTTAATTGATCTACAATTAGTGAAGTGCGTAAAGCTATATCTTTAAAACAGTAATGCGTTACTTTATTTTAGTTGTACAACGGGAGAGAAGGAAATCACTGCGGGGGCGAGTGATCACATTCTCTGCAAAGAGCATTCTCTATTTAGAATCTCCTCTCATACAGAAGTAATCTACAAAGAGTCTCCCTTTCATTACTTACTAAAATATCCTCTACATACAATTCCCTCTCATAGAGTAAGAAACAAATTAATATTTTTCTTTTTCATCAATTTTCAAACGAATAACAAATATGCAACTGCATGTACAGTTTTTGTCACAAGTAGAAAATTTTGTCTTTAAATTTATGTATCAGTTATCAATTTTAGATGTGTATAAATGAAGAAAACAGGATAGTCGCAAAACTCACCGTCAAGGTATATAAGATGATATAAAGTGTATAATATTGACACCGACATCTCAAACATTTATAAAATTTAAAAAACACTCAAGTATTACGTCTATTAAATTATACAATTTTACAGTCATATTTGGTATAGTCTGATAAAAGTATAGTTCGTAAAATCAATAAAATGATTGATAATTGGAGGTGCTGGGGATCGAACCCAGGGCCTTTCACATGCAAAGCGAACGCTCTACCACTGAGCTACACCCCCACATCCGTTTGTTATATATTTTGAAACCAAGATGTTATATTTACACAGATGTCAATGATATGATCATATTAAACCGCAATGTGCGCTGGTAAGTCCTCGATATTTTCATTGGATTTTTCAGTTTTATTAAAAGCAACATGAAATTATGCTGGGAAGAAAAAATTTAATTTTATAATCAATTTCAAATAAAATTTAACTGCATTTTTGACGACGTTATTAAAGCATTTGGATTTTACATTACGGTAAAAATAGCTTTGGTGGTATATAAGCTGATATTTAAATATAAAAACAATTCTAAACAAATTTTAAAACCACCATTTTCCGGACACTCTACTTTCAATTTTTAGTGCTTTAAATTATATATGTATTCTTCAGAATAGATATAAATGCTTTCGGATATTAAAAATAAGTTTGAAATTCAGTGGTAAAATAGATTATACACTTAAATTAAGTTAAGTAGTTATAAGGGAATGGCAATGGAGGCATTATTTTAAAACTCCTATATACTTCACATTAAGCAATTTGATTTACTAAAATAATCTTGCAATAGAAATTTTCTTTACTTGAATGTTTCCAGTCGTTGTATGCGGTGACAACTATTGAATCGCATTCTGAGGTTGAAATTAAAGTGATAAAAATTGCCCAAAATCGACATAGATAATCAAATATAAAATTTAAAGAGTAGTATCCAAATATTAGATCTATTGAATTATGTTATTTTGCAACCATGTTTGATACACTCCAATAAAAGAAAAAGTCCTAAAATAAAAAAAATAGAGAAAAAATGGAGATGCTGGGGATCGAACCCAGGGCCTTTCACATGCTAAGCGAACGCTCTACCACTGAGCCACATCCCCCTCATATTCACACGTATAATATTTTGATACACATTTATTATACATACGCAGGTGTCATTAACACTATATCCACAGGAATATAACAAAATATGTAGTATGTCAACAATTAAGCAAATTCAATAATAAGTAATATAATAAGATATCAAAAAGAGTAAAATTAACTTTATAATCATTTACTAATAATGTTAACTGAATTTACTTAACATATATTAATAAAACTAAAACCGAACACTTTGCGCTTTAATTGTTGTATGATAGCTATATAACTATGGGACTCTAGTAAACCTCTGATGAGTTTGAAGAGACTAATCAAACAATGAATATACTTTATTAAAAATTGAAATTTAAAAATGAATATACTTTATTAAAAAATTGAAATTTAAAAATGAAATTGAAAAATAAATATAATGAAATATTTATTAGGGAATGGCTATGCATTAAATATTTTATAAACAAAATGTAAAAGTAGAGAATTCTACTTACTAAAGTAACCTGGCAAAACACCGATTTCGCTTATTGACAGTTTTCTTTTGTAAAGTTTGCATAACATTTTGAGAAATGAATTAAAACTGGCAGCATACACATTTTCGATTACTTAAAGAAATTATTTTTTGGAAGTTCTTCAGAGTTGCTGAGAATTACTATAAAATTATTCAGAAAGCAGAACTTTGTGCGGAATGGCTTGTGTAGCTTGACTGTCTGGTGATAATTGTATCCCCTACATCTATCCTAAAATATTAATTGAAAACTTTACAAACTTATAAATTTAAAATATCTGCAAATAGTGAAGGGGGGGGGGGGAAGCTATATCTTTAAAACAGTAATGCGTTACTTTATTTTAGTTGTAGAACAGGAGAATAGGATATCACTGCGGGAGTGTGCAAAGATCATTCTCTATATAGAATCTCCTCTCAAAGAGAAATAATCTACAAAGAGTCTCCTTTTCATTAATTTCTAAAATATCCTCTACCTACAATTCCCTCTCGTAGAGTAAGAAGCAAATTAATATTTGTCTTTATCTTCAATTTTCAAACGAATAACACAATATGCAATTGCAAGTACAGTTTTCGTCACAAGTAGAAACTTTTGTCTTTAAATTTATGTATCAGTTCGTAAAATCATTAAAATGACTGAAAACTGGAGGTGGTGGGGATCGAACCCAGGGTCTTTCACATGCAAAGCGAACGCTCTACCACTGAGCTACACCCCCACATACGTTTTGTAATATTTTGATATTAAAAGATGTTATATTTGCTCAGGTGTCAAAGGTCACATTATTAAAACGCTATGTACGCGGGGAAGTCTACGATATTTTGACTGGATTTTTCAATTCCATTAGAAGTAACATGAAACTATACGGAGAAGAATAAAATTGATTTTATAATCAATCTCAAATAAAATGTAACTGCATTTTTGACGACGTTATTAAAGCATTTGGATTTTACATTACTGTAAAAATAACGTTGGCGATGTATAAGGGGATATTTAAATATAAAAACAATTCCAAACATATTTTAAAACCACCACTTTCCGGACACACTAATTTCAAATTTTTAGTGCTCCAAAGTATATATGTATGTGTATTCTTTAGTATAGATATAAATCTTTTCAGATATTAAAAATAAGTTTGAAATTCACTAATATAATAGATTATACACTTAAATTAAGTTAAGTAGTTATAAGGGAATGGCAATGGAGGCAATATTTTAAAACTCCTATATACTTCACATTAAGCAATTTGATTTACTAAAATAATCTTGCAATAGAAATTTTCTTTACTTGAATGTTTCCAGTCTTTGTATGCGGTGACAACTATTGAATCGCATTCTGAGATTGAAATTAAAGTGATAAAAATTGCCCAAAATCGACATAGATAATCAAATATAAAATTTAAAGAGTAGTATCCAAATATTAGATCTATTGAATTATGTTATTTTGCAACCATATTTGATACATTCCAATAAAGGAAAAAGTTCTAAAATAAAAAAATAGAGAAAAAATGGAGATGCTGGGGATCGAACCCAGGGCCTTTCACATGCTAAGCGAACGCTCTACCACTGAGCCACATCCCCCTCATATTCACACGTATAATATTTTGATACACATTTATTATACACACGCAGGTGTCATTAACACTATATCCACAGGAATATAACAAAATATGTAGTATGTCCACAATTAAGGAAATTCAATAATAAGTAATATAATAAGATATCCCGAACACTTTGCGCTTTAATTGTTGTATGATATCTATATAACTATGGGACTCTAGTAAACCTCTGACGAGTTTGAAGAGACTAATCAAACAATGAATATATTTTATTAAAAAATTTAAAATTTAAAAATGAGATTGAAAAATAAATTTAATGAAGTATTTATTAGGGAATGGCTATGCATTAAATATTTTATAAACAAAATGTAAAAGCAGAGAATTCTACTTACTAAAGTAACCTGGCAAAACACCGACTTCGCTCATTGACTGTTTCCTTTTGTTAAGTGTGCATAAAATTTTGAGAAATAAATTAAAACTAGCAGCCTACAAATTTTCGATTACTTAAAGGAATTATTTTTTGGAAGTTCTTCAGAGTTGCTGAGAATTACAATGAAATTATTCGGAAAGCATAACTTTGTGTGAAATGGCTTGTGTAGCTCGACTGTCCCGTGATAAATTGTATCCCTTACACCCATCATAAAATATTCAATGAAAACTCTATAAACATTTAAATTTAATTGATCTACAAATAGTGAAGGGTGGAAAGCTATATCTTTAAAACAGTAATGCGTTACTTTGTTTTAGTTGTACAACGGGAGAATAGAGATCAATGCAGAAGGCGAGTCGTCACATTCGCTGCAAAGAGCATTCTCTATATAGAATCTCCTCTCATACAGAAGTAATCTACAAAGAGTCCCCCTTTTATTACTTACTAAAATATCCTCTACATACAATTCCCTCTCACAGAGTAAGAAATCAAATTAATATTTTTCTTTATCTTCAATTTTCAAACGAATAACACAATATGCATTTGCAAGTACAGTTTTCGTCACAAGCATAAATTTTGTTCTTTAAATTTATGTATCAGCATCAATTTTAAATGTGTTTAAATAAAGAAAATAAGATAGTCGTAAAACACACCGTCCAGGTATATAAGACGATAAAAAGTGTATAATATTGGCACCGACATCTCAAACATTTAAAAAAGCACTCTTCAAGTATTATGTCTATTAAATTATACAATTTTACAGTCATATTCGGTATACTCTGATAAAAGTAAAGTTCGTAAAATTATAAAAATGATTGATAACTGGAGGTGCTGGGGATCGAACCCAGGGCCTTTCACATGCAAAGCGAACGCTCTACCACTGAGCTACACCCCCCACATACGTTTTGCAGTATATTTTGATACCAAAAAGATGTTGTATTTGCTCAGGTATCAATGGTCACATTATTAAAGCTCTATGTACGCGGGAAGTCTGTGATATTTTGACTGGATTTTTCAATTCCATTAAAAGTAACATGAAACAAAACGGAGAAGAATAAAATTGATTTTATAATCAATCTCAAATAAAATGTAACTGCATTTTTGACACCGTTATTAAAGCATTTGGATTTTACATTACGGTAAAAATAGCGTTGGCGATGTATAAGCGGATATTTAAATATAAAAACAATTCCAAACATATTTTAAAACCACCACTTTCCGGACACGTTAATTTCAAATTTTAAGTGCTCCAAAGTATATATGTATTCTTTAGTATAGATATAAATCTTTTCAGATTTTAAAAATAAGTTTGAAATTCACTGATTTAATAGATTATACACTTAAATTAAGTAAGTAGTTATAAGGGAATGACAATGGATGCAATGTTTTAAAACACATATATACTTTACATTAAGCAATTTGATTTACTAAAATAATCTTGCAATAGAATTTTTCTTTACTTGAATGTTTTCAATCGTCGAATGCGGTGACAACCGATGAATTGCATTCTGAGATAGAAATTAAAGTGATAAAAATTGAAATTTTAAAGAGCAGAATCCAAATACTAGATCTATTAAATTATGTCATTTTGCAACCATATTTGATATACTCCAATAAAAGAAAAAGTTTGGATTTTATATTAAAGTGTTGGCATTTAATAAACGGATATTATAAAATGAAAGATTTCCAAAAAAATCTTAAATACACCACTTTTGAGATCCTAACTTTCAAACTGTTAGTGCTCCAAAGTATATGTATTTCTCAGTACATATAGAACTTTTTGAATACTACAAAACAAGTTTGAAATTCAGTGGTAAGTTAGATTATAAACTTAAAATCAAGCTAAATAATTTTAAGGGATAAAATATATTAGGAATACTATATGCATTACTTTAAGGAATTGAATTTACAAAAATAATCTTGAATCAGAAGTATTTCTTTACTTGAATGTTTCAAACATTCAATGTGAGAACCGTTCTGAGATAGAAATTGCATAAGATCGACACAAATAACCAAATATAATTTTTGAAAGAAATTGTAAAGAGTACTATTTAAAAGTTAAATCTTTAAAATTATGTTTTTGGCACTATACTTGAAATACTCCAGTAAAAGAAAAAGGTAGTAAAGTAAAAAAAAATATATTATAATTGGAGCTGTTGGGGACCGAAAACAGGGCCTTTCACATGCTTAGCGAAAAATCTACCACTGGCACACCTGCACCTTAACGCATCTTTTGGTACATTTTTATAATATTTAGACTAATATAATAAAAATTTAATAAAAATTAAATTTTTAGTCTAAATATAATAAAAAGATAATAGAGTTATATAGCCACACTGGGTTAAAATGTAATATGCAGTAAATCCACGTTTTATCTCAGGAAAAATAAATTCGATTTAAATCAGTGTAATAAAATATCGAAAAGTGTAAAATAATTTTTGTAAACAATTATTTATTAAAATTTGTAATTTAGTTAACTTAACATACATAAATACTACTTCTATCGAGCACTTGGTGCTTCCCTTATTATGTGATAATTACGTACTTATGAGACTCTTGTAATACCCCCCCCCCCATGAGTCTGTTGTGATAAATCAAATAATTAACATACTTTTTTGTACTTAAGAAAAAATGGAAATTAAAGAATGTGATTGAAATACAAACTTAGATTTAATAAATAATTATTACGGAATGGCTATACATGAAATATTATATAAACAAAGTATAAAAGTTAAAACATATATTTATTAAAGCTACCTCGCCTCAGACCAATTTCGATCATCGACTCTTTCCTTTTGTTAAGGGTGCACTACATTCTGAGATATTAATTAAAACTAGTGGACCCGTGTGGAGCCTGGGCATTTAAGATGCTGACGTGTCAAGCACAAACGTTGTATCAGCATTTTTTTGTTGTTGTTGCCAAACTGAGTTATTGTTACCAAGTGGTTCCCTCTAATTTGCTCTACATAATGGTGGTTCAACGGTCGTGTCAGTGCATGGGAATTATTTAAAAACTTTACAAGTTACTTAATAAGTTATCATCAACTAGATGAAGTTGTTAAACTTTAAACCACCATTCCTTATTTTGACCTCAGTTTCAGAAACGTCCTCTGTGGTTAACAAGGCAAAATGAAACTCACGCTTTATCTTTATGCGTACACGTGTCGGACGTTTTCAACCTAAGTCTGCCAAACGGTAGTTACCCATTCGGGTACAAATAGTACCTGATACTACCCATCCCACTGAAATATGTGTTTTTAAACTAATATGCAGCGGGTATGCAAGACTGTAGGTTGTTATTTTTCGATGTTCCGCGAAATGAAGAAAACCTGTTCGCGGTCAAAAGATGGACAGGGCGCCGTCGGCACTTCCCATCCCTTCCCGGAAACGGAGAACGCCCAAAATGCCCGTGATAAAAATCTTTGCTCGCACGGGAGAAGGCGATCCATTTCTGAAGACAAGACAGTGGGCAGGAGCCCATTCTGGGCATCATATTCGTGAAAAATCGTGGGTTTATCCCCCTGCTATGCCTCGTGGAGCATCGACCGGTCATCTATAAGACGATGGATGGATAATGAGATAAGTCACTAAAGACAGTTCAGGTGGAGGCATGGACTTAAGCCTTTGGGTTCTGGTGGGGGGTCAATGTTGTGTGTGTCAAGTAGCTGATGTTTGGATTGAATTTGTGAAATTTATGGCATTTCAGATTAGTTTAGATTTACATACAAATGCAGTTTCTCCCACCAGTTCTGCAGTGGAGATAATTTTATGCCAATGAAAATACCTGCAATTCACATTTAAATAATTTGGACAAAATAAAAATCATTTTTAAAGATTTTATTTAGGTTTGATAAGATAAAATGTTGAACACCATGAGGATGGATAGCTTCCAAACTCAATTGCTCTATTAATAATCATCATCTCGCCATTCTATTTAATGTCCGAGAAAGGTTGAATTGAAATCCCTTTAAAGTTAATCAGATGCTTTTTACTTTAAATTTCCCATAAGTTAACGTAGGGTAATGAATAGGGATGGAACGGATGTGAGTTTTGCCGGATACCGGATTTCGGATATCCGGGGTACCATGTCTACCGGATACGGATATCCGAAACGGATTTCACCGGATATCCGGCCGGATATTCGGTCTATATACTAAAAACGATAGTTATACGATATGCTATACGAAAAAAATGGTCATGATATGAAGTATTAAGTAAATTATAATTAGTGGTTAGCGCACCGCACTGCATGCCACAGGTCCATGGTTTGATTCGCGGACTGGGCAAGGTTGACTTAGCTGTTTATACCTGAAAGAAATAAACTGAGGAGGACCATGCATGCTTGGGAACTAAACACTGGGGTTCGGCGTCAGAATGACCATCTGACCGGAACATCTGCCATGTGACACACAAATGCCACAGTCGAGAAAGCTGAGCTGGGCCCAGCAGGCCTTGGTCCACATGGGCTGTCACGCCACTGAGTTAATTTTTTTTATTTAAACTTTAGTTGATGAAACGATGTTTTAGTGATGCCAATACCTACACTTGCTGAACAATTTTGAAACTTCATCACCATTTTGTTTTGTGTGTTACTTAAAATTGTACCAAACATTCTGCAATGTGATGAAAATATTTCAGAATTATGTTTAACATTATGTTATACCATATTTAAAATATATATTTATTATAAACAAACAAAATTAGTACTTACATATTTTTGCGGTTAAGGCTTTTGCTTTAGGATCATCTAAACTCCACAATTTTGGTACAAATAATGTCGATTCCAATGTTGTCTGCGTGCATTTCTTGTTTTGATGAATTTTTTTTTCTTGTTCATCAATATTTGATTCATTTAGTGAGTCTTTTAAGCTTCGGTGAATTTCCTTATGCACACTCATTAAATGGTTCCATAAGGGTTTTGTGGAAAAGGATTTTGGGCTTTTGCCTCGCACAATGTATTTTTTAAACGATTCTGTGGAGCAAGTAACACATAGGGCTTTGCTTTCGTCATTTCCATTAATTTTAAAATACTTCCAAATGGGTGATTTTAAATGAGCCATTATTAAAAATCATAAATTGGATTGTAACTGGAGAAAACTATGATTCAAGACATTCTAGAGAGCTAAATATAATTCCACATTATGGCGCTGCGTTAAAGACCTAAAAATAACAATACTTCATTTTACGTCAGAAAAAATATACCAGCTTTCAACTTCTGCCAATGAAAAATCAGAAATTAGACCATACCATTCAGAGCATAAAAGGGTAGGGTATTATCGTCGATAGAACAAAAAAAAAAAGCATTGAGGAGTGCGCATTAGCTATTTATTGCTTTTTACTCGCTAGCAAATGTCAGAAAAAAAGGAGAAAGTGAGTATAAAACTAAAACTCTTAACAAGTAGCTTATGTTATGGAAAAAAAGTACTATTTATTAGAATTTCGGTTGGTGTTTTATGGAGAAGCATTCAAATATAACATCTGGAATTAATCAGATCATAAACTTGGAATGAAAAGAACATATTGCAAAACACGTATGAAGGATGTGTATGGAAAAAGATTAGAGGAATGGTTTATGCTTATCAACTCGGCGCCCTAGCACATCTCTGAAGTTAGGGATATGCGAAAGCATAGTTCTCAAGAAGGAACTTTTTTGTTTTCTAACATGACTGCAGTTTATGTCCAAGAAAAAAAAAGTATAGGATGCGGTGTCCCCTTTGTCCGCAAAAGATCACTATTTTTTGCAAAAAATTATTTCTTGTGGATACCTGGTGGCCGGATATCCGAATGAAATTATCGGATGTCCGGTATTTCAAATCGGATATCCGACGGGGTTTCGGATATTGAAAAATCAACCGGATATGCCGGATATCGGATATTTGCCGGATATCCGTTCCATCCCTAGTAATGAAAGTGTTGTTTTCGGTCAAAAATATGTTGTTTTTTTTTGTTTTTTTTTTTAATTTCTCCACGCTTTGGAACACTCTGTCTTCAAAATAAGTGGTATAGTAAAAAGTGTGTAAGTGGTCAGCATAACTCCAGAACGAATTGACCCTACGATGTTCAAATTTGGTGTACGCCTTAGTGGTTGCTATGAAACCTGTCATTAAGGTTTTCGTCATTATTGCGTGTGTGCAAAATATGAAAACATGAAAAAAAAAAAGGGGAAAAAAAAATCGTGCTTTTTTGCAATTGTTAAAAAACGGCTTTAATGCTTTTGATCAAAATCCCTATGGTAATGCCTATTAAGATGTTATAAACATATTCACCTCCGAAATTCCCTTAAAAATGCTATAAAGGTGTAAATAGTTGAAAAAAGAATGTCTTTAGCACCGAGTTCTCTTACTTTGAGCCCCGCTCATCAACTCTCACCTGCTTTCTTCTCTCTCCTGCTTCACTTGCAAGAAAGGATAAAGTAAGAAGTATCAAAAAGTATATCGCCAAATTCGCCATTTTGGCGGTGTTTTTTTTTTTTATTTTTTGCTCATGAGCGAATTATCGTCAAAAATATCACTACACTGACAATTTTTTCAAATGAATAAAAATGGTAATAACAGTATTCCACGTCAAATTTAAATCTAGAAAATTAACGTGTAGTTGAAAGTTATGCATGCGATGTTTCACACCCTTAGTTTTAGTATATTTCTGTAGTAAATCTAAAAGTGAATAAATTACAATTTTAAGTTTGATTGTTTACAAATGATTGTTCCGAAGGAGAAAATTAAAAAATTCTGCAAGAAAAAAATCTTGACCTACATATATCCTCTAGTGAATAATCTAAGGCTTGACCGTTAGCCAAGAAACTGATACATATCGAGTTGGATTATCTTCATGATGACATTAGTCCAGTGATTTTATGGCTAAAAAAGACCAAACATCAAACAAATTGCCACAAAAAACTTTTTTAAGATTTTTTGGACTCGGAAAAATGTAATGAACAACAAATCAAAAGCTTAGTCATATCTAAGTGGTGGAAGAATTTCTGTTGTAATCAGTAAAATGTCCATAATTAATGCTAGAGATTAGACAGACAGTAATACCGTTGAAAAGCTTTCTTAATCTGAGAAAAGATTCATTGCAGGTAATGCTTATACTGGTGTTTTGATTCTCTTATACATATATGTTAAATTAGATATATTGCAAGTACTTCAACCTCAGAGTCAAAGAGTGGAACAAGTAAAATTTGAAAATATAATAAATAAGCTATAAAGTCTAAATTTGGTAAAATGTATTCGAAGGCTTGCTTTCCTGCACGTTTTTTTTTTTTTTTAATTGTAATAAACGAGTTACAGCTATTTGAGTTTGAAATAGGTAAATGTACAATGAATATTATAAATACATTCGTTTCGTTTATTAATTATGCTAAAATATTTTATGAATTATGAAATCAAAAGATACCATTGCAGCAGAACAAATGACTATTGTTGCCTAACATGATGAAAGAGCAAATGAAACCTTGAATCATCAACGATACAAACGCTTTAATAAAAGTAGGCTAGCAAAAATACAAACAAAGTGGTTCAAACATAGTCACTTACACCAGCTACTGTTAATTATCACAAATTTCGTTTTTAACTAATTTCAAGCTTGGCATTCACTTGTACTTCAGGACTAGTTTGGAAATTTCAAACGAATCAATGTTTTTGTCAGCTCAATTCGAGCTCCTATCATATATTATTAGGTGCAAATGAAAATAGATTTTCTTTTGTGTTACCATTACATTTTTTGTTTTAAATCTGCTTCTATTTTTAAAAATCAAAGTTGGCGTGAGTAATTTTTATCTTTCATGCTTGCAAATTCTATTAAATGGAATAATTTTCGTCATTTCATTCAAATTGTTTTAAAGTAATGTATTATATGACTTAAGAAGCAATCAAAATAAAACAAAAAGAAATATTTTTGATGCCATTACTGTCAAATGGTTATTTAAACATGGCTAGTTTCTACTAAATGAGGTTTTGCATTTAAAATCCTTGGCACATATTTGATGGATATCGAGCCTTATAGCATTAATTATGAGTATTTTACTGATCACAGCAAAAATTCAAGATGGCGCGATAGCTACAATATGAGGAGCTTTCACTATTAGATTTTCTAAACTTGATATGTTGTTCAGGTCACATTTCTGAATCTAATAAACCGTAAAAAGTTTTTGTTGCAATTTGATGTGTCATCTAAAATGACTGGAATACATTTCAAGAAGAACTTTACGATTTCTTCTTAAGTATCACTTGCTTGTCGAATCGAATACACTCAACATGAAATGTATTTGGTAAAGAATTATCTTTACTAAGTAAACGTTGAATAATCTTGAGGACAGTAACCTTCTGTTGAGATGCAATTGTTAGTTAGTTGAACGTTATAATTATGTTCCATTTCATTGAGTTTCAGCAAGGTTAATGTTTATGTTAAATTTTACTCACGTGCTTAGCAATATTTTATAATTCGATTTTTCTTGAGCAGTTAGATACCCAGGAAGACATTATTCCGGTCCACTAATATATGAAAACACGTTTTTGTGTTTATCGTAATTACGGCCATCTAGTAGGCGTGATATCGTGGGTGTGACACTCCCTGCACTTACCTTGTCTCGCAACGACAACGACTGTCATTGACCTTGGTGAGGGGGTTCAAGGTCCTAGTCCATATTAAGGCAATCTTGTTATTTTACCCGTAAACACCACCTAAAAATAATCCGAGAGTTTTCAACTGTTTATGTAAGTGAATGAGTGTTTACGTAACCTGGAAGATTCCCAGGCTCCTCAGTTTTTAACCAATTCTTCGTATAGCAATGTTTTGAATTCTAGAAGCTTATTGTAAGTGTGTTGTAAATTTATGGGAATGATAAAGGGAACGGCTTTGAAATGATAGCCACAAACTGCAAGAACTATATTTTCCTCCAACCTATTATCAACCCTTTGAAATAATGTTTTAGTAAAGATATGGAACTTAATGAATGATAGAAGTATATCATGTTTATGTATAAGTATCACATGAACATTAACAAATGTTTTTATTCATTGGGATTCTTTTAGCTTCTATTTCTCATTTATGTAGAATGAATATACAATGGTTCTGCCCGTCCGTTGAGATCTGTTTGAGGTCAACCATGCCTGTCTGAGGTTAATTTTCGTTTAAAACTATAATAATGTAAATTACATTAATACAGCATTAAATTATATTAATGTAGTACATGTATACTACATTAATGTAGAAACGTACTAAATGCTAAATGAAAAGTCTCGTTAAGATGAGCTTCTATTAAAAATAACGACCAGAAGAAGCTTTTTGTTGTTATGTCTGTATTAGGAAAGCACTGTGTATTGATTGAATAAGGAACGAAACTTTAACGAACTGTTCCTAATATCCCTCAGGTTAAAACAACCCAAGCTTTCTAATTTTACTCCCAATGGCATATTGATAGACCTACGCATCTTTACGACTCTTTTATACCACTTTTAAGTTGCCAATTAACATACGCAATTTATGACTGCTCTGAATACTTTAGCATAAGATTCTATTTCCTAGCTGCTCGTTACAGTAAGATAAGCGCTCACTGAATGTTAACGATGCAGCTTTACACCACTGAAGGATGTGTTTCCTTGCCCCTTACAAGGCCGTTTCAAGATGGATGGCACCGGGCAGCATGGCTTCAACTCAATTGACTTTAGGATGGGCTGAGGGTGGATCGACTGAAATCTGACATTCTTTGTTTTGCAAACAAAGGCCCCTGCAACTGATAACCGGATTCAGGTTCCGATGTAATAACGTTACGATTGTTCCATAGCTTCTTTTTATGAGACATGAATTTAAAGTGAAGTTTTGTGTTGCACACGAGAATTGTTTATGGTGGGGCAATCCCCATGGGAATAACGTTTTTTCAGACAAGGAAAGGTGTCTGAATCGTGACTGAAGCATTGGAGGATCGAATTTTTGTATTCTCACGTGGAATTTAGTTTTGGTTGGTAAACTTGAACGGCCGTTTCTTCAATTCTATAGTTCAGTGAGCTAAAAATTGGTTTGATAATCAGTTGTTTTGGGATTCTGTATGTGTATGGTGGCCGACGGATGGGAACAGATCTTTCTTTATATTGGACCATGATAAAAACTCCAAGAAAAATATAAATAAAACTTACTTGGTAGCATGAACTAGGTCGCTTTTGTCCATTTTTGGAATTTATTCTCTCAATTAAGGTTTCAATAGTCAATATATATGCATATTTTTTTAGTTTTAACTAGCCACTCTTCACATATATAAATAAAAAAAAAGTGCATAATAAACCTAAAAATAGTGCAGTGATGATATACAGCTCCATTTGCCAGCAAGGCAGGAAGTCAACTGCAAACAAAGAATTAATTGGTCAAGAATTCTTGATTACTATTAATGATCAGTTACAAAGCATTGTTAAAGGATAAACCTAAAAGAAAAGATTATATTGGTTGAAAATGACCTTTATTTACATTCATACATGGGGATTAAGGTAATGTGGTTATGTTTATGTGGTTATGACATTAAAATTTTATCGGTTATTTAAATTTAAATTGGCACTAAAGGGACACTTGAGCTGTTACGCATCTAAAGAGCGTTGGAACTGTAGAATATCAGCAGTATATCCGTTTCTGGAAGTCATCTAAAAGAAATTGCCATACATTTTATTTTCGAATGGAGGAAAACACGTACAACAGCGATTCTCAACCTGTGGGGCGCGCCCCCCTAGGGAGGAGCGAGCACACTAGAGGGGAGGCGCGAGAATATCCAAGAGAAAAACAACTTACTAAATAAAAACTTACTTTATCAAAACATACTAAATTAAAAACAAATTTAATAATTATTAGTGACTTCCTTGGGCCTGTCTTGCAGAGCAAAGTTTTTCGAAGGAAGGATTGATATTAGAAATAGCCACTCTCAGTTCTGTTTCTATATTTAGGCGAGATTTATATTTTGTCTTCAAAGAAGCCACAGCAGAAAATCCAGTTTCTCAAAGGTAGGATGTTGAAAATGGTAATAGAATACGAATTTTTAGTGGCAGAAAAATCCTCCTTGACTCCTGCCCAAAATTCAAATAGTGATTTATTACTAAATTGTCTTTTGGTTTCGCCACTTGTCGTGAAGTCTATGAATTTTTCTTCCTCATCAATTGAGACTTCTTCGGGTGTCTTATGAAATGGATCCCTAACGCACTCGTAACTTGCTATTAGTTTGTCATCAGCAAGAAATACTTTTTAAAATTCTTTGGTTTTCAATGTTTACAAAAACAACTTTTACATCTTCTGCTTCAGCCTTGTAAGTCTTAGTACAATCATTCACAATTGCAACATTGTTAGTTTTTTTTTTTGCTTTAAATTTCTGCTCAACAATTCCAATTTTCTGCAAAAAGTATTAACTTTATCACTCGTATCCAACATAAGTGTATTTGCTCCTTGGAGTTGAAGATTCAAGTTATTTAATTTCTCGAATATGTCGATTAAGTAGCTCAATTTCATCTCAAATAAACCATCTCGAAAATTTTCGGCTTCCGGTCTGTTTTCTTCTAGGAAATTGGAGATTTCTTCTCTTAATTCAAAAACACGTTGCAAAAATATTCCACGTGATAACCATCTTGCCTCACAATAAAATAGTAACGCTGAATGTACTGAACAAAGTGCGGAAAAGATTTTCGATTTCAGGGGTCTCATTTTTATATTATTTACTATGGTCACAACCGTAGTTAACACAATATTCACACTAGGACTCATTTCTTTCGAAGCCAAAGCTTCTCTGTGGATCATGCAATGTGTCCAGACGCACTGAGGCGATTTTTGTTTTACAAGTGTTTGTATACTTTGGAATCATCCGGATATTGAACGAGCACCATTGGTGCATATATTCCAACGCAATTTTTTTCATTCTAAGTTTGCCTCGTTCATAAAATCATTTAAAATAGCAAATAATACGAGCGCTGTTGTTTGGAGTTCTATTTGTTTGCAGAAAAGTAGTTCTTCTACTACTGACATATTATCACAAAATCGAACGTAGGCAATTAAATGAGCATCTTTATTACTATCTGTTGCTTCATCAAGCTGTTTTGAAAACAATTTATCACGCAACTTCGAGAAAAACTGACACTATACATCTTCAGCTATATCATCAATTCGACGCGCAAGAGTATATCATTTCAAAAAGGTATGGACTGCAATTGTTTTGAAAAATTATCTCCAAACATAGTTTCTACAATCTCAATTGCTGCTAGTAAAATAAGCTCTCCACCAATGGTGTGAGGTTTTTTACACCTGGCTATTTTATATGAAACTTTGTAAGATGCAATTAAAGCTTTTTTATTCACAAACAAAGTTTCTTTAAAAAATCATTTTTGCTTTTTATATGACTTTAATTTTAATTCGAAGAATTCTCTGGGTTTGTTGACGTACTCACTATAAAGCTTTTCCAAATGTCGTTTAAATTTATTAGGTTTCATGCTGTCTGCGGCCAATATTTTTGAGCAAATGATACATAGGGGCCTTTCTTCTTCATTTACTTCAGTACTGGTAAACCCAAAATTTAATTATTCTTGAGAATATTTTCTTGATTTTATTTTCGGAACCACGCTCGTCTTTGTTCTTGTTGATTCTTGACTATCGTCTAATGCTCGCTTACTTCCGCTTAAAAATTTATCCATGAGTCTGCATAAATCTGCTGCCGTGAATATTTAATATGGTGAATTGCAATTAACACGAAAACATGTATAACATCCACATCCACGATAGATTCGATAGCGATAGAAGGATCGATTCGAATGAGACTGGCTGGAATTAAAACTTGTGTTATCGAACATTTTCTTTCTTATTATGAGAAAACATTTGCTCTGCGCATGCTCGAGACGGAATCGGTCGTGTTCACCGCCCGCTTTGTAAAATGCCATATGTGGTTTCTCGCTAACATTGGCTCGCTTTTACTCTTGTTTTGGCAGTTAGTTAAAAATAATTTAAAAACAGAATCCAAAATATTCAATATAAATTATTGTTGTATACATTTTACTGTAAGCGGGGGCTCGATTAAAATTATGATTGAAAACTGGGCCGCGAATACTGAAAGGTTGAGAAACGCTGACGTACAAAGAAGAAAATAGATGTGAGATCACAATGATGTCTTCGTGTTTACTCATATTTAACAGTTAAAGACCGATGTCTCAATCGGGATTCACCTCTTTCTCAAGCTAAGTTAAAGCTCTTCACACTAGGCTGTTGAAAATTTGTGAGTCTGAAACAAAAGAAAATCAACAACACTATTATCACCTTCACCACAATAATACATTAATTTTTTTTTTTAAATTTTAAACTGTCCAAATTTTATTTTTCTCCCTCTGGTTTTTTCTTGATCTTCCAGGCCGACCAAACGGTATAGTGGTTAGCGTGCTAGCTTCTAGACCGCGAGGTTGCCGGTTCGAGTCCCGTGTTAGGCATGGGTGTATGTAAATGTATGTTGGCTTGTACAATGACGAATGTTTCGGCGCATTAGAGCCCTCGTGTTGCTGACGACGCCAGATAATCTGAAAACAACCAATCTTGATCTTCCAGCTGGATATTCAATGGTCAACAAGCTAAACTTCTTTACTTGGGAATATTCAGCAGGGTTTTCATTAAATGATTGGCTAAACGAAGAAAAAAGTCAGTAAGAATTCTGTTATCGGAATTCATTCTGCAATATAATAAGGATTTTGTTGATGTGTGGTATGCTTATTCATAATGCAGGAATTAACAGATATAATTCTGGGGACAAATTTGGAAAATGAAATTTCAAGAATAGAAAAAATTCAAAACACAGTTTAATTGAAACTGGGGCTTTTTAAAAAGCTGATCTGGTAGGATTCCTGAAGATGAAAGTCGTTCAATATTACAATTAAAAATATGACCCGTCATCTCCAGTTCACGCTCGTGCGAAAACCACAATCCCATATCAAATAGGACATATTAGTTATGGGTTAACCTTCATACACAAAATTAATTTAATTGAAAATAATAAACAATAGTTGTTTTAACCTCATTTAAACGTTAGTTCATAAGCTAATTAGAAATCGTAATCCCAAGGATGAATAATTGATCCTAATTCGAATAATTGTGCGAGAATTAAATGCATTCGTAATCGCAGCTACATGAATAATTCAGACAATCTAAGACTACTTTGTCCTACTTAACTTATGATCCTCCCTTCTTTTTGATATAATTTTCTATTAAAGCCGTGATCTGTCAGTTAAAAATACCTACCGTGAAACTTTTGATAAAGGATGAAATGCTTTTATAATATTCGGCATTTACGATCGGCCACTGACAAGTTATGTCGACAGCTCGAAAATCGACAAATAAATTAGTTTCGGATAAAAAACAGTTGATTTCCCTTTTTTTTAAAAACAAATGCATCTTGTTTTGTGCTCAAAGTACGTGTACGTTGTAACAAAAATACGAAATATATAATATATAAAAATACGAAATATATAATTATAATAACTATAGAAAGTAGGTCTAGTCATTAGAATAAAATGTAGATTGAATTTCGGAAAGTGCCAATGATTTCCCTTAATTTATTCACACCATTTTATTCTCATATGATTGAAAATGTTAATCAGCTTCATAAAAGTGGGCGTATTTAATTAAAAAAAACAACAACTAAATTTCTAATAATTTCCGTAGATCTTCAGTGAGTTCATCCCAAACTATGTTGTAGCTTTCTAAAAATAATTCCCAGATCCTAAACTTTTTCCTTCAACGGAACAATGGATCCGAAAATAAACGAAAATTGCCGCCGTTTTTCGTCGACTTCCCATCAAAACAGCCAATTTAAATGGCACTTACAGGAGACGGAATAAGGCACAGGAAAAGATCGCCACCGCCTCATTTTAATGCGAGCGTCTTTTTTTCTTTCCCCCTTTGATATAGAGTGTCCATATTTTTTAGGCAAGGAATGTAGGTTGAAAGACGGTAGTAGAATGTGTTTTCTTTTCGTTGGGTGATTGACGTCTAGCCCAGCCCTCTTCTTGAAGAAGTTATCTCCATTTTGTTCTATGGAGACCAGGTGGGAGTGCCCCTTCCGTTTAGGAAAGGGTACACCAGACCCAGCCAATTACATCGAAACAGAACTTCATGCTTGTCATACTTATCGGGGCTCCAGTCAGCGTAATTCCGTGAGTGAAATATATTAATAACAGTGATTGGAAATGGGGCTGTCATTTCTGTGCGACGGAAGGGGGTAAGATACTGGTGATAATTCGAACGAGGTATTTCGAAGAACGAGTTTTACTTATGTGGTGAAATGGAATACGGAGGAATTTTGAGTTCAGTTGCACAAACTTGCATTGCCCAAGATCTATCTATCTCATTTGGATCACTTGTTCGAGCAGGAGGAGGAGTTGGCTGCCAATGGCTTCTCTTTTTTAAAATTACTTCAACAAAAGCATGGCCTGTTGTCTTTGAAATACTGATTGATTGTTCCGAACATTTAAGTGGTTCAAGAGACAGGTTCTAAACTATTGTTGTAATTTTCTAAAGATTGGAGAAATGACAGTTTTCGGTTAGGAAAGACTGCTTTCGCCAAATTCTGAAAGCTGAGTTAATTGTTGGTGAAGGGGTCTTCTTCCATCATTTATAGACTTCATTTCATAGATTTTTTTTAAAAACCAAAAAGTTCTTTAAAACAAGTTCGTTGGTGGTTCTAAGGCAGATTATTCCTTTTATAATTAAACTTAGACAAAGGATATATCATGCATATATTGCATACTGCTACTTAAAATATAGAATACAGATTACTTATCATGGAAAGTTTTTTTTTTTCAAATTGTATAATCATAATAAAGTGTTAACTTACTATACAATTATATTATAATCTAATGAATCATTTATCTATTTTAAATTGATTTGAAAATTTTTAAACCTTTTACACAGAAAAAAGGATGTATATAATTTCTTAGGTTGTTATAATTGTTAAAATGTAGGTTGATATAATGTTGGTTGTGTGTATTCATGTTTACTAAAGATAACAGAGGACAGTAAATTATAAAATCATTAAGAAATAGTTGATGTTACTGAATTTTTTAAAATTTTATTTATTCCATCCACTTTAATTTCTATTTAAATAAGATTTATTACCATTAGGCACCAAACAAGATACGAATAAAACAATAAATTTTTCAATGTAAGAAAGGATGGCAAAATTATAGTTCAATTTTACTTCATAATTAATATAGAATAAGATTTTATTTAAGGAAATTAGTCTGATAAAATCATGAAAGAACCCCTTGTTAATACGAATTCATTCATCATTAGAAATTTAATTATGTATTGAAGTGATTTATTTTTACCCTCTGAATTTTGTGATATATATATATATATATATATATATATATATATATATATATATATATATATATATATATATATATATATATATATATATATATATATATATATATGAAGAATTTGCTTAAATCTGTAATTTACGGCTTACATATTTGAAATAATACATAAAATTTGAGCATGATCGTTGTTACATCAGATATTATTTGAATAATTGAGCATTGTGATAAATGTCTCACCTGAATGTCATGAAGTACTAACGGTTCTTAAAAAAACTATCATCTAAATTAGGTATTAATTTGAATAAGAAATTACATTTTTATACCGGATTTTCAGTAAATTATCTTTCTTCATATAATTATAGTTAGTTTACTTTGTTCTGCAAAATCCAAGATCAGATGGATAGAATATGTTGACAAAGATTTTAGCATTTTCAAAGTCAAAAATTGAGCAACTATTGCAGGTGACAGGTCAAGATGGAAGAAAATCATTGAAAGAGTCATTGCTCTCACCGATCTGTCGAGCCATTGAAGAAGAAGACCTTGTTCATTATTGAAAATTATTTTGTTCAACTACATATATAGGACAATCAGATAAAATTAAAAAAGAAACTAGCTATAGTCACAGCTGAGAAGAGGTTGAAATTGGGGGATGGTTAAAGAACAAAGCCGTGTCTCTAAATAAAAACCATCTACCAGAATGTTTAACTTTGAATTTAAAAAAAAAAAAAAAAAAAAAAAAAAAAAACTGAAGTATTTTTTTCTGGACCCATTCCATACTCCTGAAATAACTATAAAAACCTTTTAGTTTATATTTTGAAATTATAGCTTGCTTTATAAAAATAAAATAACCGTATGAGTGACATACTTATACTTGCTCTTTTGTTTTGCCTCAGCATAAAGTTGAGAGTCAAATTGATCTAGTAACCTAAACTCGAAAGGTTATATCAGTTACCTTTTGTACTATATTTGGAAGGTCTCTTCAACATTAAAGTCCTTTGAGAGTTTAATCTCTATTATTTGGGGAAGACTTATTTGAAATGTTTGTATATTGTCGTGGGTGCATATCTGATTCATAACTTTTACTCATCATCTTGCAATATTTGATTTTGTAATATCAGAGAAAAGCTCGATGGATAATGATATACGTTGCGTTAGTCATTATACTTCTATTATTGGTTCAAATTGTGCCATGAAGAAAATAAATGTGGACGAAAACGTACTTCTATTTCAAGTATAAACCCATTTAAAATAAAATTCAAATATCTTTTTAAATTATGAGCTTACATTTTTTTTAAAAAGACATATTCATGACGGTACTTATGAACTGGTTTTATTCCAAATTCTTTCACCTTCTAATAAAAAGTTTATCACCTTGCTTCCATATTTGTAAATAGGTAATGATTAACTTAAGAAATGATTGGTGAATCAAATATTTGCAAAATATTGTTTAGAGCTGAATAGAAACTGTAATATCCAAAAGATATTTATAAAATGTTGCATAAGTCAGTTGAAAATATACCCGAAAAATAAACATTGGTTGAAAATTCATCCCTAGATGAAAATCTGGCTCTTAAAGGACTTGAATGAAAGTTAACTTCCCATGATAAACCTTATGGAGAAAGTGTTGAGTGAAATTTCAAACTGAAAATGAAATAATCGAATACCTTTTTTGTATATTTTTATCTTGAAGCGCCATTTGTGAAAATTTGAACATTTAGGTACCTTTTTATTATGTTCTTCGAATTTTTGTCAACATTTTCAATGTTATTTGCCTCAAATTCAAGGAGTACTTGCTTCAAGGAGTACTTTCAGAATCACTTTGATGTCTGTCCTTCTGTCGTTAAATAATAGGAGAACTAGGATGTACGAAGATAAATAAATTAACTTTAGCTAAATTATCCCCCACGTGGAAATGCAGTAATTGCAAGACTTAAATGGAAGGCTTAATTACAAGCGAAATCTTATCGGGAAACTTGTAAATAAAGTTTTAGACAGGAAAATTAGAAATTAAATTAAGTTTTGAATATCACACTTGCAATTTTTATTCATAAAATCTCATTTATAGAAATTTAAACTATTTAGTAGTTGACACCACGTTTTACTATTGTTTTACACATATTTTTGTAGTTTGTATTATATATTTATGCTTTTAGAGTTCCATGTCCTAAGGTCAATAACGGGTCACTTAGAGAATCGGCGCCGTATCAGATCTAAAACAATTTGGTAAACACAAGAAGTTAATATCTACGCAAACATAAGATTTTTTTTTTTTTATGTTTCTTTGCTTTTTTAATTTAATATTACATATTTTTTCTTTTATAAAGCCGTGTTATGTGCCAAATGAAAGCTATTGAAGAGAGAACTACAAAAGTAAATACCATATAGTTTTGTTTTAATTCTTTTTTAGCAAAACTCTCTAGCCAAAATTAGTAGGAAAATGTTTGTCTATTTTCCTTTATTCCAAAACTTACTATCAGAAAAAAATAAACAAACATGGATAGTAGCAAGGAAAATTATTTTAGGTTCTTGAAAAATTAATTCAAATAAATCAATTTAAACGTGTTTGATAATTGATTTAATAATAAATGGTAGAGATTAAAAATATAAGTTGTATATTTACGCTCTGCAACCGTAAACATTGTCTTAGGTGGTAGCGTATCTTATCACTATTTATACATGGTTTGTGAAGTACCATGAAATATATGAACTGCCCAATTTGAACAGTATTGAAGGTGTGTCCATTATATGATTGATAAACTTAGTAATGCATTAGAAATAATTTTTTGTCTGATTAAACTTTTCCGTAAATCAACTAATAATGTACATTTATTTTTATACTTGTATTATACAGCAAGCTAAATGTTACGTTTAAAATATTTATTTCAATACAATATTGCTATAAAATACGATTTACTATGTTTTGTTTGACCAAATGAAGCAATGAAATTTTTTGGTTTTGTTATACAGGATGTCCAGTCTAAAAGTATCCAAAAGGGGCTTATTTTTCTAAAACTACCAATTAGAATGAAATTTTTTATTGAAATAGAAAGAAAACATCTCATCAAGTTTAAATTTCAATACATTTCGATGTGGGCACCTTTGCAGTACGACAAAATTTCAAATGGTAATCTAGTTCTCTCCAAGTGTTTCGTAGTATACCAAAAGTTATTAGACGAATGCCTGAGATGATACGCTTGTTCAACTGAACCACAGTTTTAATTTTTTTTTTTATACAAAACGAATTCAATGAATCCCAGGATAAGCGTCCCTGTCACAGTGGGCTCTACGAAAAAAAGTGGAGCATTGACGCCATTTACGTGCATTCCTAACCACACATTGATTTTAGGTGTATACCTTTCTAGTTCAAACATTTTCATTGATATTTCCAATCCACGCAGAAGCAGTCTATTATATTTTAATGGGTAGTCTCATAATAATAAACCTTAACTTTTAATACCAAACCAATTTGTACGCCGAAAATATCCCCCTTAGTTCTAATTTAAAACTCTCACACATTTGCAAATTTGTCATCATTTATTTTACATAAGTGACCTATTGTCTTCAATGGCGAAATCGAATAATGGTTAACATACACTTTCGAGAGTGATTTTAACTCCGTTTTCCCCTAAAACAGAATTTAAAACTGAAAATGAATTTTTTTTTTATAGAAGGTTAAGAAATATCCGTTACAATCAACTCATACGATAATTCCTTTAACTTTGTTTTGATTCCTAATTTAAGTTCTTGATGTAACCTCTTTATTTTAAATTTTCCATCAAGTTAGCAAAATATGCCACTGACATAAAAAAAAAAATGCCTAACATCTGGACTAAAGACTGTCTCAAATGCTTCATATTTGAATGTACCATCATCATACACTAGAATATGCACTTTTAAAGTTTAAGAATCAATATAAACCACTTTTCCCTGTCAACTTTCAATGGCCTCCGCTAAAAAAGTTCCATAAAAACAGAAGACACATAGATTTCATATCTATGACATTTTAGTCAGTGTGATGTAAAACTGAACATTTGAACGCTTGCACACTTTTATTACATCATTTGTATATGCAAATGAAACACAGCCCAAAATTTTAACAAAAGCAGATATTACAATATCACAAGTCGGGATAGACTTCTCTGGGAGGATTACATGACAGTGCATGTCCAAAAGGACAATCTTCAGCAACAATGCTTTTCTTATTACAAAACATGCCCAGTGACTTCCACTTTCGAAACTGTTATAAGTATGATTCGCCATTTCAAAACTCTACACATTGCTTAGCTAAATAAAAAAGCATCTCTTTCTTTGTAAACAAGATGTAACGACATCTTCACATCCTCATCAGCGATACAGCGAGTTCGCTCATTAACGCTATAATTACAAAGATTCCACCATCTGTACAGATCAACAAAGATTTGGCATTGTTGAAAAGGATGTCCTTGAAAATGATGGATTATCCACCTTAGACTTTGCCATTGTATCTCCTTTTTCGGGGCCCCTTAAACAGATAGATTACCGGAAAACGTAATTGGTGAGATTTCACCTGTATAGCGAAAGGTAAGGGGTGCCGCTCTCAACATGCCTATTAGGACTGTTTTCGATGATAAAAAGTAAATAATGGGGTAAATAAACTGTTATTCATAAAAGAAAATATGAATTAGATAAATGAGAGATCATAAAAAAATAATGAACAACACACAGTATTCTTATAGTTTATCCTCTTTTTCCTTTCGTGCATTCTGGGATTCAAGAATGATGATGGCGATAACAGCAACAAATGGTATATAGTAATAGCACATTACAGGATAAATGATTACGCAATAGCACCTGTGTCATGTGTGTCATTGAACCAATGGGATTCCCAACTAAAAGATGTTATTAAGAGAAGGGGTTTAATAGTTATAAGGATGAATAATTATTAAAATAATTTGTTTTAATGTTATATGTGTGGTTAAATTTAAATTACTTTGTGGATGATAATATTCATTTTAAATTTTGATATATAGATAAAATTTTGATATGTTTTGATTTTGATTTATATGAAGGCCTTTAGATCGAGAATTGATTTTGGTTTATTTTTCTTGGTGGAATACTGTTAAGCTAGTTTCCATTATTTTAATAACTACATGCATCGTAAAACAAACTAAACTTCTTTTATTGTTTATAAATTTTGAACTTATTCAAATAATTTTATGCATAGGGAAAAAAGCATAAACATAAAGGCAAAACATTTTATGCATAAACATAAGAAATTCAATATTACTTACTTTTTATTAATAGCAACTTAAGTTTAACTATAGCAACTAAAGTTTCTGTAAATTCTTTAATTTGAAACATTTAAATAAAATATTACATTCTTATGGATTAACTACAAGATATCACAAAAACCTAAAATCATAAAAATGATTGATAAATAAGTTTAAGATAGCACTACATTTACATTCTCTCAACAACATTACATCGACATCCTCTCTTTTGCAATGAATGTCATTAAACATTTTTATTTTATACTTTAATACACAATGAATATATATAACTGAGAAAAATTATATAAGTTAAATTAACTTAAAAATACATTTTGGTTTTCAAATACTTGATTCAGGAGCATTCATGTGTTGTATGATTCCAATAAATATAAAACATCTGCAGCGTAGATTTTAATTTAAAAACAGTATAACTTAAATTTTAAATCTTGGGAAGTAATATTGAAATTTGTTCTCCATTTAATCTGGTTACCATAGTCAAAAACTGTTTGAAAACAGTTATTATTTCTTAACTTTACCTTACATTTTATGCTTTTCCTCCGGAACTGAATTGAAATAAAAAATTTGGCAATTTAATCACAATGTAAAAATTATGTTTTACGATTTAGAAACACATATTATAGTATGGCAATCAAAAGGTAATTTATTATTCGGTAGCTTAAGTGCTGTATAATTTTATTCGTTTGTATTAGATACAAAAGACTAGTAATTGAAAATAATTACAACGCACTAAAATTATATAATTATCAAATTTCCTTGTGTATGGGTAATTACCATAAACGACAACATCAAAAAGCAAAATAAAACAAAAGGGTAAGGATTTTAATTATTGGGTCAAATAAGTCTGAAAATAATCTCAGTTTTGTATTTTAATTGTGCTTATTAACCTTGAATGATAATCAATGTGATTAACCTTCATAAATTTGTTTATATTGAGTTTTGAGTAATAATATCGCACCTGAGATGTATTTCCGATTATTTATTATAATATTGCATCAATTTTTCATAGTAAACGTAATTTTAATTCAATTTGATGGAAAGTAATATGAACCCGTGTCATTATTTATTTCAGTTATTGTGTTCTAGAAATTTATTATTGGTACAAATATATTTTCAAAATATTGCTTTGTATTAAACAAATTGACTTTCTTTTCCAATATCAAGATATTTGGAAATCTCTTCTGATTTGTTTTGTCTAAATTTACTACCTTATCTATTAAAATACAACACCGACAAGCAGTGTTAAGTAAACTGGTAAGGGAAGAAAATGGTAGATAAAACAAAAAATTACATTTCAAATCTAATTTCGGTTTTGCATTTTATATTTTATTCGCGCTCATTAACCTTGAATGAGTTGTTTATATAAACCTTTAAAAATTGGTTTGTAAAAATTGGTTTAACATAAATTGGAATAGATCTTCAGTATGTGTATTTCTAAATTTTTATTATCACATAAATCTCTCAGAATAAACGTAATTTTTAGTTGATTTGGTTATAGCCATATTAGTTTATTTCATTTTTAAAATTTATTCATGGAATGTGGTTGTTGCAGCTTAGTGGAAGTACTGACCTGAATTTCAAAATACTGCTGTTAATACTGCTGTCAAATACTGAAGTTAATATCTAGACATAAAGTGAATTAGAATAGGAGTGACTTGATCCCCTTTTAACTTTAGAACGCCTTTCAGAATCATATTATAACATTATGGAGGCCCTGAGTACTAGAGTCGATGTTCTGATTACCCCATATAAAAATATCTACTGCCAATTTCTGATCTACTGGGTTTCGAAACTAACATACAAAATATTCGATATAATAATTCATATACGAATAATGATATAGATTCTAAGGAAAATTTAGAATATGAAAATAATCATTTGGCTTGAATTTAAAAAAATATGTACACTGTTAAAAAAAAATTGTCCACCATGCACCAAAATTTGATTCCCATTTAGCTGCCACCAACATTTGGTGCTTAGTTTCGCGATTTAATGGTGCTTACGGTCCGAGGTTGCACCATTAAATCGTGAAACTAAGCACCAAATGTTGGTGGCAGCTAAATGGGAACCAATTTTTGGTGCAAGGTGGAACAAAATTTTTAACAGTGTATCGTTAAATTTTTTAATAAAATTGAAAGAATAAAGTTTTATTTTAAAGTTTTTAAAGAAATTATTTAAAAGTTTTTATTAAAATTATTTTAAGAAAATTTTTTGGTAAAGTGAATTTCCAGTTTTAATTTAATTTTTACGGCTTATTATAAATGTAAGTGACAAACAAGTAATCACATGAAATTCACATTAATTCCCTATGCTCTTATAAGAGAACATGTTCATTTTATGGAAGGTTTACATCTAATGTTAAAGTTTGGACTCACAATGAATTGTAAAGTCTGGGTTGTGCAAGTGTAATAAGTATTAAAAAAACAAAAACATTAATACATTGTTATTTTATAACCTGAAGAGCAATAATTTAAGTTGTATGACATTCAATACAACACAAATGAAGATTAATTCAAATTTAATCAATAACATTCAGTGAGGAATTTTTTTACGCTATCAGACCAATTGGGATAAACTAAGCAATTAACTACCAAATAATTCGTTCTCTCCTTATTTTTCATCATACTGACAAATGTTTTAAACATACTTGGCGATTTACGATTTAGCCTGAATACTTTTTGAAAAGCTATTTTAGGAGCGCTGCTCTTATTAGAAGTGCATTTAATTAAATTGTTTAAAAATTAAAAAATAACATCGAGACTTCATTGAAGTTTATTCTATTGTTAGTATAATTAATGATAGAAATAATCGAAGACCTGTATACATAATAAATCATGTATCTACCTTAGGTTAAGGAGTATAACTTACACTTACAATGCTTTTCTTTCGCAAATTTTGTTGATATTTTTTATTCGTCACATGGCAAAAACAATTTTTTTCAGCACAAAATTATTGACTAAAATACCGTAAAACGGAAAACACTTTATAAAAGCTTTTTGTATTAAAAATAAAATGTTTTCTGATTCACAAAACAACAATAATTCATTTTATAAAAAATAAACTTTACTTATGTGTTGAATAAATTACTACTCTAAAGTTAACAGTGACAACTTCAATTATTTACACTGCATTTACCAGTAGCTAAATATTATTTATTTGACATTGGGATATTGTCTTCCTTTTGGAACAAAAAGAGGCGTTTTCGGTTTTTCTATGGTTTACAACAAAATATAGAAACTAAGAATAGAAAATAAGTTGTTTTAAAGGCTAGAGGTTTTGGAATACTTTGTAAAGGGAAAAACAAATTAGAATTGAATTGTTTTAGTAATTTATCCTTTTCACAACAGACGTATATCATCATACATTAAATGAATAATTGCTTTTGAAAAAATGTGTTCGAAAACAATTGTCTTCATATGTTATCCACTCACCATTTTTAAATTTATTCTGTAACATCACCGTATTTATGATATCCTTAATGTGTTCCCGTTTTTAAATTTGTAGTAGAATAGCCACCATATTGCAGTAAATATGGTGTTGGAAATTTTTTGATTTTTTTTACTTCATGTAAACGTAGTATCCCAATTTAGCTCACTTTCATGACATTTGTTTACATTTCCAGTTTTAGAAAATTTGTCTCCAGAAGATAAAACTATGTATTATTTATAAGAAAAACAGCCTTTTATTTTACCAGTTGATATTTTGCTGTCCCACTTCCAGTTTTAGAAAATCTCTCTCAATTCCAAAAGATTAAAAGATTTATTATTATTAAGAAAAACAGTCTTTTATTTTACAAGTTGATATTTTGTACTTTGTTCAAAAGTTCTTACCTAATATACGTTCACGCCTGAAAAACTAATCATATTGCTTGTACCGAAAAATTTCGTAATTGGTTCACGTTGTTTACGAAAATCAAATCAACCAATTAAAAAGTAAAAACGTTCGTTCACAATGCCCGTTTTAAACTTCATTATGGCGAGCAATTCTTCTCACCTCCAAAAGAATGGCGTCTTTCTAGGCAACGCCTATGTGATTCTATTCGATTCCACTTTTCCAATTAACCACTGGGATATTTCACCGCTTCATAGATTTCTTACTCAAAAAATTGTTCATTATGTAACTGAATAAAGAAGGCTTCTATTTTGTTTTTCCATCGCCCGTCCTTAATAGTGCTAGCGATCGTGACCCGCGAACACAATATCCCAAACAATAGTGCCCTATCCAAGATGGCGGCCACCTTCTTCCCGTTGTCTTCTTCCATGTAATTCGTTGCAAAATGACTTGTTCGGGTGAGATCTTAACAAAGGAATTAGCGGCTTTAATTTCCATTCAGAAAGAAGCCATTTTTTTTTAAATGGTCTTTTTATCTTGTCTATCCGATGTTTGCTTGCCCGTTGTTGTGGAACAACACCGCTGATGCAAGTGGCAGATAAGCGTGGTAACCAGTTTCGGAATTGTATCTATTACGTGAAGCATCCTCGTCACCATTGCGATATGCTTTATTGCGCACCCGTGATATATGGGATGTACTTTTTGGAAAGGGCCATGAAAGTTCAATTGAGAATTAAGAGGGATGTGATTTTTTTTTTTTTTTTAATATTTGTATAATTTGTTACATAAGTTAGAATTTTTTCGTTTAGAAAACTAATTAAAATATATTTTGTTTTTATCAATATCAAGTAGTTTTACTTTACATTTCAATACTATTAATCACTTTTTACAATTTAATCAAAACGTTTTTTGCGTAAACCATGTTAAAGTTTGGATACTTTTCTCGTTACTTATTTTACTCGTTTAAGTGGACAATCTCATACATATAAGTTACTTATGTGTTTGAAATATTCCCCTTAAACTATATCATTCCATTAACTATATCACTGTAAGTTAATTAGATTGCTTTATATTCATAGTATTTAAAACAAGTTTTTATTTTCAATTTTGTTATCCTTGCAAAAGAGTGAGAAGATTTAAATTAATTGAACTTTACAGCGTATTTTGAGAAACTAGTAAGGATTATTTAATACAATATTAAATATATAAATTCCTTTTTGCAAATAGTACGTGTTCTTAAAAATTTCCTTGGAGAATTCAACAACACTTACAATTTTTATGCATGTTAACAAATATTTTAATTCATACAACTTAAATCGAATTATTTTTAATTGCCAAAAATGTCCTTGACGCAACATAGCATCAAAACGAGTAAATAGTTGCCTTGTTTTAAAACTAGCCTTGAAACTTTCAAATGAAATACAATTCCCAATTAGATATTTGTTTGAGAAATCTCTTACTAGATAACTTTAGTTGTATGCATATAAAGAAACAATGTTCATTCAAGTTTATAAAAAAAACCGAAACGTTATACTTCCAAAGGCAAACGATTCGCTATGGTTCGAAAATCAATCACAAACATAACGCAGTTGTCACCTGGGAAATCCTATTGAATTACGAAAGTTCCGCTTGAAAAAACCAGATAGCAAAGCCATCCAGTAACGGATCACGCAGCTTGGCGACAAATGTGGACAATTGATAAGATCTTGACTGGATATTTCCCATTGAAGATGTCGGGCAAGACATGATAGGAATCTGACTCAAGGTTAATTATTTTTGCTAGTTAATTCAATTTATTGGAAGACACTGGTAATTGGTGGAATTCAAGGCCTCGCTATTGCGAAGGCCACGAAGGCACAATCAATCGGCAAATGTTTATCATCAATAATTTGTTTTTTCTTTGGCTATTCTTTTACCGTTAAGAAGAGGATTGCGTGACCTTCCCTTTTTAATAACAGGTGCAGTTACATGACGAGTGAGAGAAGAAGACCATTGAAGGTGTTTTGCTTTTGAATTTTCTTGGGGAATGAGTGAAGCAATTCTAGCTTAGATTCGTGAATTTAATTTAAGAAAAGCTCGAATGAATATCATATGACAAATGTTCTGTCAGTCGGTAACTGATTCCTATTAGTTGCTTGTTGCGATAGGCTCCACTAGTTTCCTGTTTCACTGATGAGTAACCGCCTCAAATAAATGATTTTTAATAAAGTTTAAGGGTTATTTGTCAAAGAAATAAAATGTAACTAATTATGCTATAAATATGAAATACAACGAAGAAGTTGCGAATATGCCAAGAGGTATATTGTTATTTATCTAAGGTTGCTTCCATCATGCCTCTTAATACTGTTTCCTAAACACAACACAAGTTTTTTTTTAATACCATACAATTTTTTTGAATGAATATTTAATACATTATTTTACAAATTTAAAATATATATATTTATTATATATATATATATATATATATATATATATATATATATATTATTTATTTTTATTAAAAAAAGAAAAAAATTAGCAATAAACGTCATAAATTAATTTTATATAATTATATAAAATTAATTTATGACGTTTATTGCTAATTTTTTTTTTTTTTATAAAAATAAATAAATTATTATTCAAATTTTAAAACCTTAAAAAAAAAATCGAGAGTAAAAATTTCAAGGTTAAAAAAGTTTTATTGAGAAATTTTTTAAAGTTGGCTATCATCAGATAACCGTTGATTAAAAATTGAAAATAGGTGAACACATAATAATAATAATTCGTTTACAAAATGAGAGAAGCTAACGTAACGAAAACGATTTCTAGAAATACAGATCGAAAACTGGAGTATATTGAAGCCCTCTGCCTATCTGTTGGTTTAGCTTCTGCTCGAAGCAGTGAATCTAATAATCAAAATCCAGTTATTATAATAACATAAATTAATGATGGTCCCAACTTGGGAATAAGTGTCCAAACGTTTAAAGGAACCCGTTAAGTAAAAAAAAAATCATTATAATAAAAAAAATCTCCCCCCCCCCCATCTCCCCCCCCCCCCCCCTTCCCCTTTTTATTTTGTTTTCTTTTTCTTCTTTTCTTTTTGAAGTGTCCCATTCTTTTTCTTTCACACGCTGTTTTAATTTTGTTTGTACGAAATCTAAAACCATTTTTATTTTTTTAATTTCCTAGGTATTGCCGAAATGTTAAACATGTATGCACTGCAGCCTTTTTTTTTTTTTTTTTTTTAATCATTTCGTGCTTCATGTGTTCGTTTTCATTGAGTAATTGTGGTATTTATATGGATTATTTACCTGTAATATTTTGATTCGGGGTTTTGTCTTAACGTCGTCATTTGGAATTTGTTGATAATATTTATAATTTTATTAATATAAGTGGTAATTTAAAATTTTTGATTGAAATTTAATAAATAAGAAATGTTATATATCTACATTAAGTTTTAAAACTAACTTAAAAAATATACAAAATAATTATTTAATTTTTGAATAAATTGATTAGTTGTGGTTGCATCTTCTTTTAAAAAATGTGATTGTTTGGAAAATTTACATTGGAAAGTCGCAAGTGAGTGCAATTTATTGTACTACTTTTTCCTTTAATAAACTTGTATTGCTAGAATTTGCCATTTCTATACGTTTCGTTCTTTAAAAGATAATTAAGAAAAATATCAAATTAAAAATTAAAAAAAAAAAAAAATTCTACAAATTCTACAACTTGTTCTGATCGTGTGTTTCTGAACTATTTGAGAGTGCTTTATTTAAATTTTAACAATTGGCCTCGTTAACAAATGTATCTATATATTAAAAAAGTTCTCAAGTATTATACTAACTCAAAAATTGAAAATACCCTTACACCAAACTCATCTAAATTATTTTTTATGTGGTATAAATATAAAATTTAATATATTATTAATAATTAAATAAAAATCTAAAATATAAATTTCTAATAAATTTATTTCCTTCTAATGCTATTATTTTCATACTCCAATAATATCAATACTTTTAGTAAAATATTAAAAAGCAAGATATACTTCTTTCCACCGGTCCACCAATAAAAACTTTTACATTCAACTGCAACCCTCACCATTCAGTTGGAGAGCTGAACAAATTTGGTTCGAGTGTAAATCCATTCCATTTTAATCGATCTATCCTTGCTTGTGAAAGTGAAGGACGAAGAAATCTGTTTGTTTAGCATTTATTTTCTTCATTATTAGTCTAGAAAAACTGATTTAGAATTGAGGTCACCATCAGAAAGACTTTTTTTCGTGTTTGTACGAGTTCAAAGTTGAGGAAACGCCGTTTCTGAACCTGGGGTTAAATAGTTCTCTAATAGTACCAGAAATCCTTGCGCATGGAACACCCAATTATCTTCGTGGGACGTCTGATATTTGTGAATGTATCGCCTTTTAGTTATTATTTTTGAACAGCAGGGTAACTGTCTAGGATGACGATTTACTTTATTCGTCTTCTTACGAAACTGGATACGTTCAATTTTGAAAATTTCTTCATCCAATTAAACATTCAGATTTAAATTATCATATGAAGAACGGGGGCATAAGGTATGCGAATTACTCACTGGACTAAAACTCTTTTTTTTTTTTACCTCTATATGTTTTTACTTTTGTAAAACGTCACAATTTGTCTCTTTATATATTCTCTGTATTGAGTATATATTCTGAATTGAGTATATATTCTCTGTCATCACTATAAGTTGTTAAAGAGTTGATGGGTCATCAGGAATTTTGGTTTGTCTCCGGATATATGTTTTCTATTTTTAAATTTTTAGTCTAGTGGAAGTATCTTTTATTGATTTCTAAACCTGTGTTATGATGTTGTTACCATATAAAATATTAAACTTTTTTTTTTTTTTTTTTTTTTAGTCACATAATGGAACAATCACCATTTGAGTTAGTCGATAGCAAATTTTAGAGCGGTGCATTTTTTTTCTTCTTATTTACGACACCATGTGCCAGAATGTCAATAAAGCCCAAATTTTGTAACTTTTTCAGTCATCTCGTTATATTTATGCAATATCCTATTGAATTTCTTCATTGGTTTATTTTTTAAAATTAAATGCCTTATCATCATATGCCTAGTAAAGGGAGATTGATGTGGAAACGGTCTTCGAATGCCATTGTATTAGAAAGTCAATTATTTATACCTTTCGAACCACATTACCAGTTGAATTTTGGTAACAGTATTAAACTGCCATTTTATTTTGCACTACAACCTTATAATGTTGCCAAGAAGCTTTTAGGATTTGTCGATTGTTAGAAAACTGGGGGGAAGGATCCCTCTAGAATTGTAATAAAACAACATTAGGGGTTATGGAATAAGTGTAGCAGTATTATTAATATATTTATTGATTGAATTTCTGAATAAGAGACATATGGTTGAAAGACACATTGAATAACGTTTAGAACTATCTGGAAGTTATGTTTCGGCTGCAAGTTTGACATTGTTTAAAATACTGTACAAGTACAAATAATTTTGTTCTTAATAATAAACTCATTATACGGCTGACACTCGTGAATATTGTTTGATATAGCATCATAAATCTGATAGAAGCATCATCTAACATATATATATAATTTGCATTCATTGTATCTGGAAGATGGTCACTTAATAAATATGTCATCTTTAAATTTACTATTTCATACAAATGAGCGCATATTTGAATTAGTGATATAAAATTAGTGATCGTAAAATTTAACTCAACCCAAAGAATGTTATAATTTAATATAAACTGACTCTACAATTTTACTAAATTTACACAAGATAACAAAGTAAAGCCGACATTTTTACACACACGGCTTTGAGAATAATAATAGAAATTGTACCAATAAATGGTTATTTCAATTCTATGTCATAAAATTGAATTCATCTTCTTGAAAACCGTTTAGGATTTCTAAATAACTTTTTAGAGCATTTTTAAATGATTTTTAAGTTTTCACGTATTTTTCTTATTTGATACTCACTTGTTTTTAATCCAATAAAAATAAATAAATTGTTTTCTAAATTTAAAGTAACCTGTTTTTGTTGATAAAATATTTTACAATTAGAGTTTATGCAAATATTAATATTTGTAAACAAATTTCACAAATTCGTTAAAAGTGTAGACACGTTAATAGTTAAAGAAATTGATATATTATTAGCAAATAATATTGATATACATAGAACACAGTTGGAATGAATCAATCTTGCATTATAAAGTAGTAATAAAATATAAATGTTTAAACTTCCTGATAATTTTTTTTTTTTTTTTTTTTTTTAAATTCATGTGATTGAATAAATTGTTTTGTGAAAAAACAGGTTTTGAACTAATAGAGATTACGCACGACCTTAAATTGAGTAGACTTTTTCTATTAACATCAATCAAGATTTTTGACCAATCATAATACACCTGATTTAGGTTTAGATTTCAGTATTCTTTGTGGTTGAATGTTTTATTTTATTTTTATTAATTGGCACAGAATAATACAATTTTCAAATCGACGAGTTACTGGTACTTCGGTTTTAAGCTCTATTAATGTGAGATATTACAATATAATTTAAAAGGGCATTTAGATTATTTAAATCCAATCTTCAATTGAGTTTATAGTAATTTTTAAAAAATCAAGGAAAACATTTCGAGGTTTTAGAAAGTAAAAATATCTAACATCTTAATGGGCTTAATTAATAACTTCATTTGGAGAGTAGCTTTTCGTGGCATTGGATGACGCTGAAAATTTATTTTTTCTACCCGACTTTATTGTTTTAATGAGTTAATGCCTTCCACTTCAGTGAAGAAAGTCAGTGAAGCGAGTATGGACTAATTGTCAATTACCGTAATAAAAAGTACAATTAACTAAAGCTTTTAGATGTTAATCGGAAAATGACAAAGTTTTTAGTATGGTCGGTGTTAAAATTATTGTAGTGTTTTTATAGTAAACTTAAGTTAAGAGTTCATAACCTTGATTTATATCATAACTATATTTTAATGTATTTCCCCCCCCTTTCGCCCTCTCCTTCCCTAATTTACTTTCCTAAGAAATCTTTCGAATATTTCTTAAAAACCATTATCAGCATCAGCAAAGGAAACAAACACTGAGGGAAAAATATGGTCCAGTTGTGAAAGTTTTGAAAAACAAAGGTATTTCTTAAATATCCTGGCCTTCGTGTAATATCCTGACGACTAATTTCAGGAAAACTAAAACTTCCGCCAAGAGACAGATTTTGGGACAATAATGGATAGATGAGACGTAACAATAAACTGAGCAAATCTTAGGTACAGCCCCCCGCCCGAGTCTTCTCCCATTTTTGAATTGGTAAATACGGTAAAAAGTTAAAATTTTGGTGACAGTTTCACTTATGTTAACCATTAACGGGATAATACGTAAGCACCTTTTTTTTTACATAGTATTTCGAACATCTTCAGAATAAAGGGGATGGGGAAAAAAACCCTGGAAATTGTAAAAAAAAAAAAAAAAAAAAAAAAAAAACCGCCAAGTAAAATGGTAATCCAAAAAAGAAAGATATAAAATCACTTGTTTTATTTCTTTGAGGGTATTTTGTGAACAATGAAGTAAATTAGGATTACTGGCAAGAACCTCTAAAGCTAATCAGTACTTGTCAGTTGATTGTCTTGATTAAATCAAAGGAGTTAGCAAGATTAGTGGTTACAAGAAAACTATTTCTATGATGATTCTTAAACGTTTGTAACTCATGGTCTCTCCAGAAAGAACAGGAAATGTCTTCAAGAGATAATACATTGATTATTAAATTTCTGTATTATTGATTATATCTGGTCATCACAAAAGCATTCCATAATTTATGGTTTTTTATGACTGTTTGCCGCATTATACAAAATATCTGCTTCTTAAAATATATTCACGTTCGCAGTCTTCACACAGTGTAATCAGTCATTCTCTTTTGAAAGTACTTCTTTCATTGCTGATTGCGCGCATGTCTAGGCTTTAAAATCTTTTAATTATTTTCTATAAACAAATGGAAAAGGAAACTTAATTCACGTTTTCGTCACGCTGGGTGAAGTGCGAACAATCAAAGGTATTTTATTTTAAATTTAATAGAGTGGCATTTTCAATCGCTGTCTCCTGTAAATACGCACAAAAGGAATTTCGGCCTTGCGGTGTCCTTTTTGAAACCATCCCGAGATTTTCTACGTGACATCAATGTAATTTGACCTTGTGAAGAGTAGATTTCTTATATTTCTTTTATTCAGGAGTTCTTAGAAACGACAACGGGTTATATTAACTGTTAGAAGTATTTTAAAAGGAAAAAACCATAATTCGTTTACTACGATGGTTGATTTTACAGTGTTTTGAGAAATTTAAAATGATAGTTGCGGTCTGTCTTACTTGATAATAAGAACCCGTGTGGTAAACGCACTAATACAATCCAAGGATTTCATGCGTGGAATTCGTAGCCAATCAGAACGCTTAGTGAGCCTGTTTATGTACGGGTTCTTATTGTCAACTAATAGTCCGAGAGGCGACTGCAATTTTTGGACCCCATCGAACATCATTCTGAATTTTTTATAGAAATTGGAGAAAAGTGTGTAAATTACGAATCCACTGGTCTGCCGTGGTAAAAATGGCCGAAACTGATCAAAAATCGACTTGGAATGAGTTGAACTAAAATCCGATTGCCAAATATGTCATAACTAGCCAAAAAGAAAACACACTTTTTCGTCTGGCAACCCACTACATTTTGATTTTCAATGAGAAAAAACCGCAGGCGATTTCTGGTCTCTGGCTCGGAAAACTTGTATCTTTTAAAAGTAAGCCAAATTGGCGACATCAGTTACGTCATCAAGTAATGTATATTGCCAATTTGGCTCATTTGTTAAAGGTGCATGTAAGCCATAGCCACACATTCGAATCGTCTGCAACCTTCTTAATTTAAAATTAAAGAGTGAGGGTTAGTAAATAAAAAGAAAAATGCTCATTATTTTCAAAGTTATGACGCATTTGGCAATTCGATTTAGTTCAACTTATTAAAAGTCGATTTTTGACCAGTTCTGGCAATTTTTGCCACTGCAGACCAGTGGATTCGTAATCTATTCAATCTGCAAATTCTATAAAAAATTCAGAATGATTTTCGATGAGGTCCAAAAATTGCAGTCGCCTCTCAGTCTATAAGGACGATCGCAACTTTAACGATTTACTTCTACCATGTCGAAACTAATAAAGAACTCCTAGTAAGAATCATTCCCTATACTCGCTATGTTACAATTTTCTGACCCACTTCTTTTCTACTTTGTATAAAATCTTGAAATTTAGTGAGTAGGTACGAAAATGATTACATAATGAATGACACAAATTAGAAACTCTAAAATAGCGTCTTTTATATTTTATTTTATTTTTGAAATCCTTACTTTAATGTCTATGCAGTGGCTCCATCAGAAATAGTCTTTAGCCTTTTTTTAACTTTCCTTTGTAAAATAAAATATATTATATTCTATTTTTAAGTTTTGTAAATTTATTAAGTGATTATTTTCGTACCTACTTACCAAATTTCAAGGTTTTTTTTACCAAGTAGTTTCTAAATGAATCGTATCAGAAGATTTGTAACATTGCGAGTATGGGGAATAATCCTTGCTAGGAGTTCTTCTTAACTGTTTTCTGTATATCCTAACGCAGTCTATGTAACAGAATTATCCGGATAAATGTTAACCTATTAAATAAAAATCATTACTAATGTCCTTCAAATAATTCTATAAAATATGGCAAATTGTCCACATTTAGAATCATGTTCAATCTCATGAATTATGTTGGAATCCTTAATTTCTAGGCCTACCGATTTAACATCTGTAACTGTCATCTTGAAATCAATCAATTGCTGCAAGTTGGGTCAGTATAATATTGCAATGTGAGGTAACTTTTCCTTCAGTTAAAGCCGAACTTTAACCTCAACTGTTGCAACGAACCGTATTGTTGTTATAATTCTGTTCACCTTCACCAATCAAACGATGCGAAAGGGAATGAAAAAGATGGGTAATGATTACTGCAAAACAAAAGAGTACGAGTGATATTAAATAATAAAACAATATTATATTTTGTCTTCAGGCTTAATTTGTATCCGTTTGGAAAAGTTTTCGACATTATGGGGCTTCTTGATAAAATTTCTGGTTTTGTTAAATTGGTTTATTATTGTTCAATTGTTATTGGAAACGGTTTTGAAAATTTTAATCATTGGAAATTATTTATTGTAACCTTTTTAAATTTTTAATTTAACCATTGAGAATTTTTAATCGTTGACAATGGCCACAGTAGAAGTATGAATGTTAATTTGAAATATCACACACAACAATACATGTGGTATTTAAAAGGGGTTTAATGATATTAAATCTTCTACTCTAATGATTTGTTTTGAAATTATCTAAAGTCATCAAGTTCATGAATCATTATTTACTTAATGATGAATCATTATTTACTTAAGGATGAAACAATTTCTCAAAATGAAAAGTTGGAAATAAAATTAAAAAACAAAACAAAAACAAATCCTGTAAAGGAAGTAGCAACGACTTTGTTTAAAAAAGCGATAACAACTAAAAAAAAAGTTTCATTCCAATATTACTTAATGAAATCGGAATCAAATGAAAAAAAAATCTTCAACTTGCAGTCATTAAAATATATTGTGAACAATTTATGTGGAAAACAATTATTTTAATTAATTTTTAACTATTTATCTAATAATTGGTATGGTACATGCTTTAACTTTTGGTTTTTCGACTTCATAAACTTATATTTGGGGTAAGATTTATGCTTACTTTATAAAGCTTTTTTATATGAAATTATTGCTGATTTCAATTAATTAGTTGGCTGTTTTGATTTTTTGGCATAAGAGAAGCATGATGGTTGTATTGCGCTGAAACCGTAAAAATATTTAAAAAGTATTAAAAATAAATGTTAAATTATATATAAGTTTAGGAAGCTATAATAGTATGAACAACTTGGAATGGTAAAAGACAATTTACAGTAACTAATTTCAATTACAGTCAAAGAAAGGGCAATGAATATTTTATTCCTTTTGTGGATTCGAAAAGTGATGAAACAATAAAAATAATTGAAATGTCATTACACTCCAAGCATAATTGCTTGATGTGTTATATTCAGAAAAGTAAGAGCAAAATAACACATATTTAAATTTTAAAGAAAGTTCAGAAATAAAGATTATATTAAAATGATTGTAACAATTTTTTTTGTCAAGCATCATATAATACAAATTTTACTGCTTCTAGAAATTGAAATTGTTAAATTACTTATATAAAACTAACCTATTTCTTTTAATACGCATAACGGTTACTTAATAATAAATATTACAATCCGAATTTATACAGAAATGCAAGTTCGTTCACAAATAGCGATATAGATGCAAATTCGTTCTCCACACTTCCCCTACCATTACATTATACAATATTCTATTTCTAGACAAAATTTTCAAAGTTTCCTTAAATGAGATATTTCAATATACATAGGTTACATAAAAAATATATTCTTACGCAAGTTCATTAACAAATAGCAAACCAAATGCGAATCGCCCTGCCTCTACGATGCAAATGGAAATTTCATCATATACAAATTTTCTATTTCTAGACATTGAAATTTTCCAACTATCCTTAGGTAACTGATAGGGTATTTACAGACACATAATGGTTACACAAATATAAAAGAAGTCGACCAAATACAGTTTTGATGTCCTGCAAGGTTGGCCAGACTAAAAGTAATCAATAGTCTTTAACTATCCTCCAATGAATATTCGATTTTCTCTTAAGGCCACCCACCCCAATCGAATTCATTGTAACTACTGGCAGTGCTAGAAGTGTGGGTAGACGTGGGGTGACGCGTCCCCCTACTTTTCAAGAAAATATCCATGGGTTCACTTCTAAAACCACTGAAATCCATCCCTACACTTTTAAAAGCACTCAATCCACCTAAAAACTAGTTATGAAAAATGACATTAACATTTAAATGTAGTGACACTGAGAAAAATTGATTTATTTTTACATTTGAAAACTTTAGAACTATTTATGGTGTATATATTATATTATTGTATTGTAATACTTTGTATGAAGATATAAGTATTTTTACTAATGAATGCAGTTAGATTTGATCCACTTTTAACTTAGGAAGAACTTTCTTTTAAGTTACATTTCCATTCTTGTTTCATAAAAAGACAAGCTATTTAAAAAAAAAAAAAAAAAAAAAAAAAAATTAGAATTCTCTATTAATTTAATTTTATAAAAGTATGCCCATTTATAAGTATTAATTAAACCTAAATAAACAGTTATGTATATAACATTGCATTATTCCTTAACTTTATTTCTTCCAAGTAAAACTGACGAATGTTTCGGCGCATTATAGCCCTCGTGTTGCTGACGGCGCCAGATAATCTGAATACAACCAACCAACCAACTTCCAAGTAAAACAACTAAATCGCCGAATATTCATTAAAATAAGAATGAATTTTGAACCCTCGTTTAATGTTAATGTTATGAAGTATAATTTTTTTTTTTTTTTACCAGTTAGTATTTTTATTATAAGTATCGAAATTATAAAATTTATCTTTGTGTATGTGTGTGTGTGTGGGGGGGGGGGGGGGAGAGGGCACTTGTCACCAAATTTTGGGCGTCCCCCCACTTTTTTTTCACTACTTCTACCACTGACTACTGGCAAACAATTTCATTCATCAATCGCCGTATTGTTAACATACTGTTTTCTTCTTTCGGTATTAAACTACAACTTAAACAAATTTAAAACATGAACTCTCGTTCCATAATTGTAATAATTTCCAAACCCTGAATCTCATGCTATTTAATAATTTTAAAATAGCTGAATTAAATCTCCTCTAGTTCTACTCTCTTGCAGTGGTACATGTACAATTATAACATATATTACAATTCGAATTTATACGCAAAAGCAAGTTCATTAACAAATATCAAAACTAGATGCAAATCCCTCCTACCCTCCTCCACACAACTAAGAATTCCAACGTGCACGACCCTTAAAATCGTTTCCTTTTAAAAACCTGCAGTTCCAAGAGACCTGTCTTAACCTGTCTTCAACTTAAATGACACCTTCTCGGCGGGCAGTCTTTTTTAAAATGGCCGAGCCTCCAAGAAAATGCTCAGACAACAGGCCGGAAAATCAAGAATCTCCGTGGGAGGCTGGGTCAGTCATTACCGTGAACCTGTGCAAAATTGAACTTGAATGACCACCATCTTGGTGTCACTTTTTTGGAATGTTGATGTGTAAGGGTGGGGATATTTCAGAAAGAGTATAAACATTTATGCTTTGTCTGTCTCTTCCTGTGTGTTGATTTCTTTCGGATTGGTAAATATCGGGAATTGACAAGAATAATTGAGTGGGAGAGGTAGAGGCATAATTATATGTGTCTTAACATGAATCTCTTCAGTTGAATAGTCAGGGATGATTTCAATAAAAAACCAATAAATGATTTAGCAGCTGTACTATTTGCAGTGTACAATTTGCTATACCAAGTTCTCTTGGAAGTGCAAATTGAGATGATTAAAAAAATTAAATTCATGTAAAGAAATTAACGTTGTTGATAGAAAAATAATAAACCAGAATCGAAATCTTCTCGAGCCAGGTCTTCTATCGGAAATTCTGTACCGTTTTCCTTAGTAAAAGATATAATGAAAGTATCGAACATTCTCCAATATTATGTGATTATTATGATTCATTTGACTAAAATCAACTCAATTCTGCAATTTTTTTTTCATTTTGCACTTCAGTTTTTCTCCATCATATGATTTAATTGAAAATGAAAATTATTTAATTTAAAATTATTAAATAATTTCAGTCTCTCAGTCGTTGAAAGATAACATATACAACGACTTGAAATGTAATATATATATAATTTTCTGGTTATGCTAAAGAAATATGATTAAAAAGCAAGCTGCCTAACATTTAATTCTAACTATTGCTGATGAAATTTAAAATAGAAAAATGTAATATTTAGTAAAAAAAAATAAAATTAAAATTTATTGAAATATGCCTCCTTCCCTCACACTTACTAAAATTCTTCATTTCTCAATATTTTAATATTCCTTTTTTAAAAACAAAATACATTCATTATGTATGCAAAAAATTGTAATTTCAGAAACTCTTGATGTCCAACTCGTTCACTCGGTTTCAATTATAACTCATTTAATTATAACTAAAAAACAAAACTACCTTCAGATGTATTGTCTTTCGATTACATGAAGGAAATCTAACAAATAAATTGATTTTAAAAAGAAGGTTCGATTTTAAAAATGTACAAAATATGCATAACCTAATCATCCAAATACGTTATTATAATACTATCATTCTCTTCTTATTTTAAAGATATAGCTTTGATATTATTTAGCTAGTTATGTTTACTTTGAGAGGTTAATTTTTTAATTAAATTTTCTAATTTAAGAGACTCATTAATAATTAATTTATATTTATACAAGCATAAAAATGTTTGATTAAAAAGAGCAATATTTTTTATTATAATTTAATGCAAAACAATTTAGTGATATGTTCTTATAGATAAGTAGATATCGCCAACAATTATAGTTCTTGTAAAATATTAATTTTCGCGTTACTTTTTATTAAAAATATCCATTAATAATGAGGATAAAAATTAGAGGTCGGAAATATCAATCAAAATAAATATTGATACTATATCGTTGCATAGAAAAAAATATCGATACATGATTTTTTTATTTGATTTTCAATTTTGTCAGAAACAAAGTTTTTCGGGACAAATTTCTACTTTTCATGATTGCTTTTTTGTAAAGTGACTACTTTTTCAACTGGAATCGATCTATTACAAAAAAAAAAAAAGGGGGAGGGGGGGAAAAAGAGGAAAAAAAAAAAAAAAAGTTATATTTTCGCTTAATTGGTGCAGTGATTTTAAGAAAAATTTCGATTATTTTCAATAGCTTTTAAGTGTATGGAAAATATTGAATATTGGTGTCATTTTAACTGTCTCTCAGCCAAGTTCAAACTTTAGTTTTGAAGTTTTTGAAAAGAGAATAAAGAAAATCAAAAAAACACATGGAACTACAAAACGATCATCAAAAAACTAAAAATGTTTAAAAATATCGATATATCGGTAACTTTTATAGATACTTTTAATAACGATTTTTTTTTAGAAATATCGATAAAAATATCGTATCGATATATCGCCGACCTCTTATAAAAATCCCATCCTTTCAATTGGAATTTCGTTTTTCTTAAGAAGACCTTTTAAGAAATGGAACTTGCACATTTTTCCGGCCATTAATGTATTGCAAAAGCAATAATAAGTCCTGCTTCCTTGTTTTCTAATACGTTTTGGAATTCCTACTGTCATTTCCCTTTGAGTGTCCTGAAAAGGAATTAGTTATTGCTTTTCCGAGTTGCACAATTGTTAGTTTATAATGTTTTTAGAAAGGGGGACAAGCATGAAATCTGTAGAGATCATTCCTTTTGTTATTTATAAACAGAATAACACAACGTTTATTTACCATCTTTATGTGGTATTTGATGATTTTAGTATTTTTCATACGGTGTTCGGTGGTATTGGTAAGAATTATGCTATTTTTGGGATTGAGATACTTTATATCTTATACTTGATGTATTTATTTTAACCATAAAAGAAATGGGAATGAATCTGAAACTTGTATCAAATGTGATGCTTTTATCCATATTCTTATACAAAAACTTATTTGATAGAAGAGTTTTTTTTTTTAAATCATCACAAGATTTGAAATCCCTGGAATGTCAAATTTTTTTAAACGTGTTAAAGATTAGCTATCTTGATGTGTTTTATATCACAAACATTTAAAAAGAAAAATAACAGCTAATGTTTTATTGACTAAAAGTTGTGTCATGAATATTAAGGATTTGTATTTTGAACTATTACTTTCAAAGTGTTTGAGCTGTTTTTTTCCATCTCGGTTCAGAAGTGCTCCAGTGTCGGCAATTTGGAGAGAGAGGGGCAATCGTCCCTTTCCCTTTAAATCTTGAGATTTTACGTCTCTTTCTGCAGAAAAAAACAAACTTCTGCGATTTGACCAGTTCTACTATTTGCATATTGCTGCATCCAATCCCTACTACTTGCTTTCATATTTCAAAACTTTTGTAAAAATTCTCTCACTCATTAAGTTTATTAAAAAGTTTCACACCATTGTTGATTATTCTGACTCAAAATTATTTTTTAACGTAGTTCAGTGAATGCATAGTGCTAGTTTAACACTACTAATGTTAAGTGGGAAGTCATACAGAACTGAAGTTCCTCTGAAGAAGTTTTATAAATGGTTCATTAACGTCTTGTTAATTGTGTAAATTAAAATAGTATTTTAAGTAAATTGCGTCTTTGGGTAGGCTTTCAATGCTTTAAATGTTTTATATTAATTCATAATATTTCTTTATACTAGAGGAGGTAGAAAAAATAATCTACGTAAGTCATATATCTTTACATTTTATATCTTGCATTCTATTTTCTCTTTGTTGTGCAAGAATAGTTATGTAAATTATTTAAATTAATAAAAATTTCTGTAACAATACATATAATACTCAGATATTGTTTTATGCTTTAGGTATGTAATTCACCATAATATACTTCACATTATTCTTCAAAATGAAAACGATTAGGGATAAAGGTGTGTTTCTCCTAAATTGTTTACATTTGTATTGTGTGCAATATCCAATCTTTCTGGGAATATGCATTAATTTTGTATTTGGTTAAAAATAAAATAAAATTGGTCTTTAATGTTTTCCATATTTACGATATCTAATCCATAAATTTAATTTTAGCTATTTCTTTCTTATTTAACTGTTTGCCAGATAAAGTAATAAGTCATTTAGTTAAAGTAAGGCAAGTTTAAAAAAGGAAAACAAATCACTGACAGCAGAATTCAACAACTTATCATACAGAATAAAGGATTTATATAATTAAATTATTTATAAATTATACGATTCATAAAGAGCCATGACCAAATTCAATACCATTAACTTACACTTTTGCTAATAATTTAAAATTAAATTGAAGCTACGATAAATAATATCTCCTATAAAATACGTCATCAATATTATCTTCAATAAAGCCCAACATCAATTGCTCTTGTCCTTAAGAAAGTATTTCAAAAGAAGTAAATAGCCAACCGAAAGGAAAAACCTCAAAAAGGAAATCCAACCGCGCATTCATTCCACTTAAATTCTAAATACAGCAATGGATAATCTTTTTCGGAAATGATAGCATTGATATTTGACCCCGCATTGCACTGACAAAAGAAGACGAGCTCTTAACCGTTTGACCCCTTGACCCCCTGGATATCTATCTCGCTCATTTAAAAAACCAGGAAAAAGAAAAGGGTTGCGTCAACTTGCAGAACGAAATTTAAAGTAAAACACAAACAAAAAGTGAAACGGAACAATCCGCATGAAGCAATTCGGACATCGTTGCTTATTGTCGATATACCTTGAAAAGATGGATATTGTTACAAGAAAGGACAAATTAATTTCGGCATTATTGTGGGTGGATTTTAAACAACTTTTACTTTCTTTTTTTTGTATGAAGGGTGTTGTTTGTTCTCGACCCCATCGTGTTCGGAGCATTTACCTGATCCCATTAATTATACCTTCTTTATAGTAGATCCACGACTTGATTTTATGTCATGATTAGGCCGACTCACGTTTTAAATAATAAAATAGGAATGATAGCTGTGGAAGAACTTGTGGTGGAACTCGGTTGCGCTTTAGGTTTTCATTGAGAGTATAAATTGTGTACTGTATTATATCATCGTAGTACTATAAATTTGTGTTTTACACAACTTATTATTAGATTGCTTCATAGTAGATTTCGGTAGAGGTTTGTAGGTCAAGTATTGTGAAATTTAAATTGAAACACGACGAAAGGAAATGGATTATTTATAAATTTATTTCGTTTTGAATTATTACTTCTGTTAAAAACAATTATTATTTTAATGAATTGTTCTTATATATGTTAAATAACTCAGCTGGTTTTTTTTCATTGAAAGGTTATTTATATTTAAATGAACGTCTCTTCAAAGCCTCATAGCTATAAATAAGATTAAAGTTTGATATTTTTTGCATTACATATCAAAACGATTTTTTAAAAAATATTTACGACTTTCATTCTTTGTGTTTAATTAGAGATTATGGGATTTCAATGAAATTTTATTTAGGCAGTTAGTGAGAAATTTAACAAATTAAACAAAGTAAAGTTTTTTAAATTAAGATAACTTTCATTGATATTATCTTTTATTTTGTAAAAAATATCTTGCAATATAGAATATTCTAAAAATATAAAATTAAAATTAAAAAAAATAATAATGATAATAGCCTTTTGAAAATAAAGAGTTTATGAATTATTTTGGCTAAAATCTATTCGAACTTGTGAAACCAATTCTGTTATTTTAAAGCAATAATTAGAGATAAGTATAATGATTTCTATTTCAATGGTAGTAGTGTTCGTCGAACAGACATTAACCATTTGAATTGTTCAGAATGAGTCTATATTTGCACTCAACTGTTTTTATAATGATTATTTAAGATAGTCAGAGCAAGATAAACTAATTATGACTGTTATTTTTGTTATACTTATTGCCTGTAGCAAAGTAAATATAAATGTTTCTTGTCATGTTATGAAACCACTTTAAATATATTCATCTCATGATAGAAGAATTCCTTAATTTCTTACATGATCTATTAGACGAACTTTTTAAAATTCAAACAATGTAGATACTATTAATTTGCATCATCCAATTAATCCAAATTGGTATTTCAATGTCACCATCATTCATAAACATCTCAATTAAACAACCCATTAATATTTTTTTTCGAAGTCCATAAATGTCGCAAGCTTCTTTCTCAAGTTCCAACTCGCACTTGAGTCCTCGACACCAAACTTGTGCAACGACAGTCATTGGAAATATGCAATTTAAATAAGTGAAAAGAACAAGCAAAAAAATGGAATCGGACAAACCATTATATTTTGAAACTCAAACGAAAATCTTCCAACTAGGGTAATAACAGGTTGCCGCCTTGATCTAATTAACAATAAGCAAAAAAAAAATATCTTTTGAGAATAATCTAAAGTACGGAGAAATATGATATCTCGAATCACGTGTCCGATGAAAGTAAACAAACGATAGCAACCTAAACTCAGTTGGCATCGTATCTCCCGGCAGTTACAGTTAATTCCGTTTCGACGCTCATTAAAAACAGTGTTAAAAGCAGCACTGCGCGAAAATGGAGAGTATGGTGCCAATCATGAAGAAAAGAGTGAAACATGCGTAATTTATTCTCGATTCCGAAGTGTTCACGGGAAATGAGGGTAATGGTAATGATGTGAGCAATTTTTTTTCTTCCCCACTAACGTATGATTATCTATAGATACCTTACTGATTAGTGAATTACGTTTCACGCGGGATTAATTAAATATTCATAAGTGAACGCCTCGCATATTTAAAACTCATTTTCAAATGCATTCCGAAAACTCGTGAGAGCATTTTTTTGTGAGCTGGAATCTCAATGTGGAACTGATTGTGACATCTGAATTCGTGAATTTATTACATAGTATCAATATTGAAGGAAAGTATAACTCAAAATTGAGTGAAGTAATTATTCGTTTCATAAAAATTGGACAATGTAATTTGAAATTATATTTGACATTCCTAGCATTTTTCTCTATGCGGTGGAATGGTCATAGGAGATGGTATTGTGGTTGTTCTAAATACTTATTCTACGAAACCTATTTCAATTGAATGTTTGGGGCCATTCATTTTGTAAAGGAATTTTTACTTCAGTTATCTTATTACCAAATCTAATTAAGACTTCTTATTTAAATTCTGCATAGTGGTTTAAAAGAAACTATGGAAGAGTTCAAATTACGTCACGGGCAGTGGGGAAGGGTTTGTCCAACGTGATGGTCTGTGACATGGAAAGGAAGGGGAAGGGAGGAGGGATATCGCTTTCGTAAAGTAAAAAATCACTTTTGCGGGACAAATTAAATAGTTTTTTTTTACTTTAAAAATTAAAAAAATATCTTCAATCTTTCAAACTGATCATTTGGGATCGAATCTCATTAATAGTAGTTTTCAAATTAACTGAAATAAAATATAGTTCAATAAGTTGAACTATACTTTAACTCAGTTAATTAAAAAACTGCAAACTACGTTACTTTGCATTGTTTCAAAGAACAAGGTAAAATTAATTAAATTAATTTTTAGGTGCGGGGGGGGGGGGGGGGGGGAGCACCAAAGTGACATAATAAAATGTTATGCAAGCATGATGTTCTTTTAAAAGATTTTGTGTGTGTTTTATTAGCCTAAATTAAAAATGTGCATCCTCATTTTAAACTAATACAACTAAATGTTAGAACATTATAGTGTATTAAAAAAAAATGGTACAAATTTTTTGAACAGAAACTAATTTATTTAAACTAACAATAATAAAACACATTTTTACCCTTTTTTTATACAAAATTATGCAATTATTTGTTTACACCAGTTGTAAATCCAAAAACAGCAACTATAAAATTTAGTCAATCAGTCACCCTCATACCCGAAATAATTCTTTCAAAATATACATCTTCTTTATTGCAATCACAGTAACTAAGCGCTGCCTCATATATTGGCTAATTATCTATGAATTAAAAACAACACTTCTGAATTTTCTAGTATATTCAGATCTATAAAAAGTTTAAAGCTCTGTATAAAAGAGTTCACCAGGGCTCTGAATTTCCCAGCAGTCTGAAATTGGGTCTGAAAAAAAGAAGCATGATTGCCTTTTAAGCAAATACATGCATCCCAAAAAATTAAAGATCGGTAAAAAAAAAAAAGGTGCATTTTGATTCATAATATTCAGCTGTTACTCAAAGCCTGAAGTCATGCATCTTAATAATAAAAAAAAAAGAAAAAAGACAGCGTTATTCGGCAGTCGGCATATTGGTGCGAAAACAAACCAAAACCTAATGAAGTCCGCTTAAGACAAGGGGAAGAACTCATTTAAAGACAAATCTTCACCCACAGTGACCCGCGTTCCGGCAAAAAACAACACTAAACGATAACTCTTAGGCATAATTGCATGTCAATAGCACAGCGGTAACAGAATAAGAGAGCTTGGTGTAAATTATGGTACTATGCTCGCTGGGGTCATTCATCATTGGAAAAAGGGTTGCTTATCCCGGGGAGGGGGGGTTCATTGGTCAATTGCCCACTCCCATCCAATTTGTTTCGAGTGTCCTATTTATCACCAGTTTTCTTAATAGCTTAACCTTTTTCTTTTGTTTTTGATGAAATCCCCCTCCCCCCCCCTCTCCCAACATGTTAAGTCAAGCATTAACATTGACTCCTGTCACTGTTTGGATGGCTCGTGGTATATCTGAAGTTAAATGCGTGTTTTTACATGGATGTAGGTGAAACACATTCAGTGGCCACCGATTCTGGAAGACAAATGGAAGACCACAGCAATAGAGAACTTCCTGGTTTTAGTTTTATTTATATTGCAAATAAGAGTGTGCACTACACAGAATATGCCAACACGCGAGGCATTAATTTTCAATCTTTGTTAAAATCTATTAACAATATAAATTACACGCTGATAAATGACATCGTAACGATTCTTTTTAATTTTAGTATGGAAGAATACATGTATATAAAAAGGATTAATTGACCCATTAGTGTTGTATCAGTGCACATAATTCAATTAACTGATAATGTGACCTTAAACTATTTCCTATTATTGTAAATTAATGTTATCCGTAAATACTTTTTTAAAGCTTTATTATAAAAAAAACTGAAACACACGATAAATTTAGCTTGAGTCAAAAGTTAAAAATAAGAATATTTAAGATTGTATTAAGTAAGATTGTATGTATTGTAAGATTGTAATATGTAAGATTGTATGTATTATTAAATCTGAATATTTAAGATTGTGAATGTTATTTTTTAATCACTATAATTAATATACTGTAACGCAATGTTCCTGTTTTTCATTGAAAAATTGTGTACATATTTCTCTTTAAAGTTCTATTTCCTTATAATTATTAATTATCAGCGATAATACTTTCGCGATGTTTTGGGCGTGTGCTAGTCGCCAGTTGAATTTCTCCAGATCGTTTGGTTACATTTTCATACGAGGATATGCAAGATGAGGCATTTAGAGGTACTTTAAAAGGAGTTCTGCTCTAAATTTCGTTGAGTCAAAATTATCGCTGTACTTGAAGTTGTACGCACTGAAACGTTAGTTAAAGTTTAATAGGGAGCTCGATGTTGTTTAAAGAAGTTTGGAGAAAACTATTTTTAACAACATCAAAAGTATAAATACTGAAACGAAGAACAAATCATGTTTTATTTTGTAAAAGCTGTTTCCTCTAAAAAAATATCATAACAATACTTTTTTGTCATGCTTCATTCTCATAACTGTCTATAAGAATTTTTTTAATGCAACGTTATCAGATCATCATATTTAGCTTTACAATGTTTACTTTAATTTAACTCCAACACATTCAATATTTATTTCTCTCTTTTTTTTTTTACCGAGCAATGTATCCAACTATACTTTATGGCCCTTTGATCACATTTACAGATTCTACTACTAGCGCCTACCATCATGTAGAGCAAAACACTTAAGTAATGAATTCAGAATTCTCCCTCTTTGAACAAGGGTCACTTGGGGTAGATTTTTCTGCTGAGAATAGACATTTGAACAGTGAAATGATTTATTGGTTGAAAATAACTCTACTTGTTTGTTGGAAATAGTCGATATGGATAATCGTTACATAATGCACTCCATTTTAGTATTTATGGGATTTTACGAACTAATTTTATTTTTTTATTTGTAGTAACATCTCTCTGTTATAATAAAATGTCGTGAAAACCTACCCATCATAATTCTTTTTTGAACTGCCCAACGACAGGTACACAGATACAATAGTCACACAAATTTGTCTTATTCTATTGAGCTACCATCGTTACTTGGGTAATATTATTTCTACTATACATCACATTGTTATAGTAAAAGTTTTGCTGTACATCGTACGAAAAACGAAACATTTGACTGGCGTATTTATTAAATATGGATAATATTATAGCCATTGATCGCCTGTTAAAATACAAGTGGATGCAAACAAGAAATACTTAATTTTATTTATTAATCATGGAATTAGCAGACCAAATATCATTCTGGACGTAATTCCCTTTTGTTTACCATGAACAGATTTATTTTCAGCATTAAAATAAACATATTTGTGATCGATTTGTTCTGGTTTCTATAGAAAATAAACTTAAATTGATGATAATTTATTTAAATATATAATATTAAGAATGCAACAGGGGGAGGGAGAAAGACTCTCTGTCATTGCTTTTTAAATTAAAACTAATTTTTTCGTGCGGAGTAGCCTTTCAAGTTATATTTCATTAGATATACAAACAATAATTTTATGCTTCTTTTTTAGGGTCACAAAACTACACCTTTTTTTGAAGCAAAATATGACATAGTGAAAAGAAATACAAAATGATTATATCAGGAAAAACTATATCTAGAAATGCTTAAATGTACAAGAGAAAATATAAATTAATTTCAAAGGTTCTTTCAATTATGTATTAAGATTTTTTCCATATTTCAAAACATTCGCATCCAATCCATGTGAATGTAAATTTTGGGTGCTTTTAGTACTTCTTCCTTGTAAAAATGAACAATAAAATTGCACAACTAGTAAATGCTTACGAAATTTTACAACTTTTCGTGCATCATATCAAATTATCATTAGAAGGTATGAACCGTTTGATGTTAAAAAGGGACTTCTCGAGATATTCAACATATTACAGAAGGGGGGGGGGGGGGACTTTTCAGCTTCTAATAAAGACCAACAAGAAATGCAAACTTTTCGAGGCTACCGCACTCCTATAAAAGGACACTGAAATCTGCTTTTAAATTGATTTCATATTTAATATTTATTACTTATTTTTAACATCCAGCTCTAAGATAATATACCCCTTAAAAACAAAGCTTAAGTTTAAAAATTTATTTATTAAAAATGAATGTGAATTTATGCATTCACATCCAAATATCTTTATTTATTCTGATTAAAACAATTTCGGCAACAGGAAAAAGTTCAATAATGATCGGTCAAATGGGATTTATTAATATTCCAAAACGATTATAGAAATGTGTGTAAAAGCGACCTTTTAGTGACAGTGACAACCTCGGAAACATGACAGAATACATTGTCATCGACATCTAATCTATCTACCAAGTTTCAGCCCGAGCTTGATGGCAATTGGGTTAATTAAGCTTCCGCAGATTTGCCCAACAACCACATACACACAAAGTCGAAGTTAATTTAAAGTATTTAATAATATAATTCATATAAACAAAGTTTTTAATATAAATCCTTTATATGCATTGCTAATTTTTATACTCATTTACACCGCACCAATTCTGTAAACAGCGCGTGCTTGGTGTTTGCATCTAATTTTAAACATCAAAAATATTTCTATCAGCAAAATGTGCGGCAAATTACATTTAAAAATTTATTGATTAAAACAAACATGAGTTTATGCACTCATATCCAAATATCTTATATTTATTCTAATTAAAACAATTTTATTGTTTATTTATTAAAATTGTTTTGGCAAAATGGAAAGAGTTTCTTCAATGGTCGGTAAAATGTTATTTTAACGCAATCGGAAGACGGCAAGTTGATTTATTAGTATTCCGTAAAAGCGACCTCTTAGTGACAGTTACAGCCCCCAGAATTTGATGGAATGCATTACTGACATTGAATCTATCTGCTAAGTTTGAGCCACATTGGATTACGGCAAGGAGGTTAATTAGGCCTCCACAGATTTACACTCCATCGACACACCCACAAACATACACACAAAATCGAAGTTAATATAAAGGTTTAAAAAAACTAGAAGTTAAGGATTTGATAAGGGTGGTGATCCCAAGCTCATTGACCTTTCATTATCATGGACATAGAAACTTAACTTTGAAAGGAACATATCTTTCATTTGACATCAAACTTAAAATATCGACTCACGTGGATACAAACCTTCAAAATAATTACCGAAACAGCTTTTCAATTGACTCCGAGGTCGAACCAGGTGTAGGAAAAGCTGTTTGCTTTAACACTTATTCAATACTCAACAACACGGAAGCTCATACATATTAAAAGTCCCTAAATCCTCAACTTCTTTTTTATAAGTCGTCGAGAATAATCAATAATCATTTCACATAACACAATCACATTGTAAGTGGAGTGATATTTATAAATTGAAGACCATTTGTCAAAAGCTACAATCCCCACACAGTGTGAGGAAGTATGAAGTAGTGGGTAAAAGGAAAGCAGTTTATTGTAAGTAGAAAGAGACTTCGGAAGCATAGCCCACTATGAAAAACATGCTTCTGTGCAAATAGATTACTTGAGAGTTGAAGATCGTAGTGATTGTAAGGCATAGTAGCTGATTGTAAACCAACGCTTTTCTAAAAGGTGATTGGGAAAACAGAAAATTAGTTTTTCGGATATTTTGATGGTAATGTGCCAAAATCAAGTATTGTATTGTGTTTCTACTATTATATTTTTATAGTTTTATTAATTGAAAATATGAATATAAGTGCGGATGTCAAATGACAAAGAATAAAAGCAGTCTTGTGATGATACTGTTAAAGAACGTTACCAATTTGTAACTTCAAAAGTAGATGCTAGAATTAGTAGGGAAGCTACGTTTTTACCTTGTTTTACATGAATAACACAATGACATTTTTATTTTCAATTATCCATTGTATACATAGGGTAATGAAAGTATAGGATTCAGTAAAAACAAAAAATCCAATTTTTTTTACATTTCTCCACGTTTTGGAACATCCTGATTTCAAAAAAGTGATTGGGAAAAAATTTGTCTGTGGTCAGCATAACTCCCGAACAAATTGACCTACGATGTTCAAATTTGGTGTGTAGGTAGGTGGTGGCCATGGGACTTACCCTTAAGGTTTTCGTCAAAATCGTGTATGCGCATAAGGTAGCTGCCATTGAAAAAATCATGTTTTTCAATGATTGCTAAAAAACGACTCTAACGATTTTGATCAAAATAGCTGCGGTAATGTCTCTTAAGATGTTCTAAACATCCCCACCTCTGAAATTCCCTTAAAAATGCTTTAATGGGGTAAAAAGTTGAAAAACTAATGTCTTCAACACAGAGTTCTCTTTCCTTAAGCATATCTCATCAACGATCGTTTTTTCCTCTCTCCTCAGTTTCACTTATAAGAAAGGATAATATAAGGATTATTGAAAAGTATTTCGCCAAAATCACCATTTTGGCAAAATGTTTTTTTTTTTTTTTTTTTTTTATACCCATACAAGAATTATCGCAAAAAATATCGCCAAACTGGCCATTTTTTCTAAATGAACGTTAAAAATATAAAAACGGTAAAAGACACAAATTGACATAAGTATTATAGTGTAATTGAAAGTTGAGCGATGTTCCACACTCCTAGTTTTTTTAAAAATACATTGTCATATCTTTCATGGGAAATAAATAATTGTGTTTTATTTTATGTGAATTATCCTATTTTTAATTAAAAAGCAAACTACCATGTCCTTAAATAAATTTCAGTATCATGTTATGATTTAACTGTTTGGATATGTTCACATATATAGATTAAAGAATTCCCAAGAAATCGTCTAATACTTTAAGCAGCCAGATTTTGGAGTAAAAAATCTGGTCGTTGTATATTCAGGAAAATTCTGCTACAAGGATACTTGATGCATTTAAAGAGACTGGACGTTCAGCATTCATTTTATTGAAACATTATTTGAAATTATAATAGCAAATATAAATAATTCCAAATTCTGTAAGCACACATTTTAATGGATTAATTCGTTTTTGTAATATCTACAGTAGTATATGAACAAACAAATATGTGAAAACTAAAATTCAATTTTAACTAGCTACTACTTTCTATGATTACAGTTTAAAGTTGAAATTTTAAACATTGTATTATTAAATCATTTATATTAACTTTGATTTTGTTTATATGTTTGTATATAGAGGTTAAAATATTCGAATGGCTTATTAACCCAGCTGTCGTTATTCATTCAAGCTAAAACTTGGCAAGAAACCAATGCATTCTTTCAAGTTTTGGAAACCAAATAAAACGGTTAGTTTTAATTGGCATAGATGGGTGGTTTTCTTTGTAATGGTATAAACTACTATGAAAACTTCATCTGGGATAGAAAGTTCTTCAATAATTTACAGTTTTACATAAAAAATTGAAGATGCATATAAAAAATACAAAAACTTTGTTTTTATGGGTTTTTTCGTATTGTTCTTCCAAACATTTTAAAATTGTGTCGTGACGAAAACCATAATATGGAATTACAGCATCCCCCCCCCCCCTCCTTGCTTTAAATAGACTACCAATAGTCTTAAATCAAATCAAAACCACTTTTTACATTTTTTCTGAGACCTATTTAATTTTTAATTTAAAATAGCTGGTTTCGATATCAAGCTGAAACCGAAAGTCACGTGATATTCTGCCGAGTGACGTGCTATGCGCCTCCATTGGTAAACATTTCAATTCAATTTGGCGACATTTTGAAAAGTTTCTAATTGGGCAGAGTGAAGCACAATCTAACCAAACTAGGGGGCTCCGCCCCCTGCTCGATGACGCTCGCCAACCCCCTGAATTGTTATGCAATCCACTTGGCTCGCTTTGCTCGCCTCAAAGTAAAACATTTAAAATATGCTCTAGCAAAAAGCTATTTCAGCTGTATAATGTCATGAAACTGAAAACGTTTTTTTTATGAAGAGCCAGAATACTTGCCACGTCATTAACCTACTGCTATCGAGATGCGTTAAGCAGGAATAGTGTGGAAACGTAGTTGAAAGTTCTTGGAAAACAACAAAAATAAACAGTATCGTACATATATTTAAAAAAGATCGGTTATTTCATTAAAGAATTATAATTTACCGGCTGGTTTCATATGAAGTACCAAAATAATTAAAGTTGCTTATCGAAATTTCTTAACGAAGCATTTATATGTACGCATAATCTTTTTTGCGATACTTAGAAAATAAAATAAAACAGTAAAAGGCCTATTATCCGGCATTCAATCAACCGGAATTTTTTGAAAATCAAATTTGGCGAGAAATTTAGCCCTATTTCGCCAAAAAAAAAAAAAAGAAAAAAAATTTAATTTCATATGAGATTTTAAAGTTGAGTGGGTGGTTTTATTCGTTATTTTGATCATTTTCAGTTTGTAATAGCTGAATTTACACTGATTAGAAATGAATATACGTTCATATTTACTGCACAATGCCTCTTAGCGACTTTTTGAAAGTTGGCGACTAAGCGCTGAATGCAACCCGGCGACCTCGGGAACATGTTCCAGCAGATAACTTTTCCGAAAAGTCTGGTTTATCCGGAATTCTAATCCAAAAGAAATGTATACATCTTGGATCTATTTATTCTTGCATCATCGTAACTATTAAATCAACACGTTTTAAATAGGCAATAATTTCTATCTGTAGACTGTAATAAGAAAAACAAAATATAGCTAATCCAAGTTGTTGCTGTAGCCAGATGTATTAGTCAAATTTCAAAAGATATATTGTAATTAGCTGGATTGCTGAATTTGAAAATTGTGATTGGATGTTTGAAGTCGTTGCCATTCTGCTCACAGAAATACAGCCGAATTTGGACGTTAAGCAAAAGAATTATATATATAGAAGCGTTTGTGTATTGCAATGAATAGAATAAGAATTAAAAGAAAAATCTTCCATTATCAGAGCAATTCGTTCGACATGTTTGTGAAAACTATTTTGATGTGAGTACTAGTCTTTTCTTTCTTTCTTTTTTTTTATGTACTTTTTATCATTTACTTGTGATAATCATGCACTCGTAATAGCGTTCGAATTGCAGCATTATTGGTACGCAGCATTTTAGCCTAGTCTCCAATTTTTCAAAAACGCCCCAACCCATACACCCTGACTAGGAATTTACCGCTTTGCTGAAACAGGCTTCCGTACTTATATTTCTACAAATTCAAATCACACGAAATACGAAACAGCTCAATTATGATTGACAAATGCTTAAAATTACCAAACGAAACGATCAACCAGCGAAATCTCGAAGTCAGTGCTTGAATGCGCATGCTCAAGAACGGATCCACAGCCATCAGGCACTTAATACGTCATGACCGGTTTTGACTGCACCATGTTTCCGGCTGTTTTTAGTGATTTTAAAATCAATATAATTAAATAAATAATTATATAACAGAAGTTTTAACCACATATTCAGATTCCTTATAGTTTTTTATTTATAAAAAAGAACTCTAATTAAATGAAAATTAAAAATAGGCTGTAGTTCCCCATTGTGAAAACAATTACCACAGTTAGCGTTGAGCTATTAAGAGCAGACAAAATTTGCCTTTAGCCTAATGAATCTGTTTACTGAACTGTGAATTCACTAACGAGCTCCCTTTTTTTAAAAGCTTTTAATTGACAATCACTATTAATCCGTCCCCAGGGAACGTTGAGTTCATTTCTTGTCGCTTCGAATTCAACTCATTTCCACGTTGGCGACTTAACCTAATCAGATGGCGAGATAAACGATCGAACCGGAAAAGTATCAATCATTATTTAGCCTCCCCTCCACAATCAGGAATAAATAGCATATCCATTATTCGAAGCCTAACATTATATCAATTAAAATTAGGGATCAAATTTCACAGGTGTTGATGGTATTGATTAGATAGACCAGTAACGGGTTACTCTTTCAATTTGAAAAATAACATGTGTTTGGGTGAACATATTGATTGTATTAAGTTAGTTTTGACTTAATTAGCTTCGAACAGTAAAGGTAAATTAAAAAAAATGGGACTCTTTTTTTTTTTTTTTTTGCGATTATAATAAGTTTAAGAGGTATAAAACACTAAGTTTGTAAATTTTTCACAAATTATTTTTACTTGTGTTAAAAAATAATTTTGATCTGAATTGAAAGAAATAAAAAATTAAACACTACTTGAATAACAGTTTTATTGAATAACTAGCGGAATACCGGTGCTTCGCAACGAAATTTTAACATGCGCAATATTTTAGCTAGCTGTGAGGCCTCCCGTTGCAGAAATCTGTCATTCGTATATAGGTTCCAGTTTTTGGCGCTTTGCTCGCAGGAAGGTTCATCGCCACGCAAAATCGAGCTCGCTTCGTTCGCTGAAAAATTCATGGACACATAAACACAGGCTTACTTCACTCGTTGAAAGGTTCATTGCTATGCCAGGATAGGCTCGCTACGCTCGCTGAAAGGTTCATTGCTGAGTAAGCATAAGCTAGCTTCGCTCACTAAAATCTAATGGCTAAGTAAAGCCTTGATATAGGAAGCCTCTTCCTTGTCAAGAAAAAAAATTCCCCGTCAATACAATAATACAACACCCCTTTACGATTATTTTAACACGTGTTTGTGGAAATCAAAATTAGGTGGCCAAAACTACTTATGTTGAAACATTCAGAGCTCTAGGCCTATTAGAAGTCGATTTTTGTGAAAAAATTAATTAAAAAACAAATTAAAGTTTTAACATTCTTTTTTCAATAGTCCAATTAGAACTACTTGTGTTGAAAATTTCAGAGCTGTAGCCCTATTAGAAATCGTTTTGTAAAATATTTATTAATTAATTAAAAAAATTAATTAAAAATAACTAATTAAATTTTCAACATTCTGTTTTTCAAAAGTCCAATTTTAAGGCTAAAACTACTTGTGTTAAAAATTTCAGAGCTGTATCTCTATTTGAAGTCACTTTGTAAAAAAAAAATTAATTAAAAAAAAATAATTAAAAAATAACTAATTAAAGTTTTAACATTCTGTTTGACATGTATACAATTAGAAGGCAAAAACTACTTATGCTGAACATTTCAGAGCTCTGCTTCAATTTTAAGTAGGTTTCTATAGATCCACAGACAGACAGACACACAGCTGGTTTTATTATTATAGATTAGCACCATTACAGTTGACATCCATTTTTAATGTTCAAGGTCAACATTGTTAGAAGAAAAAAAACTAAACAACAACTATTTTTGTCGACAAAAATCGCGCCGTTCGTCAACATTGCAATTTTTTTTTTAATTAAATATTTTGGCAGTCGAAAATTTTAAATTAGCGAGGTTTTTTTTGTCGATTTTAATATAACATAAGATGAAAAAGTTTCGAGTATCATCAACGCCTAACAATATGTTAGTCTCTAACCGTCTAATAAATGCGCTGCTTTTCTTATGGAATTGTCCCATCTGCTCACATTGAACTCATTGCATCATACATGATTTTTCAAAAATGAATCCCTAACTTTGAAATGACAAAATTGTGAAGCAGTGGGAGTTAAAAAAAAGAGACATGTAGTATGTTAAACCGACAGGTATGGAATTTTAAATACAACTGTTAGACAAAAGCAGTTACAATATTGTAATGTGGTAACAAATTGTTATAAAATCTGAATGTAAAGGAATGAGTTCATCTTTTCCTTCATAAAAAAAAGACTTAAGTTATCATGCAGCCCAAACGGCAGGTGGCAGAATGTAGTGGTTAAACTGTGCACACAGAAGGTTTTTGCTGTACCCCCCTTTTCACTAGTTTTGTGTATTGACGAATCCGTTCAAATAAAACCAAGCCTCATCGGTAAACCATTATGCATCCGTCATCAAATTTACTCACACCAATTAATTTTGTTAACCTATGTATTTAAAATTCCGAAATTGTCTGTTCAACACACAACTTTTGTCTTTTTATTCTGCCTCTTACTGTTTCGCAGTTATCTCATCTCAAAGTTAAAGGCTCCATTTAAAAAAAAAAAAAAAAAAAAAAAACTCTGTATTAAAACGAAAATGTTTTTGTTTTGACCAATTATTATTTTTAATTTTCTGATACATTGCACAATTCCCGCATTTTTTTTAAAAAAACGAATGAAATTTAATTTATATTTATGAAAAATTTCTTTCTGATACCAAATATTCAAACAAAAGTTCTTTAAAAAATTAGTTATTTAAATATTAAGAAAAGAAAATGCCCCAAAACCGAGCCGAAACCAGTCCGATCAAAATACTCCGCTATAGCTGTGACGTCACGACATCCTTCCGTTTCTACGGTTATCGTAAGGTTTTTGACAAATAGTTGGCGGGCGTTTGGTAGACAATTGCCATATTCCATACCGATTAGTGCGATTTGCGAGAAACTTGCAAAACTGATTTCCTCTGCTGCGTTTCAAGCCAAGTTGTTTCAGATGAAGTAACGGTCACATTCGCTTCGAGCCGAATGTGTCGTTTTTCCCGCCAAATCTAATAAGCGAAAATTAAATTGCAAATAAATAGAAAAAAGAAAAGTGCAGTAAGCAGAAATTTTTGTGTTTATGGCCTTTTCGAAACATTTAAAATTGAATGGGGGGGGGGGGGAAATGCAGGAATTGTCCATTAGCTTACATTGTTCCTTTTAGACACAGGTTCTATTCTTACCAATCAACAATCTTAGTTATTTGGTTGTAGAAGAAGATATCCTGGAGATATAATATATATTCAAATATTAGGATTATAAATATGTTGAAGCAATGGATTGGGAGCACTGTGTGGTTTTCTAATGAAACACAATGTTGTGCTCCATTATCAGTTGGGTGTTGATATCACTTGTCTCTTCCACTTGATCGCGTGTCTTATTATCTTGAATGGCAATTAAAAAGTCTGGAGTGACATGCTTTTAATGAATTGGAAGTTGAAAACAAAGTTCGCCTCGCAACATGTTCCAGGGTACGCATGTCTAGTTGTTTCAATTTTCGAACTGGATGTGACTTAAAAGTGTGTCTTATCCGGCTTAGAACAGATAGTTATCTTTAGTTATATTAAGTTCTTTTTTTACTTATGTGTTCTATAAATCACCTTTAATTGTAATCACGATCATCACAAGAGGAAGTGATTTTCGTCTCTGTTAAGGTAAAGTAGGGTGTTATAATTAGAAGGAATTACAAATGCAGCACCTCTTTAAACTAGTAAAGAATTGATTTGAGAAAAACAAAGAATTTTTATACAGTAAAAGAAAGCATTGTGGACTTACTAAAAGTCGTAACTGTTTTATTGATAAAAATATAGCAAGCTAAATTAAAAGAGGCACATCTCAAAAATTTACAATTTCAAGATAATATTAAAAAATTTACGCAATAATGCATTTTACAGTAAAAAAAAGTGGCACATATCTAAATAGAATAATATCAATACTGAACTATTACATTTTAAAACCTATTATCTCAAAATAATTACATTTTACAGAAATTTTGAAAATAATTATTTTACCTTGCCTTCTCAAAACCACTATGAATTATAAAAAATTACAAATTGTCTAAAATATACAACCGAAACCCATTTCTTTAATTAAAACTTGTCTAAATGTTATTTTCCCACCCGTAAAATACTTACTAATGCTAAACGTGGGGAAAAAATCTTTTGAATCTTTGGTTTGTTTCCAAAATTAAAAACGTAGCTTGTGATCTTACTAGTTATCAAATTTGTAGATAACATTTTCCTATTACGGTTTTGTTACTTTAAATTCATTACCAAAAACTGCTTAAATAAATAGAAGCAAATAAATTTAGACGATCTTTTCTACTATTTTGCATTATATGAAATCAGGCTTTTGAATTTTCAAGAATCTGCACCTTTAGGAATTAACACAAACATTATAAGCCCATGATAATTAATGTTCGTTGTCAAAATTATATAGGTGATCAATAATTGCAAAAGATGGCAATTTCCCCCCCCCCCCCCACATTTTTAAATATCGTTTTGCTATACTTGCATATCTATTTTTAACTTATATATTTCTTCTATAATATATTTGAGCTGGAATCAAGCTAATTTACAATTAGACGGAAAACTAGTAAAGTTCTTATGGAATAAATTGCTTAAAATGATTATCACAATGTAAATTAAAGTTATAATTTAATAAAAATGGCATATCTTAAAATAGAATATAAACAACACAATGCGTTCACTTGTGATAGTTCGAAGTTTTTGTATTGTAGACGCTTGAAATAGTATAGTAGAATTATATGCAAAAGAATAATTTAAAAAAAATATGCAAAATTGAGACAAAGAGGAGGAGATTCGAGAATTAAATTTGCTATCTTGAAGCAATTGCTTTACTGTAAAATTTGAAATTTTGCTTTATGATATTCTTCCAAGCGAACAAATGGTTGATAATTAAAGGACTGTTGTACAACCAAACCGAGACGTTATGTTTTGAAAATGTCACAACCCTGTTCACATTTTCGGAGTGTTCAATTATAATTTTCTAAAAATAGATACGCAAATTAGAATTATTAGTGAAATATCCAAAAGTTTTTTTTATTGATAAATATCCTTTTTATTTCAGACTTTTTTTTAAAAAAATATCACGCATAAATATATTTTTGAATTAATGATAAAAATTGAAATATAGGTTATACTGATCATTTCTGTTAATTATTTATGGTTAGGAGACTCCCTTGCATAAAACGGTAACTATGTAAAAAAAATATGTTTTCTTATATTTAGACTAAGCTAAAAAATGAACAAATTATGTGTACTATGCCTGGTTACTTGATACTCGGATCATTCGGCACAAAGTGGACGAAATTTGTTGATAGAAAAAGCGGAGTGGTATAAAAATAGGAGCAGTTTCACATTGTACAGTTCGCAAAAAAAAAAAAAAAATCCGAATGATTGCTATTTGCTGTATTCTAATTGAGGAAATAACAAAAGTCAAGTACCGTTGTTGATTGTAGAAGATCTTTATTAATTGTATATATATATATATATATATATTATCATGAGGTCGCCTCTACATATTAAAACTAAACCAAATTTTAAAAAGTTCAAGGGCAACCCCATATTATTATACCATATTTAGATTGAGATTAAAAAATAACGTCTAAATACCAAATTTTATAATTTTCCAATGAGTGGTTAGTAATTTAAATGTCAAAAAAATTATAAATTAATGTTAAAAAGAATTTTTTTTTTGCCATAAATTCTTATATAGTTAATATATTTTACCAATTTGCATTTCAAAGGATAGTTTGTTTAAGGCCAAACATAAATAACATGCAACTTTTTTACTAAACAGTTATTAATAATTAATAAACAAGTTTAAAATTTTTTTAAATAGAATTTTTTTTTGTGTGTTTACATTAGAATTATAATGGTCGAACCCCCCCCCCCCCAGATGTTTTTCATTCCATTTTGACTTTTGGTTCTCGATATTTTAGCAAAAGTGTAAAAAAGCTCACTTTAAGGGGACGCGTTTTAGATTACGTCTTGAAGCATGCAAAACGTTCGATTCTTCCCGCGAATAAGAAATTTGCCCTCAAGATCATCCAAAACATTTTCACTCATAAGTGATGTGTTTCTCAACATAATGAACTGAAATTTGGAATCTTGGATAAACGAGGTATTCTAAATCGAATGAATGCATACAGATTTGGGGTTCGTATTGAAATTTTTAAAGATACAGTTAAATTTACTTAGTATACAGCCACCTAAGAAAAAATTTAGCATCAGACATATAGAAAATCGTAAACAAAACATTTTGGAGCAAACCGCAAGATTCTACGATAATTGGAACCGAAGATATAGCCATCGTTCGGATTTTTTTTGCTTACTGTACATTCGCATCAACAAGAATTGACAATTTTTCAACCCAACAAGAATTTATATCTTTCTTGAATTAAACTTCTGTCTAACAATCACTAATGCAACGCATTATCCACTCCCTAGCTTTGAAGGCAAGCGATGTGTAACCTCATCGTCCCATCTCTTTTGCCTTACCAACAAAAGCAAAAGTCTCCAAGCGCTCGTGATATACTTAACTTGAACCGTGCTAATTCGAGTGCACGGAACTTTCCTAATCGCAGTTCCATTTGTAACAACACCAGCTATCTCTTGTTGTGACACACGGTCCCTTGAGCATGGCAAAGTTCTGACCCCGACTCCTTTTGGTCCTAAAACGAGAAAGGGATAACACAAAATTAACCTCCACCCGAGCAGTGATCGATCAAAATCAAGTGGCTTTAAAGGTGTTGCCGTGACCACCAATCCTGTGCTCCCTTGATGCAATGCTGAATGACAGTCGGAATTCCACACTTCGGAATTCGCGGACACCCCTTTCCCCTCTCTTGCCGAGTGGAGCCACAGAAATCACTCTTGACAGTGAATGTGGTTGCGCAAGGGAAGACACTTTTAGGACACTCGTAAATAGGAGCTGAAGCCTTGGAAGAGGTTTCGGGGTTTCGAGGTTTGCTGGTAAATTCGGATATTATGTCTTGGTTCCAAACTTTTCACGTGATCGGGCAATGGTAGATGTTTAATCTGAATCATCACTAAAGGTATCTTTGACGATTGACTTATACCAGAAGCGATGTCATAAATACTAGAAACATTATGTCTGGAATCTGAACTTAGAAATTGGTCTCAAATGAACTGGAGTCTTTTAAAGCATCTTTCGAAGGTCTCGGAGACATTTGTAGAGATAAAATTAAAATTGAACTTTTGAAAGTTATATTGTTGACAGGGGTTTTATTTTCCAAAAAGGCTCATTGCTAGAGTCCAGAATTTTGAAGGCCACCAAATGTCTGAAAAATTAAGAATTATTTAGGAAACTATCAATATTCCATTCAGGGCACTTTATCAATCCTTCAAAATATATAATATTTTAATAGCTCAAGTTATTAAAAAAATATTCATATCTTTACATTAATTTAATCATGAAGGTAATCAGAATTGGCTTTAATATTTATATAACACCAGCAATCGTCAATAGGGGGCCTAATCTGCTATGTTTTCATTAAAGCCCGTAATGTTCATGGCTTGTGGTAAGGCCCATAGCTATAAGACTACATAGCCTAATCTGCTATGTTGTGCCTATACTAAACGGTTTTCTAAATTAGGCCCTGTTTGTTGTGAGGTCTTCCATTGAAAGATTTTGTACTTGTTTCAATAAACTAGCTCTGCCACTCTTAGAAGCATCTATGAAAACTATTTAGTCATTACTCTAAAACCTATTACGTCTAAATGGTAATATTTATAAGTTAGAGCAATTTAATTGAAGGTAGTTTTTCTTTTTAAATACTCACATAAAATGGATTAGCTACACAATTTATAACATATAAGGATTTTGTAAAATAATGTTATATGAGAATTGGGGCGACCACAGCAAAATAAATGTTCTTACTTTGAGAAATAAGACCGACCAGCAGAAATGCAAAGATAATAATTAGTTCAAAACTGATTTACTTCGATATTTATTTCTGAATGATTAACGTTCGGTTCACAAAAAGCCACACCAGAATAGTCATTAAAGTCCACGTATTGGGGTATTCGCAGTAAATAAAATCCTTTTTGTACCGATAATACTAACATGTAAACGACGTTGTTGTTGAACCTTAAGGCTGAATATTCAATTTCATGCCGGATATGATCATTTGCTATGTATGTCTTATGAGTGCAATCATCAGTTAGAAGCCCTCCACCCCTGTACTTAATATCTGCTCATTATTTCTGATCCAATAGATTCCACCCATCAAAAGAGCTATATTGATTAGAATTGGTTGATACAAAATATAGGAGTGGCAGCATTGTGGGGATTACCATTCATAAAAAAATATTTTCTGCAATTTGTGCTTGATTGTTTATGTGCTGCCCATTGACACTGATGGGCGTTTCCAACTTCGATTTATTTTGTATCTTCGGCAGTAAACATCATTTTTCTTTAAACTAACTGGTAATGTTTGGGATAGTTCAGTTTTATGAATCGTCGCTTGTCCTTTATGCATTTTACTTAATTAAACATGTGTGGGAACATAATTTGTTTCGAGCTTTCATAAACTTATTAAAATGCCTTGCTAAAAATGTGAATTGTAGAAATTACATTTTGCAATTGACCTGATTCGCAAAAGATTACAATTTTAGAACTGTTTTATTTAAATGAGGTGCCCTTGTTTGATTTTAAAGTTCGAATTTCCATTTATTTACATTTATAAAGCATTAATAATCCACCATTTGTCCACAGAAAGAATATTTCAAAGTCTTTTGTGCAGAATCAGTAGACATCGAAAAGATCTAAATTGTATATTGCCAAAGAGTACTGGAAACATAATGGACAATCAGGTAAGGAGGCAACCCTCTTACTCTTCACACTGTTATCGAAATCATGTAATTCTTACTACAACCTTGATCTCTGGCATTCACTCACAAATTCGATGGGAGTTCGTTTCGCAAGATTCAGTAACCCTTCTGATCTTGGACAATATATCCACCCACTATGTATCAGCTACATAATGGCTTTCAACAAAGCCCTTCACACATTTCACCACCTCAGATGACCCTAAAAAAATATCGAGATAGAATTCCACCTTTTTTATCTTCAGGAAGAATCTTTCTCTTGCACTGAATCTTCTTGATGGCCATCCACAGATAGACTCACGATGGCTGTTAATGGAGGGATGATAAAATAATAGCTGGACTTGAGAGTCACCAGTGACAGATTTCAATCACTTATTTTTTCAAGACTTTCCTCTAATGAAATCGAAATCTTCCTGGGAGCGTTGAACTTAATTTTTTTTTTCAGCAGAGACATTCTGTTTTGGGTGGCGCCTGACTTTTTCCACCTCGGAACGTGTTTGGCTTGTTAAGGCGCGAGCAAATTGAGGGCACAAGGGATACGATACTTTTCCCCAAAGCACGAGCACAAGGGTTAATTTGTTTTAAGGAAGTGCTAATATCCACTGCGCATCACGAGGCAAGGTAATTGTTTGAAGGGGGACTTAATAACTCTGTTTCCACGAAGATGGCGAAACGCGGTCGGTCATCTGACATCGTCTCTTAAGACTTGAAAGTGAGCGAAGTGCCTATAAAACTGATGTGTAAGGAATGTTCAACAACAGCACAAGGAGAATGTCAAAACCGCAAGATTTTAACTAGTGCATTGAATATACTTTTGAAGTCCTCGACTTATTTGAATGGTTGGTTCAGTCTGAAGATCAAATTGGGTTTTTGCATTATTTTTAGTCTTTATTACCTTACGGAAACAGAGTGCAAATGCTACTCGAGTAAACTCCAACTTTAAACCACCCACTTTAGTAATTCGAATATAAATTATTATGTTTTAGGAAGTACTTCTTTTCAATTTATTGCTCAAGATTGTTTATTTAAATATTGTTTATAGCATTTTGAATTAAATAAATTTAAATTCATTATACAAATATCAATGAAATAATGTAACCCAACTAAAGGCTCAGAATGTATCTATGTTGGTCTAGTTTTATTCGCCTTACAATGCCAACTGTGTTTTAAAACTATTCTATTGTAGCCAAATATTACTGGTTTGAACCTGGTATATCAATTTGTAGCCAAGATATGAACTTTCCATTGAGCTACAAGTGGAAACACATTTCAAGTCAAATATTAAGAACTTTCTTTTGAACTTTTGCATACTTGTTAATATCGCCAAAGCCTTTAAGCTGTAAACCTATATATGTTTGAAACATTTATAATTTAGGCTTAAATAATTAAAAATCAACTTCTAATTAATTTTTATCTTTCGTGTAATTTGTTGGATTTTAGTATGAGAGCTTGTTTCTTAGATACCTTTCAAATATCATGATGAGAATGCATCATTCAAACATGCATCATGATGAGAATAAATAATAGCTCTCGAAAATATACTACAATGGGCAGTAGAGAGCTGAATAAATTTTATGGTTTCTTATAAATGTTCCAAAACGCCAGACCTCTAAACACCAGTAAATGACACTTGTTTACTTGATGTAAGCAGCTTGGGTCAGACCATCAGATATTCAAAAACAAAATGAGTTCAGCTTTTTTCCAAACTGCACATTTGTAAACAAGGAAATGTCACACCGTGATTAGGGATTGTCAACGTTGACAAAAATCTAATTAAACACGACGTTAAAAAACAAAATCCGAAATGTTTAGCTTCGACTAGTTAGTTTGAAAGAAAACAAGCTTAAGTACATGTTAGAAGTGGCTATTGCTATACTAACACAGTCAGGTGATTAAAGTAATGTCAAACTTCACATCAAACATAACTTGAATTGTAATTCTTGAATTAATTATGAAAGAGTTCAATTTGCCATAGCGCGAGTGTATGTGAACAATAATTTGCATATTTTTATTTAATAAGTATGTTTTAATTAGTAAATAGTTTATATGAACTGGAAACTGGATAAATATGCAGTGTGTGTAGAACAAAGATTCATCTATAAGTAAGGAATACCCCTAGGCTTTACATGGACTGGATTATTTAAAAGGCGGTAAAGGATTACTAGATTTTTTTTTTCACTTTTGTTATAAGTTAGAAATATTCATTGAATTTCCCACTGAAATGTTAAATAATAATTATTCATTTTCTCTATAAAACAACAAACATAAAAAACAACAAAAAAAACGACTTTTCTGTTTTTCTATGTTTTTTATCATCCAACTAGTTGTGATATTAAAGAGGCAGTATTTCAAACACATGAACCGAAAGAACAGCATTTTATTTCTTCCAAGTGTCAGAAATTAAAATTATTAAAAAATGAGAGACACAAAGGCAGAATAGGAAATGTTCAATTGAATTCTTAAAATAAATCTCAAGGTCTCATATTTGATGCATAATAATTACAAAACGAAGCATTTTCCAGGAATTGGGAGCATAACACAGGAAGTGAATACCTAGAAAAAAGAATACGTACTTCTTCTATTGAGTCAAATAAATTTTGAGCGCGTTACTGTATTTGAAATATAAATAAGAGATAATTACTTTGAGATTATTCTACAGAATTAAGGAGTGGTGACAAATAATGAAATTTTAGAGTTTAAGTCACCTGTAAAATGGGATATGTAAAATTGATCAACAAACAGTTCTCTCCTCAATCTCAATATTGTAAATGTAGTCCAATAAAAAGTTTTTCAGTTTGGTTTAACTTGTAATATAAGACACAAGCATCCAATAAAATTAAAATCATTTTCTAATATACGTTATACTTCTAAGGCACATTATAATGTATTTCTAACGCATATTATGCTTTGTTAATGAACGTTATGTATATGTAATTGGAGCAACTCCTCTATTTCTTTGAGTGGTGTTCATAATTTTTAACTTTTTACTTTTACCACGGGGGCGAAACTAGGTGAATAAACTCGATGAGGGCCCAAGATTTCCGGACACCACATATTTTTGTGATCTACCTACTGAAAATATTGAACGTACTTCCATACTACGCAATTGATTTATGTAGAAAAGATAGGTATTTGTATAAAATTAGTTCAGGAACATTTTATGTAAAATGAAAGAGCACTAACCAGTTAATTCATCATTGTAAAATAATTTATTTCGATATCATACATTATTTTAAAATGTATATTTTTATGATATCGCACTCAAATGAGGAAAGAAAATTTTGATAATTAATGAAAAAGCCTATAATCCCATCATTGCAAAATTACTTATTAACTTATTATCATGCAATACTTTAAAATATATATTTTAATGAATTGCACAAAAAGAGATGATACACTCACTTGATTCTCATTTGGGGGAGCGTTAGTATCAGAAATACAAAAATTGTGTTTATTTGCTATTTTTATGTTTTTTTTTTTCTTTTTCTTTAGAACATTTAAAAAAAATATCCTTTTCACACAGTATTTTATATGGGAAAAACAAATTTTTATAGATTTTTGTAGCGGAGCGGGGGAGGGGGGGGGGGAGGGGGCGAAATTATACCATTGCCCCCGCTGTTGGAGAAGCACGAAGGATAGCGTCCCCTTTGCCCTCCGTGTAGTTGGCGCCTATGGTGGTGTTCAGAAAGATATAGTAGAATTCGAGGAGAAATCTCCAGACATAAACCTATTTTGAGAGAAACAATATGGAAGTTGGTGAATTGAAAAGTAGAACATTTTTATGCCTATTCTGTCATGTTTTATGGGGACCAGGGTAGGCTTCCTTCCTTTTCCTGTTCTGAATTTCTTTTTTACGTAATGGGTATTGGAATAGCGTTTCTGCTTTTAATAAACTATTTACTTAGGTCCCTAGTCCCTTAAATGTATAAACTGTAGTGTCACTCACTAATCATTGTAGGAGTTTATAACTAGGAAATTCTATTATTTGCTTCAATCTAGTTTTTATCCATGTTGTTATCTATAATTTTTAAATGATAAAATTAAATATATTATTGTGCGTATAAGATCTATTAGTGTATGTCAGTAGGCTTGGGCGATGCATCGATACATCGGCAAAAACCGGTGTGAAATCAACATCGTCAAACCGGTGTCATTATTTCTCCAACACCGATACGTCACGATCTTTTTCGACGAGAGCACGATATTGCCTAGCACTTCAAGGACGAAGAACCGTGCCACGATTCATGCGCGGTGTTCCTAAGATACTATAGAAACGTATTGAAACCGTCGACATCGCGCCTTTTGAAACGAGTTCCATTTGCTTTTGCGCGGTACTTCATCAGCAAGCTCACATCGTGATAATCCTATCCAGCCCTGCATATGCGCGATGTTCCCAATATTGTATAGAAACATAATGAAACCGTCGACATCGGGCCGTTTGAGACGATTTCCATTTGCTTTTGAGCATGACCGATACTTCATCAGAAAAAACCGCATCGTTGTAATCGTATTAACCTTCCGTATATGCGATGAATATTGAAATTGAGAGGTGGCGCCAGTAGTCTAGTAATATTGGAGATTCCATAAAAGAAGTATTCCTTTTATTGTTTGAACATTATTTATGTTGTTCTTTCAACTCTTGGAAAACGTTTTGATTTTTATTTAATAGTCATCAGATATAAGACCTTGATATCTATTTTTGGAATTCTACTGAGCATTTCCTACACTTTTTGTGTTTAATTTTTTTTTTTTTTTTAATATTTCTCTAACTTGAAAGAAATAAAATATATTAATTGCTATTATTTTATTTTGCTTTATTTATTAACGCAAGAGGATGGCGGTATTCTGGCGCGGTAATTTCTGTCTAGTTCTTACCCAGTTAAGATAATCTGGTTATTTATTACTATGAGCTGTTTGTTATATCTGCCAAAATTAATGTGAACCAGTGCATGGACTAATCACAGTTGTTTCTCTCGATTGCTTAAATACTTATAAACGATTTTTTTTCCCATTTACATTGAAGGATTTTCTCTTCGGTCTCGTAAGTAAATAAATGTTTTATAATTTTTTTTAGTTTGTATAATTTGAATCAAGTTTATTTCCATAAGATTAATTACTCAATCCAACATTGCTTCTTAAAAATGCTGAAATGCAGATTTTTTTTTTCAACAATAAAGATTATTAGAATTTTAAATGTTATGCATTAATTTTATTTTTATTGTTTAATAGTTATATTGTAAATTGTAAGTAATAAAATATTCATTATGAAGTATATTTTTGATTTAATAATTAAGAATATCCAATAACTAAAGTAACATGTGCACTGCCAGGAAGTGCACTTCTCCCCCCCCCCCCCACTCACTCCTTACCTGGAAAATAACAAAGTAAAATTTCATTAAGATAGAGAAATTGAAAAATCCGGATTAAACCAATAATAATAATAATAATAATAATAATAATAATAATAATAATAACAACCGGCTTATACCCCCTTGAGTGCTTTGTGTATCCCCCTGAAAATAATTCGGTCGCTGCTCATGTTATTTAAAATAAACTTCCTAAAATTATAAAAAACTAAAATGAATTTAATAAAATAATACAAAGCTAAGCAGACATAACTTTCGGCTTTATAGCGTGTTATGAAAAAGTTGTTTTGTAGTATTTTGTAAAAAAAAAATACACATAATTAACATCGCGATGTATCGTGACATCGTGATGTTTGCTTCCCGATATATCACGATGCAGAAATGTTAACATCGCCCAGGCCTATATGTCAGGTAGGATGCTTTAACTTGTAACTTCTGGTACCCCTTCTAGCTATTTCGAATTACATGGTGGTTTAGATTATGTCAATTAATAGAAAACCTTGATATAAATTAATAAAATGTCGACCAAGATATATTGCTAAAAGGATATAACCACCCCATTTCCTTACTACTAGCTATAAAAAAGTGAAAACTCAAAAACTTTGGCAACAAAATTTTGATTTGAACTTTAAAAATAAGAAAAATAGCTCCAGCTACTTATCTAAACTTGCAATTCCGTTGAAACCACAAGCACAACTGAAGGGCAAATATTAATGCGTTGCTAATATATTCTCTCTGGAATTCCATACTTTCTCCATCTTTATAAGAGACGATGTCTCTAGGTACGGATGTACTTCTGGTAGGGCTTTTGATAAAAAAAGGTGGTTCACATTGTGAATCAGATATTGCTAAAGAAGCCTCAACAAAAATATATTAAAGTCGTCTTGTATTTCCTTAATAATAAAATAACGACACGGTTTTGTAAACTACTTGGACAAGGGGGGACTCTAAAATTTTTTCTAGTCAAATGTTGAAACTCCCATTAACAGACAATACTTCCTTTCTCCCCGTATTACATAGAGAGTAAAAGAAGCTGCAAATGTAAAAACAGTTCAACTACTTGTTCTTAAATATAATCAGAATAGTAACGGACATAAATGAGACTACTGTTTAAAAATGAAATAAGTAATGTGATCTGCAATAGTTGGTCAAATAATTGCTTTTTTCGAAACGTCCCTTTCGATAGTGGATTAGCATAAACAGGAGTATGCAATAAACACTTCAGCTTGTCATTTCCTGTTAAGGCCTCGACCACATTCTTATAGTTCTTGCATAACACGGTCAGCCTCACAAAAGAAGGGCCTAATTGTTCGTCAAATAAGAACAGAATGTGTTTACATCCAACTTGTGAGGGACGTGATTTGCATGCCCTTTTTAACACAATCATTTTTAACAGGTTTGAGAGAAAGAGCCCTTCAGGGGGATCAGGGGTGCTCTTTTATTGCCGATTTAACGGGTGAGGAAGCTGCTGTTCGATGAATGCAAAATCGAATTGAAGTATGGACGCTTCCTCGAGGGTCTTCCTATTGGAGATGCTGTTCTTTACATGATTGTTCAATTTTGCAGTTTGTAAGCGTTTCAGATTTGCGAGTGTGTGAAGATGTATGCCAATGATCCTCGGATCGGAAGATATCCCAAATACTAATTTCCTTGTGTTTTCAATAAACAACTTTCATAATTACAGCATCGTTAATATTTATACATACGAGGGACTCAATACGGCGCAAGCGTTTCAGATTTACAAATGTGTGTGTATGAATAATCGCAAAAGATGCATCCCACTGATCCTTGTATCGAAAGAAATATCAAAACAATTATTTGTTCTAGGACACAACTTCAAAATTATAGCATCGTTAATATTTATAGATAGTAAGCACTCGATACAGTACAGGTCTTTCAAATTTACAAATGTGAATGAGAATATTTGCTAAGGATGTATGCTAATGATTCCCGGATCTGTATAAATCTTAAAATTTCCTTTGTTTTAGGAAACTACTTTCATAATTATAACTTGTACATAGGGAGTTAATACTTATACATAGGGAGGACTTAATGCAAACAGATCGAATGCATTTTAGCGTCTGCGCTTCATTAGTGATGTAAAAGAAGCTCGCAAAGAATCTGTCCATCTGTCTGAGGTTATCATTCCCAGACAAAACTATTAATGCTACAGGCGCTTGAGATTTCAAGCCTCCTAGTGAAAGGTATCGTACAAATAAATTCTCAAATCAAAATTCAAGAGAAAGTACTGGAAATGTTGATTGGAAGTCTATTTTCTCAGTTCATTCAGTCTAAATTGTAAATGCCAACATATGTCATGAAAATCTCAATAAGATTGGTTGGAATACATAAAATTCAATCGGAAATTTCAAGTGTTTTGAATTCGACAAAATACTTCTTACATATAGTAACTCTAGGGGAAGTTTATACCCTGGCTTCAATAAAGATATCGGATTTTGAAATTGGATATTTTGCGGCAAGTTTTCAGCCAAATTTGTCACGAAACTCATCAATTCGGCAGCCTTTTTTTATAAATTTCATTCGTTAAATATACAGGTGTAGAAGCGGCCTTTCAATGTCAGTGATTATCACAATCCAACTTTTTTTCTAGTTGTTGTTATATCATGATTCATCTTGGTAAGCTTAATCGCAATACTCATTTACAACAAGACAACAGCTTTCGCTTGTTTACCAAACGAAAAAATCCTATTTATAATTGGAACTCAATAATTTTAAAGGTCATTTCCTGAAGAGTAAACAGGGTGGTTCATAGTTTGTATTCTCAGACCTCACATGGTACTAATGTGCGTTCTTATATATGATTGTTTATTTTATATATATTTCCTATTGCATTAATTTACCTAATTGAATACAAAAACTTAATGATTAGGCGAGTCAGTACAATCTGTGTCCTATCCATTAATCATGTTGATAGTAATTCAGTAAATAAGTCCATCGCAATAATTTACCTAAAAACTAGATGTAGTGCTTCAAATTCTTTACCTAAACGATTTTTTTCTATCTGTAATTTGGTAATTATACACCAATAGCTATATTTGAAATCCGACATGGATTAAAGTACTTGATCACCTTATAAATTAAAAAAAATCGATTTTTGTTTTTTTGTGTTTTCTCAATCCTTTCCAGGGTTTCATGGTCCAGGGATAGCAGATTAACAAATTGTAAGTGAAAAAACTTGATTTTTTAAAATCTATTTGAAAAAAATAGTGAGTAAAAACTTTAAACGCGTTTTTCTCGAAACTACTTTTTTTCAAATGGTGGACACTTAATCTCCGAAACTATTCGACCGATTTCAATGATTTTGGTCTTGTTTTTCTCGTTGAAATGTTTTGCCAATTTACCACAATTTGCCAAAAAAAATTAATTACAACATTGTTTTTTTTTAGCAAAGAATAGAGAAAAACAGGAGTGGTTTTTCAACCATTTTTTTAAACATCCTCCTTTTTTTTCTTCTTTTTTCCCCCCCCCCCTTTTTTTTTTTGGCAATTTGTGGTAAATTGTCACTTAAGGAACCTTTCTTTCGAATATTCCGATTCCCCCCCCCCCCCCTTTTTTTTTTCTTCTTTTTTTTTCAGATTTACCTATCCTGAGATTAACTGTCCGCCGTGGGACATCATTTTTTTGAGGCCTCGAATTTGGCGCCTCCTGGATAGTTGTTAAAAAATGAAATTGGAAATAAAGCAAGTATTTTTTTTTTTTTATTCTATACGTTTCAAGTAAAAGTTTAAAATTTTTTTTAAAAAAAATTGTATTATCTTATACAAAACCTGACAAAAAGTTATTGAAAGTGTTATATTCTTTAGCTTTCCAAGGTGGTCAAGTACCTTTTAATTAAAAATCTCAAACGTGATAATTAAGGTATTTAAAAAAAAAAATGTTTTCAAATTTTTCTTTTTCAAACTTTGATTATTTATAAACTAGCTGTGAAGCAAATTTCCCTTACCCCAAAATTTCCCTCCTGTCTTCTACGTAAGGAACTTTAAAAGTCAATTTTTATTACTTTTATCTATGTCCAAATTTAAGCCTAAGTTTGCTTAAATTGTCTCTGGATTAATTTAAAAGAAGTTTTAGGTCTCAGATGAGTTGCTACTTGTAGTAGTAGGCCAGAAAGGGAGTTACGAAATTCCTATTCGATACAGAGAAAAAACGTGATAAGCGTAAACTTCAAGAAGACATAATCCGAAGTATCTAGATTTCTCTTTTTAAAAAAGACAGGTGGACAACAAATTATTTCAAAACACACCCAGTTTGGAATCGACTCCAACAACACAATCAATTTCGTTTGAAAAATTGATTAATAGACTTGTTTTCAATTCCTAATAATCAACTGTATAGTTTAAGTAATGAGATTCTATCAAAGCGTAGAATAATAGCATATCAGTAGCTTTTTGAGCCTTTCCATAGTACAATACTAGACATTTCCAGTAAGTAAAGCTTCCTGTGCCAGTAAGCCACTAACTACCAATCAGTTGTGTTTGTAAAATCTTAAATACTCTGTGGATTTTTTTTTACATGCTTTTGAATGAGGAGTGTAGTACTTCGTTTGATATTATCTATCATAAAAATATTAAGTCGGCAAATGCATAAAGTACACATTATCGTGAAACATGGATGCCGGTAGAGTTGTTTACAGGAGTGTTCACGAGGAGAGGGAGGGGGGGGGGGGGAGAGCTTACGCAAGGGTATGTAATACGATTGTTCCTAATAAAGGTCAATAACCTACTACTTTGTGCATAATAACGGCTTATCAAGCAGGGACCTACAGCTTAACGTGGATACCAAACCACAACGAACATCCATGTCTAACCCAGCATTTGAACCTGACAGCTACGAAGCCAGAGTGTTAAACCACACAGTCAGTCGGGGTTTTCAAGAATGATATTTTGATGTACTACTAAAATTTTAATTAATAGTTCTTCATTAAAGTTTTTTAAATGAATAATTTGAATCTCACATTATACTTTTTTTTTTCTATGACTACTTTTCCTTGATTTATTTTTAGTTTTCAAACTCCGTGAAAGTGTAAGCGCATTTCCTTGAGCGCTTAACCCTCTCTGGCGGTTCCCATGGCAACTCTGTTATAAACAATATAAACTGCATGTATAAATATAAAATTGGCGCAGTTGTGAAACTTTCTCTTTTGTGAAATTACTATTACATGGAAAAGCATTAAGTAGACGTTGCTGGGTAGCTATGGTAGATCACACCGGAAATTAAAAATGAGAACTTATTTAATTTATTTACAAAATTTGCAACAAGTAAAAATAGTAGGATGACATACTTTAAGTTCCTTTGATTATTTTATTATTATGCAAAAATAGCCATCCAAATTTGGCATCGGTGGAGTCCACCTAAACACACCGGCGTCCGCAAACAAGAAGTCAAGAAAGTAAATCCACTAATATAATTGCTTCTTGGGTTTCTCACAATTTTTATTACCGCCGATCCATTATACCTCAGTAAACAGTTCACGTCGACTGTTAACTCAGTTTGCATCTCATTATACTGATAATCAGATAAGGACCATGGATATTACATTCCAGGTTTTGGGCGAGTCAACTACAGAAGCCCACTGGACTGATTTATTAAAGGCTCCATTTGAAGTAAAATAACAAATGTGAGAGAACAATAAACAAAGTACACCAGTTGAAATCAGGCGCGGATCCACAGGGGGTTGAGCGTTTATAAAAGCCTCTCCCTTGATACCTGACTTTACATCAGCTAGCTTAAAAAAAAATAATAATAATAATAATAACAGGTTTTACGGTCAAATTTTGTGCGTATTCTTTTTAGTCAAGAAGTATTTTTTTTTTTTTTTTATAGTTTTGTTTTTAAAATATTAATGTAATTATTTATTTTAATTAATTAAAAAGTATTCCCATTAAATGGTTTAATGTAGATATAAATTTGTTATAAGGCATAATGATTAATAGAAATGCTTTATATTTAATAAATCGAGGTAAAAAACGTAGTAAAAACAGCATAATTATATTTACTATATTTCTGATAATGAATTACGAAGAATATACTGTAGTATTACATATTTTGAAATGTTTTAAATAATTGTGTTTAATTTTTATTTTAATTTTTATTTTAATTTTTATTTCATTCTATTTTAATAGCTTTGCTGCGTTTTTACGTATAGCTTATATGCAGAAATATTATTATCGGCCTAAGTTTTGATTCCCAATGTACAAAATTCCCAAAATAAAAAATGAAGAAATACATGGTTTAAAATCTTAGTTTTTAAAGGTTTTCAATAACAGGACTTTACGTTATAACCATGTCACTTATCGGGGAGTAAATCGACAAATAGTCTGATTTTCTAGGTGGCGCTATCGTTTCATTACCCTGATTAGATATATTGTAATACAGGAGCCGAAATATCCCATTCATGTTTCAACGCGTGTTTTGGTTCTCTTTCAAAGATGTCAAATGATTTCAGAGAGCTTGGAATTTGTATTAAACCAAATATTCGTACTTTTAATACCAACCTTAACACTTTAATACCAACCCAAACAGATATTAGATGATTTTTTTTGTGATTTTTTTTTTAAATTCTTAACGTATCTAACATAAACGCAAACTAAAAGTTATTATTTCCCTGGCCTCTTTACAAGCCTGAATATATTGACATTGATTATCATTTTTTTCAAGATACAAAAACATTTATCCTTTACAAGGGTAATTCCAAAAGCCACCAGCATTCTTTCTAAGTCTAACACGCACGATTCAAATGTCAAAAACAGAATCAAGTCCCAAGTAGATACAAAGAAGAATCTCAACTTTCCAGTTGCATAAAAGAAGAATATGTTGTATGAATAATCCTTTACTTCCCTCAGGTCGGTACATATGGGAGTTAACTTTGCACATTTCTCACCCCCCGGTGATTCCCTGGGTCCTCCATTGTTCTGGAAAACATCGCTACACGAAATCGTGACTTCGAAATGGATGACCACCGTTATTACTCGAGTGGACGAACTGACCTTTCATCGGACCTTCACGCCTTGTTATGGCTATTGACTTACATGGAGCCTTCTCTTTTTCGGGAGGAAGACCTGTGCGTTAATTCAATTTAGTTCTTGTTCAACGCTGCTTCAACATCCTATCCAAATAGGGTAGTTTGGCATTGATTCGAATCGAATATTCGTACTTCGGAACATATGGTTGTTGAAATAGACCACGTCGTGTATTTTTCGCTAGTCAGTAAATATATCGAATTGGATATTCGTACTTGGAATAAAATTGACAAAGTAGACTATGATATTAAAGAGACTATTTAAAAATTACAATATTCCTATTCGGAATATGTTTGAGAAGATAGGCCATGTTGTCCATTGTTAGTCAGACGATTTATGAATTCAAATATTTGCAGTCGGAATATAATTGATTGTATAGACCGTGATATGCATTATGTGTTTTCCAGACGAAAATAAGTTAAAGTATCCCAACTCAGATTATGATTGATGAAGTAAATAAAGCTGTGCATTGTGTGGTTCATTCACTGATATATTCGAATATTCGTAGCATAGTTAGAAGATAGTTGGTGAGGTAGATAGAGTTATGAATTTTACACAATAAGGAGCAGAAATATTTCGATACTTTTCAGGGATTCGATTTTTTTCGCAGTCTTTGCAGTGATGTTTGATCTAACATTGAATTCGGCAAAAAGAAAAAATCCGAACGATGGTTATATCTTTCGTTCTAATTATCGTAGAATCTTGCGGTTTGCGCCAAAAGGTTTTGTTTACGATTTTCTATATGTCTGGTGCAAATTCTTTTTCTTGTGGGGTTGTATACTAAGTAAATTGAACTCTATCTTTAAATATTTCAATGAGAACCCTTATTTTTTAAGTTTTCATTCGATTTAGAATACTTCGCTTATTCTAGATACCAAATTGCACTTCATTATATTGAGAAACACATCACTTATGAGCGAAAATGTTTTGGCCGATCTTCAGGGCAAATTTCTTTAAAGCGTCGAAGAAGCAAACGTTTTGCGTGCTTCAAGACATAATCTGTTACACGGTCGTTAAAAGTGAGATTTTTCAGATTTTTGCTAAAATATTGAGAACCAAAAATTAAAATGGAATGAAAAAAATTCTGGATGAGTTTTTTACCACGATAATTCTAATATAAGCGAAAAAAATACATGTTTCTATTTAAAAAAAATTTAAACTTGTTTTATTAATTAATAAATAATTATTAAAATACTGTTTATTATAAAGGTTGCAGTTATTTATGTTTAGCCTTTCATAAACTATCGTTTGAAACATAAATTGCTAAAATGAAGACCTTCCACGATTTACAATGGTACTTGATTTTTGTTATTTCATTATGATACAAGATATAGCCATCGTTCAATTTTTTTAATTTTTTTTTTTTATGCGTACTGTACATGCCTATCATATTAAAAGATTTTGGCAGTATATTCTTATCACGTACTCACATAGTCAATTTTCATCTTACGCTGTTGTTATAAGTACACATTTTTACTACAATTTTTATTGATACAGTGCCCAATTTTAATGACAATTACCAAAAATTTCATACTTCTCATCGTATTACTTTCATCACTACCTCTAAAGTGCTATGCGCCATTTCTTGAGCTGCATCTACTATATCACCTACAAATTTATTTAAATCTTTATATCTGAATAATCTAATTGAGAAAACTCGTAGAAGCTTTTATAGATGTGTAGAGCTATATATGTGCAGTGGTTAATACATAAGATGGTGTACCATATGTGGTAATGAGGCATGTTTTATTGTATATATTAATTTGTATCAGGGATTTTTTTTTTTTGTACTTTAGTGTATAGATATTAGATTATTATATAATTTTCGTATGGTGGTATAAAATGATTTGCATATTTAAATATTCTTAGAGTATGGATGGTTAAATTACCATATTACTCATTGAATGGTAGATTATCGATTAATAACAGTAGTATTGTATTCATAATGCGCATTTCAATGATTAAATATTATTGATATACAGTTAATACCACCACGATAAAAGAACAAGGAAATCATACCATCTTACTATTTGACTACGAGTGTCTTATGACATAACATTCCTTATAAAATGTAGGTCTGCAATAAAAATCCATTTTATTGTCTTTTGACCAACTTGTCTACATATCTCGGCTGCTTTTCATAGTGACACGTTCCTTCCATCGTGGAAGTTCTTATCTTCCGAATAGTCTCTTCAAAGAATTATTTGTCTCCACATTCCACTTTTCTTGTTCCGTTTTCCACTTGGGCGACAATCGTCTCATTTGCATAGAGACAGACGCCTCCAGACCAACACTTAAGTCGTGCTACCTGTTATCAGTAAAGAAAAATGATCTTCCTTAAGGTATTAAAAATTTGTCACTTTTCTTCTCATACATATGCAAATGGAAGAGTGCGAAGATGCATTCGAATGTGGCACGTAAGCAGCACATGCTTGCATCTTTGGAGAAAGTAAGAGAAAGGGAGTTTTATTACCTTAGTGACGGTATTGTTGGTCCAACGCAGGCGTGCCTACAGGGGGGTTTCGTGACGCAAACTGCTTCATTAATTTTTTTTTTTTTTTTTTTGGGATGGGGGTGGTTGATAAGAAAATGGAAATTTTTTGGATTTATCGTAAAAAAATAAGATTAATGAAACAAAACAATGATATTTTGTAAATGGGGTAGGAGAGATTTATTACCATTTAGTATGTGACACTATCCTTAAAACTTGGGGGGGGGGGGATCCTACCTATTACTATGTAATAGTGTCTTTAAAAATCAGGGGGGGCGTCTACCTTTTATTGTGCAATAAGGTCTGGGGTGGGAGTACTTTAATTATATAACAGTGATTTTAAAAACTGGGGGTGGGGGGGGGTCTAGCAAATAGTATTAACAGTATCAGTAGGGTTAGTACTCCTACATTTCATAATGTAGAAATATATTTAAGGTCTGATCCTTAAATCATAGTACCCTCTCCACTCTCAGAGTCGATTATCGCAATCAAAAGTATGTGATATGAGAGGGGGGGGGGGTATAAATGCAAAGGTTAATCTGTTGATACCTCTCTAAGTATCATAATTTAGTAAGAGGGACATTAGCCTACTTAGTGCTTTCTTCTCTCAAACTCTACCCCTCCACCCTTCAAAAGTAAACAATGTCATAAAAATTAAAGAATTCGAAAAGTATCAAATCGAGGCTGCGAGTCTTTCGAAAAGGAGAAAAATCCGTTAATTTTGTTTAGTCTAATAGGTCCTCCTAATTACATGATTCCATGAACGTCGAAAGAGGGTGAGGGGTAATAGGAAATTTTAAAACGCTGCCAACTACTTTTAAATCTTGTGGAAATTAAAATCCTAGCCGTAACCAGGGGTGTAACGGAGGAGGATTGGCGTTCGCCCTCTTTACTGGAAATTACACACTGCTGCTTCTATCAACAACCCTATGTATAACACATAAATCAGAACCCATTTCTCCTCCTCGCTAACGTATAACTAAAAAAAAAAAAAAAAAAAAAAAAAAAAAAAAAAAACTAAAGGGTGGCTTCATCTTTATTACACATCCTTCATTAGAATTGAAATGATATGAGTTTGTGGAACGCGAACCGAAACCTTCGTAAATAACATTTTTGAAAAACAAAAATTGTTTACTGGCACTTTCAATTCTTTTTATTTTACCTTTAATTTTTATAACACCAATTGAAAGGATCTTAGTGTGAACATCTCGCTTTACTAAGATGTGAATGAGTATAGAAATTTCGTTTTTTGAACTATAATCAGAAAAAGGCAAACAAGCAATCGATTTCGATAAAAAAAATGGCTGGTGCTGGGACTCTCAAGATGTTAGGGTAAGAACGTTGATTTTTGTAATGGGTCTTTGCTTGAAGCTCACCAAATTTTACATTTATATAGGCTTGCCTGTTGCCAGATATTGGAAAGCAAAACTAAAACATGACTTATTTGAACTTGACAAAATATATTCAAAGCAGCATTGCTTACAAGATCTGTAAGAATAATAATCAAGGGTGCCCGGCCAAGACGTATAAAGGGGTATAAAAAGAACGAAAAAGCACTAATTCACATTTTTATATCTTTTTGTTATAAATTTTAATACAATACATTATTTTAAATCTTTTTCTAGCAATATATGTTAAACTTTATACTTTATATATATATTGAAATTTTGCACCGCAAACAAGACAGTTCAATTCAGGCCAGATGTAGTTTTAATTTTTAGGACTTTGTTTTGAGAAATTAGAATAGTGAGTTTTTCGACTTTCAACATTTTGTCGAAAGAATTCCAAATTAACAAAGTATATAATAAAGTTCTCAACTCATCATTACTTGATAACCAACATAATATAATGATTACATCTTTTAATACCAAAAATTTAAAAATATTAAAATCCAGCAAAATTGAAAAGGGGGAGGGGGGGGGGAGCGAGCGTCATGGATCTTGGGGGGGATCGGCACCCCTGGTCAGCGAATGATATATCTGGGATATCTAAAAGACTTTTCATCATAACAGACATGTAATCTAGATAGGAAACGCATACCATTTTGGATAAAGCAGAGAATAAATTAAAATTATATTGTTACGAATTTCTGTATATTTTGTAAATATTTCGTACTATTAATTATGTAAAAAGGGAAATTTATGTACATTTCGCGTAAGGCAGTGCAAGAGTTGACTTTACTTCGCTTTCCTGCAATGCGTCTCTTAATGCTTGAAAACGAGTTCTACAGGAATCATGCTGGAAAACGAGTTTTACAAGGGGCTGGCTATTTAACATGATAGTTAATGGCAATATCGCCAAGTTGGCGACGGTTTTGGCGACTGATTTTGGTTGCCAAATTTGGCGAGAAATCGCCTTGGCGACCATTTAGCGAAATTTTCGGTCCCCATGTACATGTATAGGTCTTTTCGACTACGATCTGGAAAATTCTCCAAAATTATATCTCTAGAAGATTCGCGAAATAATAAACTTTCCTATATAAGCCCAAGAGAGAGGGTGATGGAGTGAGTTGAGTTATCTAGTTAGTTGTCTCTCAACGAGCATTCAGAGAGCTGTATTGCGAAAGTGAACTGTATTGCATTGTCTTTTGCGTCGAGCTTTGCAGATGTGTATCTAATTTTTTACTGCTGTTTGAACTCCATTGTTGCGTAAAGAGCTGTATTGAATCTATTAGAACGGTAAGTTCTGAAGTTGTAAAAGAATCTGCGAAGAGTTACATCGGAATAAATTTCTTCAAGTTTTGATCTGCTTTGGCTTCAAGCCTTTCGAACCCATACACGCAACAATAACAATATATTGAAAAAAAATTTCACACTACTTAGCATGTGGGCCACAAAAAAAAAAAAAAAAAAAAAAAAAAAAAGCTGCTGAAGGCCACTTAGTAGCGAACGCTGATCTAAAGTGTAAAATAGGGTCATCCAGAGAGTGCGTTTCCATCATCGCCAAAAAATGGTGAAAGGCACAACACAAAACAAGAAGGCCTGAGCCGGATAGATTGTAGGTGAGGTTATTGTATGCTGCAATGGACAATTCTCACATTTAAATTATTTTTTTTTATTCCATTCTAAATGTTTCGAAAAGGCCATAAACACAAACATTTCTTCTCACTGCGTTTTTCTTCTTTTTTAATTTGCAACCAAAGTTCGCTTGTTAGTTTTGGCGGCGAAAACGACACATTCGGTTCGATGCTAATCTGACGTCACTACATCTGAAACATCTTGGTTTGAAACACAGCAGCGGAAACCAGTTTTGGAAGTTTCTCGCAAATCGCACCAACCGGCACGGGATATGGCAATAGTCTATAAAACCCCCACCAAACTAGAACTAATTTTTTTAAAGAACTTTTGTTTGAATATTTGGAATTAGTAAGAAATTTTCCACAAATATAAACTAATTTCACTCGTTTTTGAAAAATTCGGGAATTGTCCATTATAACTTCCCTATAGCTTATATTAACGTCGTGGTAGTATGTGAAGATGTTGGCTCTTCATTTTTTCTTCCGCCGACAGCGATGACCATAGTAAAATTTTTTAACGCACAGAGGGTATCGCCGATCGCAATCATAGTCAATTGTGTTTGTGTAAGGACCGGATGTGATGAGTGAGCAGATGGTTCGTTAGTGTCGGGATTTTCCCCGAAAATAAGCAAAATATGTCCATGACGAACAATGCTACGGCAAGCCATCTGTCATCATTGGCATCCTTGTGGAACTGGGGCGGCAGTGCTGCATTTCGGTTGCGAAGCTCAGATGAATTTCTCACGTATATCGCGATCTCGATTCTCAGGCAACAGACTTCTATGACACTTGACTACAAAAACTCATACTACGGTATGACAAGTGTTACGATTCAGGTGGTTTTTCTGAGAAGTAGCTGAAATATATTTGTATCTTTTACAATAAACCTTTTTAGGCCATTATGTTTTATTAGTTTGTACTGGCCGTGGGAAACTTAATTTCTTGATAATTTTCATATTTATGCAATCTTCTATGCATTTCACTATATATTTTAACAACTAATTTCCTAATCCAAAGTTTCAAATCATTACTTATGACTACCAAGGAAGAAAAGTGTCAAAAGCTCATCTTTAATTAGCTAATTGTATTTACAATAATCTCTCTAGATGGCAGGTTTTCTAACTTTATGACCCATCGAAAGTAATGCTACATTATTTTAGCCAGCTAAAATTAAATACGCGTTTGTGATCTCCAATTCTAAATATAGGAAATATAAATTACTTGAAGGTTGTTAGTTTGGAATTGTTAGGTCTGCAATTTGGCGTTTCTTAGCTGGTACCCGGCTAACAGAATAGTACCAAATTAAGTAAAAATATAAATAATAAAATAAAATAAAAATATAACTGAAAATAAAAACCGTTGCGGGAAACAGCATTTATTTGTACAAACACACCAAATAAAATTGCGCCAAAGAAATGTCTTTTACTACATCTGTACCAATTTTTTTTTTACTGTTTAAGATTTCTTAGTACACAGAACAAAATTTCGACCCCCCCCCCCCCCCCCTAGCAACTTCATAATCTGGACAAAAATAAAACATCAGAGAAATAAAATCGAAAATGAAATACTACGCTTCTGGTGTAAATTGTAAACTAGTCTTGTGTAAATAGTAAAACATGTATAATACAAAAAAAATTATTCAAATCTAGATTAAATATTAAATAATAGGGAACTTCATACACAGGAAACAAATAAAATAAAATTAAATATATATATATCAATATTACTTCTTTTGATTGTTTTCATTTGTATATATATATATATATATATATATATATATATATATATATATATATATATATATATATATATATATATATATATATATATATATATATATTTTCTGTCGTCTATGTTTAGATCTTTGCTGATAAAGGTTCGTTTTCAAGCAATTTTTTGTCGGTATATCATTAGACATATATATGGGGCACATAAAATGTACTTGAAAGATTCTTAAAAAATCAAATCGACTGGAGTCCGATTTTTCCACTATCCATTTACTCTGATTTGATGTGAATCACAACGTAATACAGTTAATAGGAATAGAAACATTCTACTATGAAATCGGGTAAACTTTTTATGGGTAGCCTCTACCAGTTATCTTAAATCTCTTACCAAAACCCTGGTAATATTTCTAGTAGAGTCAAGAAATAAAAGACGCGCAGAGAGTTGATGTTAAATCTAGTGAATTTGCTTCCGCATTAATGGAATAACTAGGCACACCTTTCTTAGCATAACTTATTCCTTACTTACTATGTTCATCAGATGATGGATTGCAAATTATGCTAAATTGAAAAAAAAAAAAAAAGGTTTGATGGATAACTTAATTACACTTATAACAAACTAACCGTTATTTAAAAAAAAATTCAGGTTCTTGATTTTCTAGCTGTTTCTCTGAAGTAAAATTTAATTATTTGTAACAGCTAGAATTAGGTAAAAGTGAAAACTTGCTCTCAATTTGTGACGATCCATCATTAGTGAGTTTCTTGCAAAATATCTCAAGTTGAAAAAAATTCATTTTCCCCCCTTCTTTTAAAACAATGTCCTTTACAAAACAAACAAAAAACAATGAAATTTAAGACGCCGAAGTGGTTATTATAATTTCTTTTTTCACTTCTGGGAGATACAATCTTCTCATTTACATCCGAACTGCCTGTTTCAGACACACCAGAACCGCAAGAAAGGCCCGGCTAACGAGAGAGAGTTAAAGGAGTAAGTGGAGCAATTTAACTGACCAGAACATCCATCTGGTCGGACAGATAACAGATTGATTCGAAAGATAACTCGTTACCCAGAATTGGAAATGAACTTCCAGCATGTTAATTACCGAGCTCAGAAAAATCTGACCGGGGTTCGCAACAAAAATGCATCCCACTTTTGTTTCGCAATACCCTCTTTGTCGAAGGTTAATGCATTTGACATGGTTTGCCTAAAAGGTTGCGAGCTGCCAACTAGAATAAACACCATCTCGCGGGGTCTTATTAAGAGGATTGAACACTTGAAAAAGCATTTACACTTTCGAGTCTAATATGACATCCGTCCGCTGTTGACAGACCCCATACTTTGAACTGTTGAGATATATTTTTGAGTTAAAAATCTATGAAAACCTTTCATTTCTTTGACGGTTTGAAATGTTTTGGAGAGAAGCTTAATTATACGTCGACTTTTTTGTGTTTACTTGGTGCATCATTATTTGAACAATCCACTTCTGACCTGTGTAATCTTTGAAGATTAACGTGATAAATGCTCTTAGAGTGTAATGATGACCATGCATACATTGTATTTATCGCACTTCTGTCACACGTAGTGAAGAACCACGTCCAGTCAAGCTACCAGATTATGATTTTGAATTAAAATGCTATCCACATTTGCTGGTTGCGTGCGTAATTTGATGTCGTTGGCATATAATAATAAGGACACATAAATATGCAATTGTAATCCCTTTATCGTTTAATTTGGTGTGAAATGTGCTTCGAGCTTTTACCAGAGTAGCAAACACATTTGATTTGATGCTGTCTCTACTGCGATTGTCTCCTCGGCAACCTTATGGCAACTTATCTCTATATTAGTGACTCTGCAATTAAAATGTCATTCATTGTTGCAATTTTCTATGCAAATACATAGGCCAATTCTCTGAGGCTGAAGCACGGGACATTGTGCTCTTTTTTTCTACTTGAAAACAGTTTAGGATTGCAAAATTACGATGAATCTAATAATTATGTTTTTGTTTTATAAAAGATTAATTGCTGTAAAGTCATATGGAAATATAATTATTTTAATTCGGTCAAATATAGATTTATAACAAACTGACTCATAGGTCACACGAATGTATCCTGCGCGTCATCGTACTGTAGTATTTTTGAAGACAAATATTTATAGACTTGTAGAGCCATTTCGGGATATTAAAATACGTTGATATCTCTTTGTTTTGAGCCCGCGTCTATTTTTAATATAATAGTAGCAATGCACATGTAAACTCACACTAGTTTCAGTTCTTCTTTCAGAGCTTAGAGCAACAAAACACTAGCTTTCCTCTGCTGAAAAAATATTAGCACTATTTTCACAGATCATTTCCTAAACATCAACTGACTGAACTGGGTGGGTCCCTATTGTCTGGTTAATTTACAGGCGCCCATGAGTTGCAGTATAAAATGCGCAAAGCTAGTAGAAATCAATGCATTTTTTAAATAACTACAATTTTATAAATATTAGAATAAAAACCTAGAAATATAACCTTCAATGAACAAAAATGCATACCTAACTTATTTAGGGATTGAAAATTGCTAGTAGTGCATTTCATCAAAATATATCATAGACAGAGGCTTAACACTGTCCCCAAGTCACATATAAATTATTCATAAGCCTCATAGAGTATTAGTTACTATTGTATAGCTTTTGAAAAACAAAAGAAAAATATCGTGAGGAACAATATAATGGCCCTCGTAAATTTCTGAACACTCGTTAGAAACACGTTCATATATTCCTTGGTCTTTCTCCACCTGAAAAACACGAATTATTCTTTATACGAAACTGGTATAAATCACTTCACTGATGTTTATAGAGACAACAGTTTTGCACCTGCTAAAAGGTTTTCTTTGTTCTCAATTTCATTGATTCATGGGCTTTAGCTCCGGGATCTAACTTTAAAGACTTGTTTATTTCAGCTGCTGTACATAGTTCTGAATGCGTTTCAAAACACTGTAATAGACAGATTTATATCAGAGTTGTATTCTTATTTCCTCCTCAATTGAATTTTGAGATTTATTTTCCAAAAACAAAGAAATTTACCGAAGAAATAATTTGTATCAACTTGACATCTTTAAAATATTTCGTTACGAAATACAAATTACATAGTGTTTCAAAACTACAATTTATTTATTTATTTATTTTATTTAATACAGCAACATCCATTGAAAGCATTAAGCTTTCTATGAATGTGCAGTAATTTTAAAAATTATCAATTATAGTCTATGAAATTATAATTAAGGAGGGAATACACTTGAAAATTGTATGTCTATTTCTGTCTACAATAAGCTGCATACATAAAGTCTGCAATAAGCCAATTTCAACTTTACAAATTTCTACTTGGTCCATTAAATCAACATGGTTTATATACATTTTTACCACAAATCGGCAAATTTCTAAAAATGTCAAAAAATTCTTTTAAAATACTACAAACAACATTTTTTGTCAGTGTGTTAATCTCACAGCCTAAGGGAAATGTTATAGACTTGATCTGTTTATAAATTTTTGTGTCAGCGATGTTAGTAATTTTCAAATATTCTTGTTAAAGTTCCTACTAGTATATAAGCATTTAAACAGAATAATTTTTTAGCACTTATTTTACGGTTAGATCAATGACACCGAGCTCCATTTTGAGATTGCATACCATATTAAAAAAAACTAACATTTTAAGTTGTTGGAGGAAAATGGTTTTAGGAACTGTTCATAACAAAATGTAAAGAATGCTTGAATCACCCAATTCCAAAAAAGTAGTTACGTCCAAAAACAGATCTTTCAGATGGAAAAAAAAAAAAAAAAAAAAAAAAAAAAAAAAAAAAAACCTTCGTACAACTTATCAAATATAGGTATAATTTTTTTTTTAATAATTTTTTTTTATTGTTTAGTTTATATTTTACAATTTTGTACGACAGCAGCCAAGAATATTGCAATTTCAATTTGTTTAATTTTTTTTTTTTTTGACAAAACTACAGTTTTGAAACTGAAGAACGGACATGAAGAATATTGGAACAAAGCTTCTCTTTCAATTTTGCCAAAAATACGATGGGGTGAATATAGGAATGACCAACAACAGAGAATAGAATAGTGATTTTTTTTATAATTAATGATGGGGTATTTTTGTGTAACCAATTGCAGACCATTTCTACAACAGCAGAATTTTTGTTCTTCAACCGTCTTCGGCTAGATTGATCATGTTAATATTTTCTAAATTAGAGTAGCACATTCGGCGGTAAATTGCTCTAACAATTTCATACAAGCCTCTTGCGTACTCATTTCCAGACAAACATAGCAAAATGTGTTTCAAGAAATTTGGAAAGGATGAGATTCTTTTGGCAATTAAAAGAAATAACGTCTACTACTTCAACCGGAGTACGAAGCATGTCATAAAAATATTTTTCTTGCCTTATGATCAATAAGGCTAAGGCTAATAAGCTCATTTTTTAATTTAGTTTTTTCTTCTTTATTATTGTTAAATTTTAGTCCCTCTTATGCATAAGGCAAAATGAACAAACATCAATTGCAAGAAATTCATACCCAATGTTGAAGACTTTTTTTAAAGACAGTTTGAAAAACAATATTTCACTTTTGTTTTTCATTGTAGGAAAAAAAAAATATAATAATAATAATAATAATAATAATAATTCTTTGACTTTATTAATGAATATTGAATTTAAAAAAAAAAAAATCTCTTGCCGTCTTTTAATAAATTTGAATTTGAATTTAAAGAAATGTTTAAGGATTAGTTGCTTTCGATATAACAACCCAAAGAACTGTAGAACTTAGTAAAAGGCAATAGGACATAGCGATTTTTGGTGGACATTTTGGACTATAGAACTGTTGGAGCTATATATTTGACGAGTTCTGGAATTGCACCTAGTTTTTAATTTGATTTTTAGATGTAAAATAACTATTCGAATAGTTCGACTTCTAGAATATCAAAAAAAAAAAAAAAAAAAAAAAAAAAAATTAAATTGGGGGCATAAAGAGTTTTGGAAAAGGATGATTTACTTGTGATCATATTAATTCCAAGAAATGAAGACATTAATGGTGGAAATACTTGGCAAAATGTGCTTATTTTCATTTATTATTAACTTATTTTCTCTATTACTTTCTTACTATTAAATGGATGCAAGATTCTTCAATCAGCTAAAAGACCATTAGCACAAGTGTTGAAAAGTTCCAATTTTTTAAATAACATTCATGTGATAGTACTGTTAACTCCAAATTTCATACTTGATTTCAGATAGAATATATAGCAAATATAATGTAGCAATAGCATGTGCAAAGTGAACCATTGTTAATTAGGATTGCTACAAAATCCAAACGCGAGTCAAATGAACCTTTTATAAATTTGCTGGTGGAATTTCTTACATACAACAACACCAAGCCGATATTTGACTTTACAGCTTTTTAGTTAAATTTACATCCATTGTATTATCTTAATTAGTTAAATTTAACTTAATTTAGTTAATTTTGTATCCATTGTATTATCTTACTTAGTTAGACTTAACTTAATTGAGTTAAATTTACATCCATTGTATTACCTTAATTAGTTAAATTTAACTTAATTTAGTTAAATTTACATTCAATGTATTCATAGTCAAAATTAACTACGTCATAAACACCTATCCATCAAAAATCATTTCCAAATTGCCAAGTGACAAGTCCATACGTGCAAGTATTAGGCAACTTTGTTAAAACCTGTAAAATACCAATCATAATTTAGACAAAAATATAAAATCAACACACCAAATTGTACTGAATAGTATATATATATATATATATATATAATTTTGTTTTTGTTTTTTTGTTGTTGCCATAAATCGTAAAACAATACCACTTTTCGAAGATTGTTCTTTTGACCCTTTGAGGTACAAATAGGCATTCATGAAGGTTTTTGTAAGTTTACTGTCAAATCGAACGAGTTTTATGTACCTGGAGAACCGCTTTGATAAAATTCCAAGACTACTTACCAATCTGGAAGCAATTCTTTCAAGATGATATATACTCCTAACGTCCTCCCAGGAGCTTGTATACTACATTCTTAGGATAATTTTGACATCTCAAAAACCACTTCAGTCACTTCCAAGGACTTCGATTTCGATGTCCACCCATCACACGTTTAAAAAAGACGTCACTCGTAAAGTAGAGAGAAAAAGAAAAAAAAAAGTGCCTCGCACAATCTCTGTGATCGGAAGTTTGATGGATGAAATCGTGCAAATTTCGGAAGACATCTTCTCCAGTTGTGATGCATTACTGAATCTTCACCTTAATGCCACCCAAGATACTGTCGCAGTGCATTCATCATCGTTAGATGCCTCCAAGGACGGTCTTCGAGCGGCCAATTTTTAAATTCAGTAGCTTTTCATACTTCAAGATTTCACTGATACAAGTAATGACTGATAGCAAAGAAAATGTGAATATGAATACATTAAAATTCTGAAGGAATCTACATATATATATAAAAAAATGGGACTCCTACTGAGGATATTTAAAGTTTTTAATTCTCCGTTCGAACATTCGAACAAAAAGTGTGTCAGGAAAACACATTTTTATTTTTTAAGTTAATTTCTAACGTCATGCATTTATTTTCTGTGACTTTCAAGGCACTTGCTTAGATGATAAGAACATATGCTTATATTATCAAGACATTTACTGTAAAATCTTACTTTAAGTCTTCTTCACTTGAACTTATTTAGTCTCTAAATTTGCAGCACCTTTTCCTTTATTCTCCTAAAAAAAAAAACATGAACTCTGCCGAGACTATTTTAAATATATATTTTGTTAAAGATTTTTCAATGATTGGATCTCTATGATCAGATTTTTTATTTTTTTAATGAAATAATTTACCTTAAATTATTATATATTTTATTGTATTTTATATTGTTACGTAATTAAAGTTTATCTGTTAATATTTAGCTAACATAGTTTATAACCAAAACGGAATTCTGCTTCTAAGTAAAAAAATAAATAAAAAAGGCTAAATAAAAGATAGCAAAAATATTTTGTGAAATAATAAATACATTTTTGTACAAATCGGTTTCTTTCTTTTAGAACAGAATACAATGCACTTATTCATGTTGGATTACATTTATTGATATATGTATTGATAAACATTTTTAAGGAAATGTTCTTTATATAGATAACATTCTCAGAAATTGTAAATAGTAAAATAAAATTTAAATAGTAATATATTTTTAAATAAATTAGAATAAGACTGAAAATGGACTTTGAAGGAGTTTAACTAAAACTAACGTTCAAATATGTCATGACTTGCCAAATAATATGCATGCTTTTTTATTTGGCAACCTACCACTCTTTAATTTTTAGTAGGGAAGGAAACATACTATTTGACTTTTCTGGAGACGGATACTACCATATCATATTACCAATACCATTTTAAAAGTGAGCTGAGTTGGCAATAAATATTACTTCACTCTTAATTATTAAACAAGATATGACATATTTGACTGTTGGATAGTTCAACTCATTCAAAATCAATTTTTGAACAGCTTTGGCCACTTTTGCCTCGGCGGACCAGCATATTCACAATTTACTAGCATTTCTGTACATTCTACAAAAAAATATTAGAATGATGTTCGAAAAGGTACAAAAACTTGAAGGCGCTTCTCAGTCTATCTGTAGAAAATAGACCAAAACAAGGATGCATATTTTCATGAACAATGGTTGGTTGTGAAAATAACGTTTGTGAAACCCAAAATGAGCTAGTCAAAAACATTTCCAAATACAAAACTTCTTAAGACCTGTTTAAATCTATTGGCATTACCGATGCAAAATCGTCTTTCATTACAAGTTTTGTTGAATCAAGTAGCAATTCAGAGCAATGAATCTAACCAAATGGCAGCTTCAACGGTTGCTGCCATTTCACGCATTAGCTACAAATTGCAAATCTCGTTGCTTTCGGGTATTCTAATTTGACGGAACTCAGCGGCCAAAAGGGCAATTAGATATGGTCTAAGATGAAGCAATGCTTGCCCTTCAGTGTAAAGGCAACAACTAATGGACCGTGGTTTGTCATTCGGGCTATCTTTGAGGTATGATATCATTTAGTTGCTAATTAGTCATTCTTTAGATGAAGCAGACACATCTTCTGCGGCCCAGTACTCGAATAGGAACAATGATACATGCACCTGGGCATGAGTCATGTAAACACAAATTGAGATTTATTCTGATTGATCACAATTGGAAAGGGGCGGCTTCCAGCTATTGTGAGGAAATTTAGTCGCGGCTTTTATATGCTAACTGCGCGAAAAAGGGACATGCATCAAATGTATTTTTTTTTTTTTTTTTTGGAAATATTAATTTAAATTGTTTCTGGAAACCGTTGTTTTTTCGAGTTAGTTTCTTAAATGAGAAATTCAGTCTGATGAAATAGAAAGTGTATCGAGGATTGATTGTGAAGTCTGATTGTGTTTGAGAATACCAAGGATAGCCCTTCTATTGATCGATTATTGAATCTAATCAATTCTTAGTATGAGCAATCATAGTTATATCACATTTAGGTGAGTCAATTAGGGATACGTACTAAGATATATGCGTTTAGGAATGTAAAACAGAGGTTTGTTGGATGTTCTTAATATGAAAGAAAAATACTTAATTAATTCATAATCTCTGCTACTTTGCAGGAGAAGCATCAAAATAGTATACTAAACGGGTATTAAAACACACTCATTTCCAAAAGTTAAGCACGGAGTGGTAAAATGTGAAAAAATTGACAACTTTGATTGACACGAAATACTGCAAATAAGTAGCTCTATGTTTAGTCATGAAACAAAACATAGAATTACAGACAGAGATGAAAAAATATTGTATTATCATAAATTATAAAATGACGTCATATTTGCGTCATTAATAAAATGATGTTTGAATTCAAAATAAAAAACACAAACCTACATTCGTAGGGTATGTGAGCACCCTTCACCTGCATACTAAGAGTAGAGCGTGTGATCATGCTTGTTACGAGGTGATCACCCACCGCCTCCTGTAGAGCAGTTTTTAATTCTCTGAGAGTGACTGGACGTGGGAAACGTCTACATACAGAGTGACCGAGGGCATCACAAAGATTTTCAATTGGATTAAGGTCCGGCGAGTAAGTCGGCCATTCCTTACTCGTTAACTACGGTAGTTCTATGGGGATGCGCATTATCATTCATTAAAACGAAAGATGGACCAACTGCTGCAGCGTACAGTTTCGCATTGGGGTCTACGACTCCATCTTGATAGTGTACAGCCGTCACAGAGCCTCACTTGAAGATGTGCTGGTCGGTGCGATATTCCAATGAAACCCCTGCCCAGACCATGATGCTTCCACCGCGGAATGCGTGATGTTCTGAGGTCAATTACGTGTGCATTGTTCCTTACACGCTTATCATCAGATTGTTGAGCAAATATGGACTCATCTGTGGACATAATGTTGCCCCAATCAGACACAGTCCAATTCACAAGCTGGCGGCACCACTTTAATAGTGCCTCTTTGGATTAGAGGGATAAAGGAACACAAACTCGTGGTACCGGGCGTACAGACCATTCATGTGTAGCCTTCGACGAACAGTACTAGCAGATATCGTCTTACCAATGGTCGCTGTAACCATAGATGTCACACGTGTGGAGGGCGATCTTCGATTCCGCTTGGCTACAACAGCAATATATCGATTTTCCGCGGGAGTTGTAACCCTTGGGCGACCGGCTACATGACTTCAAACAACTGTTTGGCTGGCTTGGAATTGTTTCCATAATCGTGAAATACGATTGCATGTTTTGCATATTCCTCGATGAGAAACAGTGATTGGCTGCCACCTAACATATTTGCATACTTCTTTCTGCCCTTGCAGCACATTTCTGCTTCTTTAATTCAGATTGGTTCACGGAAATTGACATTTTCCTCTCCGTGCTTAATTTTCTGAAGTGAGTGTAGTTTGGATTAGTTATGGAATACTTAAAAGGCAAAATTTAAAAATAAATATATTTTGGGGAAGATTGGCTTAAGTAAAGTTTTCTAAAACATTAATAAAAAAATATACCTTAAAAAGAATATAAAAGCAGGTTTTGAATAATTTGAGCAATTTCGACACACTCCATAAAATGTCCATTAATGAACTTTGGCAAAATATAGAACTAAAATTTAATACAGATTAATTTGGGATTGAAATTCTTCTAGGTATAAGGAAGAAAATCGCGGAAGTCAGACAAGCATTCAATCGATAAACTTTATTAGACAATTGTATGGAATGTACATTAATTATAAAATGTAAAACACGAATACGAGGAATTCAATTGCATTTAGTTTCACAAGGAAAATCATTGCAGCAATCCTTTTATCCGAAGCTTTGCCATTTCGGATTTCTATAAAACACTAAAAATCATTATCAAAACACAAAATTGTATCTTTATGCTAATAAGGACATTCATTTGACCACAGAGACTATTCACAAAAGGGACAATGTAACTGGTTTTCCCCTTGCTCATCTGAAATAGCTTATTTCTTCCAGTGAAATGCCACTAAATCGTCCAACAATTAACATAAGTATTTAAGCGAGCTCATTTTGCAATCTTTTTTGGAGATCAGAGTTAATGGTATTTACGTGCATCCACGACGATCTTTTAAAAAGAAAGCTTATGGGAGGGTGAAAGTCAAGGGCAATAGATTCAGAGTTTGTACTTCTATAAAAGTTAAAAATAATCCTTTTTAGTTGGAAGGATGTTCATTTAACTTGTTACTGGAGGTAATTGCTATTCCGGGGAGGACGCACTGACTTCTGTGGGTGTCGCAGTTTGTGGACTAAAGCGACTTTGAGCAAAGTCTGAATCTGGTGCCTTTCAACTATTGAAGTTTTTAGAAAGTAATATATCTATTGACAGAACTTAGATTTTTAGAAGTGCGCTATTTAGAATAGACCATTTACTTAATTACGTTGTTTTAATATTATATTTTTACACAAAATAGTATTGTGTTTAAGCGCTTTGTTATTTTTATTGTTCATGTCTGCATCGTTGTTTTAGCGTATTGACGTGGATATTCGTACTCGTACATCACATTCGTAATTTTATTAACGGACAAAAAATATAAATATTCATGATAATAATTGCTGCTTACTTTCTTTTGCAAAAAATAGTGTAAACAGAAACCTGAATGATCAAAATTATTTGTATTGTAACTTAAAATGAATAATAGTTTTGAGGTAGCTAATCATTTAATTATTTTAAAATAAAAACTGTTTAAAAATATAACTTAACGAGTAGGTTTTCCTACTACGTTTGCAAGTTTTAGTGTCGCCATCTCTTAGGCTACTTAAGCAACTTTGCTATATTCTCATGTTCGATTGTCACCAGTTACATAAAATCGTACTTTGTGTAAAGTAAGCTGCATTTTTTGAGATATTGAAACAAATTAAAGATATCAATATAAATTTATCTTTTTTGCAATTTTTGTTTTTGTATATTTAAGCATTCATAAAATCGGCCCTGTGGTTTTTGTTTTATGTCAGCCCAAATTTTTTATATAATTATTAATAAAATTTAAATAATTATTAATAACAAAATAATTCAAATATTTAACTAAATATTTATATTTAATTCAATAATTAAATATGTATAATTTTTAATTTTAATAATTGAATTGTTTAAAAATTAATTTAATTAAGTCAACTTAACATCTTCTTTTGGTGTAAATTATCGTATCTAATTAACAAATAAATCACTAGATATTAAAACATAAACACTTATCACGCATATAATCTTTTTAGCTTCTAGATTGTGTGATACATAATTTGCTTATTATGACCTGAAAACTTCCAGCTTGACTTTGTGTACGAGTCATACTAGTTTAGAAAATAAAAATGGTCCCAACAAAACAACGGTCACTTTCTTTTTTGTGCTTCCTCATTTCTCAATTTCTTTCTGCTCTTGTTAATATCAAGAGTTAGACCCTTACCAAACGAAAGGCTTCACTAACAGTGAGGGTAGTGGGAGTGATTGGGATTTAAAAACATTTAGAAAGGCAACTACTTATTTTAAAATTTAAAATAATAATAATAAATTCCGTACTTAAATTGCATGCACATAAAAAGTTAAAAGTCTAAGTAGGAAGAGCAATATCTAAGTAACAATGTATAAATTTAAAAACATACCAATAATTAGAAACAACTGAAGAAGAAGGGTATAAGGGGGGTACTAGCTAAAAAATGTAAAGGTAAGCCCGGGTTTCACAAGCCTATTCAGTAATTAGGTCCTGTTAGTGAATGGTGTTTTTTGCTTTTCTTAAGTATAGCTTGTATGTAGCATACCATGTAATTTTACATGAAGGTGATTATGGTGCCACAAGGCCAATTTCTATAAATACAGTCATTCTTCTTCTATATGTGAGAGCAAAAAAAAAAAAAAAAAAAAAAAAAAAAAAAAAAAAAGGAAATTTCCCCTGATTTGCTAATATTATTGTTAAATTTCAGCTAGTGTCTTTGGGAAGTCCATTGTTTAAATTTTTTACACATTTTAATGATTCATAAACACAAACATCTTTGGAACTTTGTAACTAAATGGTTGATATATTAAATTTTTGTATTTTCTTATGGCATAATGTAGTTCATCCCAATTAAATTGAACACTAAATTACGTAAACATTGAAGTTTAATTCACAGAAATAAATATTTAGTGTTCCACAAATAATAATTTTTTTAAAACTAAAATGTAATTATAATTTTACTTCAAAGTATCATTTAAAAAGTTTGATATTGACATAAACAAATATTTGATACTTTTATCAGAACCATTGATATAAAAAAAAAAAAAAATCGAAAACATTTCTTTTTGATTATGCAATTGATGGGCGTAAATTTAATAAATTATTGATGAGAACATACTTTTTATAGAAGTGGGTTTTATGATCCCAATTGCTAACAACAAATCTTGCCACCTCTGTTCGTCTATATCATCAGCTATGACCATATCATTGTAGGTATAAACTGAAGAGTTCTTAGAAAATATTCATCCACATCTACTTCCTAGTTACCAGTCTTTGTACAGAGTTCAATGTTCTAGCAATAAAATACTTCAATAACAGCAATCAGCAATAAATGTTTTATTCACGACTGAAAAATCGAAGGTTGTTTGTATTCCACGCTTGTAACGCGACTCATCCTGCCCACTTCCTATCAAATTCTTCAGTCATTAAAGGCAGGTCTATTATAGCCCTTCTATACTATAATTAAAATACTATTATACGCCCACTGCATTGAAGGGAGCCTTCTCCGAATACTTAATATTAAAATAGGGTGCGATTTACGAACTGTGGTAAAGAAGTTGGCAAAGATTTGTAGCTGTATTTACTGTCTGTAGAAAAACCTACTGTTCAACAATGCTCTTCAATATTGCAAGCAAGTTGATGGACTTCTTAACCCGGCAGGACGCGCCCGGGGTCCATATGGACCCCAAGTGATTTTAAAAAGGAATTTCTATTATATGTTTGACCTTGACCAGCCCTGCTTTTCAGTAGTCTACTTTTCCACGACCTTCAACCTCTACCAAGTGTCAAAAATTCCTTAGGGTCATTATTTCATCTTTAACAAAAGGGTTGTCACGTTTGGGGTATGTCTGGACCCCGCGCGACTTCCCGCGTTAGCCGAATTAGCTGCATTCATCCGCTGCTACTTTCAGTGTACGGACGTTATTTCTTGGCTTCGCCATGCCGACTCCATACGAAAAAGAAATGGAAAGACTGAGAACACTTTTGAATGAGGTTGAAAGTGATGAAGACCCTATTTCTGACGAAGAAGATTTTTCTGATCATGAGAATTTGAGTAACCATGATTCAGAATCAGAACTGGATTTGGATACTGACGTAGAAGAGGATATTTCCAACAAAAAGGATTTTCTTGGAAAAGATAAATGTGCATTCTGGAAGAAAGAAAAATTTAAAACTAGCGTTTGAACGCGTGCACACAACATCATTTCGCAACTACCAGGACCAAGATTGGCTGCAAAAAAATGTGACAACGCCGAATGAAGCTTGGGAAATTTTTATAGACCGTGAAATTATGGATGAAATAATTATTTGTACAAATATTTACATTAAAAGAATATCATCGAAATTTTCCAGAACGAGAGATGCCAAAGAAACTGACGAATTTGAAATACGAGCGTTGTTTGGACTGTTATATTTGTGTGATTTGCACAAATCATCTCACCTGAACGTCCGTGACCTATGGGCTACAGATGGTACAGGAATCGAAATTTTTCCTGCCACTATGTCGTACAAGCGATTTTTATTTATTTTAAGATGCCTGTGGTTTGACAACATCATCACAAGGGAAGAAAGACAAAAATAAGGCAAACTTGCTGCTATCAGAAACATTTTTCAAATTTTCATAAAGAAATGTAAAGACTCTTACTGTGTTGAATACTGTACTCTTACTGTGGGAATATGTCCTCATTGACGAAAAACTTTTAGCTTTTCGGGGACGTTGCGGATTTCGTCAGTATATACCCAACAAGTGTATCTATTCAAATAATTAGTAGTATTAAAAATTTCGAAAATTCATAAATATTAGTTTTATAATCATGCTGACGTTAAATATTATGAAAAAATTACCATTAATTGATTTACGTAAGTGGGGTCCATTTGGACCCCGCGCGCGCGTCCGTGTTCGTATCTTAGGCGCGCGTTCTCCCGGGTTAAATTAAGCAGATCTCGTACTTGACCACTTTGTTTTAGGGTTTTTTACTTTCAATTACCCTGTATGTAATATAGGGTAATGAAAGAATTGCATTCGGTAAAAAAAGAAAGTCTTTTTTTTTTTTTTTTTTTTTTGCACTTCTACATGGTTTGTAACGTCCTGAGTTGAACAAAAAGTGATGTGTCCATCTGTGATGTGTTTGTAATCAGCATCACTCCCAAACAGATTGATCTACGATAATTAACTTGTGTAGACTGGTTAAAAGTGGCTTCTATAGTGTGAGTTTAAAGTCGCGCACTTCAAAGTTTACCTGCGAGTAAAAGTATCCACTTTGGGAATTTAAATTAAAGCAAGTTATCACAGAGATTGATTGAAAAGTTGTTTTTTATTTTTTTAACTGGCAAACTTCAGCTGTTACAATAAATGTTTGAAATAGCGTCATCTTTCGCAATTACAAATTTCATTCGCCATTAACAGATTTCGTGAGACTCTACAGAGTAGGGTAATATTGATGTTAGAACTGACTGTTGTGATGTTCATTTTTAGCTCAGTAAACTTGTGTGGACTATTCCGCGAATGCAGAAACTTCGTTTCATTTTTTCTCAGTTTTTCATCGTCTAAAATAGCCCAAAATATAGGCTTACTTGCTATTTTCTTGTCAGCTACTTATCCAGTTGTCCTGAAACGGGGAACTACTTATACCACTGTTGAATTATTGAGTACTGCTGCATCAAGGTATTTCTTGAAAAACTCTTCAATGACGTACAAATATTACTTTAAAAGCAAAATAACACTCTAACATGAATTTTGGTTATTTTCGGTTCATATTTCTAGCTAAACATAATGCCCCTCTGTCTTAAACAACATACTCGTCACACATGAAGTGTTTGAGCACGAGATCAACGATACCGATTGAAATATATTTAAAACAATCTACACTGTTATACCTGGAGGAAAACTCAATGCATTTTCTCTGAATTACAGTTCATTAAACTTTGATATACTTGACTTTAATCCTAATCTTTATAATTAAAAAAAAAGAAAAAAAAAAAAAAAAAAAAAGAAGCTGATTGTAATACAAAATCTGGAACAGAACAATTGAAATGTACTGAGAGATTATTCTACATGTTATCAAGGCTAAAGACAGGCATAGAACATCGTGAAATCAGAAATTTTAAGGTAATTTCACTGGTAATGCATTGATGCTAATTTTGTCAACATCACTTAATCCTAACTGGACACAGGGCAAATCAGTTTTCTGTATCCATAAATAGTAAGCAAAAAATACTTACCATATATGTAAAATAAAGCACTTTACTTACCTTGATGTTCGATTAATGATGTAAATACTCTGTGCTAAAGACTGCGTTGGATCTTGTTGTGGTTGTTGTCGATTTCAATTGAAGTTCCATTACGGTTGCGGGGATCTGAGGTTGCACCATATTTTCGTGAAACCTCCTCTTCAGTATTTTTCGTTGGTGGAATTTGAACCAAAAAGTGGTGCAACTGCCTGCCGACCTTGAAATTGCAACAAAATTTGGTTCAACGTTGAAAGGAAATTTTTAACAGTGTACCTCTTGTATTAAATATGCTGTACATTTTTAGATTTCAGTGATTATATGATGTGCTTACAAGGGATGTGCTTTGAAGGGTTGGTAAAGAGATTATAATTTCAGCTTTCATTTTACGCTATTTAACGACTAAAAAAACTGAACCTATGTAATACAAACAAAAAACATTCAAGATCACCACTTGTTTGAGTTTTACACTTGACAAATGCCCCCTTGCTTAAAATACCCGCAGGCTGAAAGCGTGGGATAAGCTCGTTGAAGATGTTACTGTACCATCAGGAATTGCTAATGAAAAGACCTTCGTTTTCTGCAAAAGATGTCCTCTGATTTCGCGCTTATTTATTTTGTTAGTACTTTTTTTGTTGTTATTGGGCGTGATGAAGGCCCGTGTGGGAAAATCCTACATTTTAGGGAGTGAAGAACCTTAAAGTCGTCTGGTGCTGAAAAGAAAGAAAAACTTCTGCAAGTGTAAGTGACCTTGTGTGGGATGGTGCTTCTTCAAAGCAGGGCCTTCGCTCTCATATGAATATGCAATTACATATTCAAATAGGATGATACTCCTGTGCTGGAGGGTCACTAAGTGAGAGGGAAATGATCTCCAACTGTCAAAAGAATCCATTGTCATCCAGCAGGAGGAATGGGTGTTTATTCAAATAATAAAGTTATTATTTAAATCATATTGGTTTATTTGGACTTGAGTTAAAAATCTCTCGGAGATGAAGGGTTAGTTGGGAACTGTCAGTTGGTTTGAGGTTATCTTTTATTTTTCTTCTTTTGGGTTTGAGAAATCATTACTATATTATTATTTTTTTTGCGAGCGATTTTTTTGCTTTCGTAATGGCTTACCCGAAAATGCATACAACATGACATTGTACATCAAGCTGTGTTTATGAAATCCATGAGTACCAAAAACTAGGGATGGAACGGATGTGAGTTTTGCCGGATACCGGATTTCGGATATCCGGGGTACCATGTCTACCGGATACGGATATCCGAAACGGATTTCACCGGATATCCGGCCGGATATTCAGTCTATATACTAAAAACGATAGTTATACGATATGCTATACGAAAAAAATGGTCATGATATGAAGTATCAAGTAAATTATAATTAGTGGTTAGCGCACCGCACTCATGCCACAGGTCCATGGTTTGATTCGCGGACTGGGCAAGGTTGACTTAGCTGTTTATACCTGAAAGAAATAAACTGAGGAGGACCATGCATGCTTGGGAACTAAACACTGGGGTTCGGCGTCAGAATGACCATCTGACCGGAACATCTGCTATGTGACACACAAATGCCACAGTCAAGAAAGCTGAAAAGCCGTCTTTAAATATAAACTTAAAAAGTTTCGAACCAAAAATTCATCAACATTATGTTATACCATATTTAAAATATATATTTAATATAAACAAACATAATTAGTACTTACATACATTTGTGGTTAAGGCTTTTGCTTTAGGATCATCTAAACTCCACAATATTGGTACAAATAATGTCGATTCCAATGTTGTCTGCGTGCATTTCTTGTTTTGATGAATTGTTTTTTCTTGTTCATCAATATTTGATGCATTTAGTGAGTCTTTTAAGCTTCGGTGAATTTCCTTATGCACACTCATTAAATGGTTCCATAAGGGTTTTGTGGAAAATGATTTTGGGCTTTTGCCGCTCAAATTTTTATTTTTTAAACGATTCTGTGGAGCAAGTAACACATAGGACTTTGCTCTCGTCCTTTCCATTAATTTTAAAATACTTCCAAATGGGTGATTTTAAATGAGCCATTATTAAAAATTATAAATTGGATTGTAATTGGAGAAAACTATGATTCAAGACATTCTAGAGAGCTAAATATAATTCCACATTGTGGCGCTGCGTTAAAGACCTAAAAATTACAATACTTCATTTTACGTCAGAAAAAATATACCAGCTTTCAACTTCTACCAATGAAAAATCAGAAATTAGACCATACCATTCACAGCATAAAGGGGTAGGGTATTATCGTCGATAGAACAAAAAAAAAAGCATTGAGGAGTGCGCATTGGCTATTTATTGCTTTTTACCCGCTAGCAAATGTCGGAAAAAAAGGAGGAAGTGATAATAAGTAAAACTCTTATAACTTATGTTATGGAAAAAAAATACTATTTATTAGTATTTCGGTTCGTGTTTTACGGAGAAGCATTCAAATATAACATCTGGAATTAATCAGATTATAAACTTGGAATGAAAAGAACATATTACAAAACAGGTATGAAGGATATGTATGAAAAAAGATTGGTTTATGCTTATCAACTCGGCGCCAGTAATAAGGCACCTCTTTCTGTGAATTGAATTTAAATGCATATGCGAAAGCATAGTGCTCACGAAGGAACTTTTTCGTTTTCTAACTTGACTGCAATTTATGTCCAAGAAAAAGAAAAGGAAAAAAAAATAGTGTAGGATGCGGTGTCCCCTTTGTCCGAAAAAGATCATTATTTTTTGCAAAAAATTGGATATATAGCCGGATATCCGAATGAAATTATCGGATGTCCGGCATTTCAAATCGGATATCCGACGGGGTTTCGGATATTGAAAAGTCAGTCGGATATGCCGGATATCGGATATTTGCCGGATATCCGTTCCATCCCTACCAAAAACCCATCTGTAACTAAAGTAGCTTACACAGTCCAAGAATAAAACTTATTAATGTCGCTAATCAAGAAAGTTTTCAACTACTTATAAGGAAAAAGAATCAAAGAAAGTCCAACGGAGATTTGAAGGTAGACCATAAAAAATATCCCTACCGAGCTCCAACAAAGAACAGGTACAAACAAAGAAAAGAACAACAAAGAAAATGTACAAATCGAAGCTATATTTTTAGATTATTTATGCTTATTAAAAGGAGTATATATTCTGAATTTTTCATGACTAATTGGTATAGTTAAAAATATGTTTCAACTTTCGAGTCGGTAGGACTTTGCATTGTGGATTAAATTGAAGTGCAAGAAAAACTGGATGTGTGTTACAAAAAAAAATTTAATCTTAATACCTACGATTTGAAATGAATAACATTTATTTTTGTAGATTACTTCCTCCAATAATTGAAAGATAGGTACCGAACTTATTAACATTCCCTCCTAAAAAATAAGCAATCTAAAGTTCTTAAATGCTGATAATGATCAAAAAGGCAAATCCAAAGATACCTAGATTCAATATTGCAGTTTTTGCACGGTAATAGAAGATTTTGCATGTCACTAAGCATTTAGGAAAAGGGGGGAAAAAAATAACGATTCTAGAAAATTAACAATACACTTCCTGAGATCGTGAGATTTTTTTACATTATGTCGGCTATAATTTAAGAACTGATCAATCCTCTTGAAAATGAGGTCAAGTTCATTAGCATTTTTAATATACTGCCGCTGAAATAAAAAACATATATTAAAAAAAAATGTCAGTAGGTTTTTTCACATATAAAATCTACATTCTTCAAAATATTCCATATCTTCCATTATATAATCATGATTTCTTTCAAGAAAAGAGTATATTTTATCCTTACCCAGCAGGTTGATTCGCTGGCATCTTAAAAGTTACCTACAAAAGGATTCCCAACGGATTTGTGGTTTTAAAGGTTTTTCCTACTCCCTATAGAGATCTCCTTTGTCTCCCAATGTGGAAAGATGCATATTTCTCAGAAAATTACAGACTGTCACGACTTATTTAACCTTTCCATAATCCCGAATTATGCATGCTCCACTTTTCCTAAGATGAAAGAAAAATAAAACATCACATGTTCAACAATGTAAGTAAATGCAACCTTGAAAGTGCCTCTTAAGACCTATTTGTTCAATGTTTTTGCTTTATCAGTCGACATTTTTTGTTTAAATAAAAGATCGCCATGTAGTATTATGTTAGTTGACTGAAGTGCCAAAATTTAAGCTGGATTAAAAGTCTCACTTTTTTTTTAGCATTGATCAATCCTAGAATTTGTATCTTAGACATAGTTATCTAAGGCATTCTTTAAGGCACAGACCGTTCAGAATAAATAAACTGAGAGGCGACTGCATTTTTTTGGACCCCATCGAACATCATTCTGAATGATTTATAGAAATTGAAGAAAAGAGAGCAGATTACGAATCCACTGGTCTGCCGCGTCAAAAATGGCCGAAACTAGTCAAAAATCGACTTTTAATAAGTTGAACTTAATCCAATTGCCAAATGCTTTGTAACTTGCCAAATCATGAGCATTTTTTTATTTGGTAACCCTCACTCTTTAATTTTCAATTAAGAAGGTTGAAGACTATTTAGATGTGTGGCTATGGCTTACTTGCATCTTTCACAAATGAGCCAATTGGCAATAAACATTACGTCACTGATGACGTAACTGATGTCGCCAATTTGGCTTACTTTTAAAAGATACAAGTTTTCCGTAACAGAGAGCAGAAATTGTTTGTGCTTTTTCTCATTGAAAATTAAAACGCAGTGGGTTGCCAGACGAAAACTTTTATTCTCTTTTTGGCAAGTTATGACATATCTGGCAATCGGATTTTAGTTCAACTCATTCCAAGTAGATTTTTGATCAGTTTCGGCCATTTCTGCCACGGCAGACACAGGATTCGTAATCTACTCACTTTTCTCCAATTTCTATAAAAAAATTCAGAATGATGTTCGATGGGGTCCAAAAATTTCAGTCGCCTCTCGGACTAAAAGTATATAATAACTTGCATAATTGATTTCAGAAAGACTAGATGTCAATTCTTGAAACCTTTTCCCATGTAAATTTTTTTTCTAAGGTAGTTTAGAATTGGATGACAACATTTTTGATAAACATTTTTTAAATTTTTTTTTTAAATTACAGAATGGCATGGTGAATATAAATTAGTTGGGGAAAAAGAGTGGTTGTTATTTATAGTTATACAGATCTATTTGAACTCTATTGCCCAAATAATTTATAGACACACTATATATTAAGCTGACTATATCAATCGAATTAAATGCATCAAACTTAGTGGTTATAGGCATTAATTATCTTGGGGAATAATATAAATTTTTAATTACTTTAGGATTAAGTGTTTAAAATAATTAAACTTTTAAAACATCGAAATAGACATTTTGCCAGATAATGTCGGCTAAAGTGGTAAACATTTGAGGGTTCTTCCCCAGGAAACCACTTGTACTTGTTTTTATTGTGAGTCTCGTAACTTAAAAAAAAAAAGCTACTTTTCTGTATTGAAAAGCGCTTATTCCAATTTCTCGAATTGGCTCTAAGAAGTGATGATGTTGAAGTGCTTAACACTTTAATGCTCAGAAAATAAGAAAATCGTTGGTGTATACACAGGAGACACTTTTTCTATATGCATAAAAAAATTTATACAGATCGTTTATTTAATACTCGCGATACTTACAAATTATTCCATTTACCACTTTGACAAAACAGAATCTGTCGCCAAAATTTATGTGTGTGTGTCATTTCATTTCATTTGGCTTATCTAAAAAATATCGAGAAAATCGGCCATTTTTAAATCCTTTATAATAACTTCGCTTTTGTATGTTTGTCGATGGCAGTGGAATCTTCGGAGGCCTTATTAACCCCCTTGCCGTCATCCAATCAGGCTGTAACTGTCATTAATTGGTCGCTTTTACGGAAAACTAATAAACAAAATTGCCATCATTC